>JAJSOF020000011.1:31363052-31390552 GCA_025594305.2 Periplaneta americana
ATGAGCATAGAATTCCACTCGCAAGGAAGAAGTACAAAAACACCACCAGATATAGCAATATCACTAACTTCTGTAGCCATCTAGTGAGGAAAAGGTTAATGAAAGAATGGAAACGTATATATTCGGGATATAATCCTTAGCAGCGAAATTGGGACTCAAACGAGTTAACTCGGGTTAATAAATTTTGACATAAGTTAAATTAGCAACCCGAGTTAACTCGGGTTAATCAGGGAAGTGGTTAAAATGGAATTGAGGGAGATGGGATATGGTAAAAGAGACTGGATTAATCTTCCACAGGATAGGGACCGATGGCGGGTTTATGTAAGGGCGGCAATGAACCTACAGGTTCCTTAAAAGTCATTTATAAGTAAGTATAATTCATTCTGAATCTTGCGTACACCACTTTTAACACTTGAATATAATTAATTGATGAACTAGTGGACTTACTCGTGTTAAATATGTAATATTTGTCCGGCTTACAGCTGTTTCAGTGCTTCCCGCACCATCATCAGAGCCTACTAGATCGCGGCGTCATCTCGAACTTCTCTGCCTGTTAGGAGGGTGTGTTTTATTGTTGGAAGGTGTTGAAGTATGGAGTCGAATAGTGTGTGTGTACTGAAATTGATCTGTGTGTTGAGGATTTGATCGGGGTGTTTTAGTGTGTTTGTATATTTCGTATTGTTCTAGTGTGTTGAGTTTTTGGTTCTTGGGTTGTGTGTGTAGGATTTCCATGGCCGTATTTATGTTATTGTATGTATGGTTAGTATTGGTTATGTGATCGGCGTATGTAGATGTATTGTGTCCTCTGGTTATAGCTTTAATGTGTTCTTTGTAACGTGTTTGGAATGATCTGCCTGTCTGTCCTATGTAGAACTTGTCACAACTATTACATTTGAGTTTGTATACACCTGTGTGGTCGTATTTATTTGTTTGTATTTTTTGTGTGTTGAGATGTCTTTGTAGTGTGTTTTCTGTTGTCTATGTTATGTTGTATTTCTGTTTTCTGAATGAAGATGCGATCTTATGTGTGCTTTTGTTTTCATATGTTAGTGTGATGTATTTCTTGTGTTCTTGTGTTTGTGTTGTGTTTTGTGTATTTGTATGTTTGTTAAGTTTTTGTTTTGTCTTCCTTATGATGTTGTCTATTATGTTTGGATTATATCCGTTTTCTTGTGCTATGTATTTGATTATGTTCACTTCTTCATTGTAGTGTTGTTGGTTCATGGGTGTGTTGAGTAATCTGTGTACCATTGTCCTGAATGCAGCATGTTTGTGTTGTATGGGGTGGTTAGATGTATTGTGTATGTGTGTGGTGGTGGTGGTTGGTTTTCTGTATGTTTTGAAGGTGTGCTTGTTGTCAATTTTTGTTATGGTGATGTCTAGGAAATTTATGGAGTTGTTGTTTTCAAGTTCCAGTGTGTATTGAAGTTTTGGGTGTAATTTGTTTATGTATTGGTGTAGTTTGTGTATTTGTCTTTTCTTTCCTTTGTATAGTATGAGTATATCGTCTACATATCCTCAACACACAGATCAATTTCAGTACACACACACTATTCGACTCCACACTTCAACACCTTCCAACAATAAAACACACCCTCCTAACAGGCAGAGAAGTTCGAGGTGACGCCGCGATCTAGTAGGCTCTGATGTTGGTGCGTGAAGCACTGAAACAGCTGTAAGCCGGACAAATATTACATATTTAACACGAGTAAGTCCACTAGTTCATCAATTAATTAAGTATAATTATGTATAGGAGTTAACGTGATCTGACATTTTGGGTATAGGCAGGTTAGAGAGCGTGGTAATTCTTGTTTCTCTTCAGAGTGACCTCGGAAGTTGCTTTTTCTGAACTAGAGAATTTCTGTTCCCATTTATGTGCAAAGATCCCGAAGCTCTAGCTTATTTCCCCGTTAGAATTCCTGTCGCAGAAACAATTTCCTAGGCGTTTGTGTGAAAGCGAGGGTAAATTACTTCCTTTCACAGCCTCCACAGCAATAATACCGCGGTGTTATTTCGTCTGGACTCAAATACGCAACGCTGTGTGACGAAATCCTTTCAGTCTTTTCACAAGATCGACATGTTGCCCTAAGCAGTGACTGATTGTGTTCACTTGCAAATTATTTCACGAGCGTAAGTAATGTTCGAATTCTAACTTTGCAGTAACTATGAAAAATTGCTGAAGTGAAATCATTGTTTCACAACTGTTTATTCTATTTTCCAATTCAAAATTTATTTATGTATTTTATTTATTTAAATTTAAATATACAGAATAAAGAATATAATTACAAAACAAACAAGAGAAATAGAAATACAACAATACAAGCAATATAAAAAAAAGATACAGTAGTATTAACAAAATTTGAGACCGAATGAGCAGCGCTCGTGCTCGGTCGCAGTTCAGATATAATATTAAATAAATAATAATAATAATAATAATAATAATAATAATAATAATAATAATAATAAAAAAAGAAATAAGTAAAATAAAATAGGAACTAAAATATAATTACAGCGGCAATGGAATTATATAATATAATATTAACACTAGAGAAGACTAATATCGCACGTGAAAAGTAGGACTAATATATATTTCAAAATTATAGAATACAAATATAATATAGGTTGATTAATTCATACACATAGGCTATAAATTTATTTAATCAAATTGAAGATATTAACACGTTTCTAATTTTCTTGTTATATGTTAGTGGGTTACATGTTAGAAGTTCTGGGTGTAATTTAGTTAAAGCATTGTACAACCGAGGGCCAAAATTTATGCTATGCTTTAGACCAGGAGATGTGAGACATTTAGGTTCTACTAATGTTGAATTAATATTTCGTCTTGTGTCATAATTGTGTGTCTGTAATACAAACTTATTACGATTTATGTGATAAAATTTTAACAGGGTATACTTATAAATTTGTTCAATATTAAATACATTAAATTCAGAATAAATTAATTTAGTTGGATAATCGAAACGTTTCTTCAAACAAATTTTAATTATTCGTTTTTGTAGTAAATTTAACGGACTAAGATTAATTTTTGTACTTCCACCCCAAACAATTATACCATATTGAATGATAGACTGAATAATGGCCAAATAAACATTTCGTAGAACTCTAATAGGTAAGTAATGAACACCAGTAACAAAATAACTACTCTTCGGTATAGTACTATTATAAATGTCTAGATTCATTACTTTTTGCAGGCGATTTAGCTCTGGTGGCATCCTCAGAAGATGAATTACAACGTTCAATTTTTTATTTTAACAAAATTGGAATTACATGATATGAAAATCAATAAAGAAAAAACTAAAATTATGGCCTTCTGCGGAAAATACCCTGTGCCTAGCAAAATATGTTTAGATTAAAAAATATTAGAAAGAGTAATCTCGAATACACATTATCTTTTTTCGATGAAGTAGACATTCCACAGAAAATTTCTAAATACACCAAAACAATGGGAATAATTAACACCATTATGAAACCTTCCCTAATACAAAGGCATACTAGAATTCGCCTATACAAGACCTTGGCGAGACCTGTACTTTGTTACGGCAGTGAGGCATGGACATTGAGGAAGAAAGACGAAAGCAGAATAACGGCTAATAACATGCCATTTATGAGATATACAGCGGGATATACGAAATTGGATCACAAACGCAATGAAGATGTAATGGAAGAATTACAACTAGAACCTGTAATTAATCACGTAAAACATTATCAGAACAACTGGATAAATCATCTGCATCGCATGCATGGAGATAGAATCTCAAAAGTCTTGCTCCACTATCGTCCAAACGGGAGGAGATCTCTCAGTCGTCCAAAGAAGCGCTGGATTGAAAATTCAACTGTGAGCTCGTAACAGGCCATTTGGCCTAATATTTGAAGGGAAGAAGATGAAGAAGACTATTATAAATGCTTGATTTTCAATTAAAATAAAGAAGTGACATGAAATGCAACTAGTTAGCAATATATAATTGTTGTTTAGTCGACTATCCGAAGACAGGTCTGAACCTCAAGTGATACCAACAAGGCTCCACTTATGAGGCAACTAAGCCACGAGATAATGGGGTAGGATGACCAGTTCCTCTGCCCCTACATTGCATACATCGCCGATTAGCTACATATTACACTAGTCAGACTTCAGATGTATATAAACAATATACGATGAAAGAGTACTGGAACGGAGAAAAATTCTCTCCGGCGTCGGGATTTGAACCCGGGTTTTCAGCTCTACGTGCTGATGCTTTATCCACTAAGCCACACCGGATACCACCCCGGCGTCGGACAGAATTGTCTCTGATTAAGTTCCAACTCTTGGGTTCCCTCTAGTGGCCGCCCTCTGCACTACGTCATAGATGTCTATGAACATAGGACCGAAGTCCACACACATGTGCTGAGGTGCACTCGTTATGAGTGACTAGTACTTCGGTACTTCGGTACATTAAAATAATATATATGATATGCGTAAATCACTTCGTGATTTAAGACGGCGCTTATTCCGTCGGATCCCGGCCAAATAGTCACTCATAACGAGTGCACCTCAGCACATGTGTGGACTTCGGTCCTATGTTCATTGACATCTATGACATAGTGCAGAGGGCGGCCACTAGAGGGAACCCAAGAGTTGGAACTTAATCAGAGACAATTCTGTCCGACGCCGGGGTGGTATCCGGTGTGGCTTAGTGGATAAAGCATCAGCACGTAGAGCTGAAAACCCGGGTTCAAATCCCGGCGCCGGAGAGAATTTTTCTCCGTTCCATTACTCTTTCATCGTATGATAACGCAGAATATCTGCATGGAAATATCATATGTACTTCGGTACATTAAAATAATATACATATAAACAATGTTATTCCTCTGACACATATCATCAAGTGAGATGTACTGCCTGATAATAGATGTACATATATGAGCCAGAACCTCAGTCAGAGGGAAAAATATAATTATAAAGTTGAAATAACAAAGGAAAGATATACTATTTCCAACAAGGACCTGTCGAATCTCTATTATAATTAGAATGTATAGCCTGTCCTAACATTTAACAGTCATTTATGTAACTACTGTATAATCTTAGTAATTATGGCAAGAATGAATGCTTAGCTCGTAAGTGTATTATACATTTGTGCGAGATCGTGCGTATTTGCTTGGTTTCCGCACAAAACCAATCCGCGGAAAGTCTAAAATTCCACATTCAGTATTCCCAACCTAACACACATAACAATTTCCATCTTCTTACCGCTTAAGTGACATATTGATTTTACTGCTTTAGGCTTTTAACATATTATTTTTAGAGACGTTCAATATAGTAATAATTATAAATTGGAAACTTACCACTGCAATTTCACCTAAATTGCACTGTTAATTATTGTTTTTAAATATTTGCAAAAATTAAGTAAGCTCTACAACTCCACTAAAGTTACTGCATTCGTGATGCAAGTAACATTAAGGAAGCCGTGAAAAAGTCAACAAGATTCCAGACTCATCATAGACTGGGGGGAAAAAAGACAGACGTACTATATCACGGCCTGCTGGAGTATAGTAAACACAGAAAACATTTTAAAGCAACGATGTTGAAGATAGATATTTTTATTTTGCAAATTTGCCGTCATTGAACAGAAACCAAGATGGAGATTTCATTGCAACTAATTAGAAATTCCTCTTTCAGGTATGTAATAAACGATCTTCGCACAAAATAATGTACGATACACGAGCGGTATGTTTTCTTTCAATTCTCGGAAATTAAAAAAGCTCAACTACGTTTCGCTTTTTCAAACTTTTCCTCGAACATGAAAACTTCAACATACCGCTCTTGTAACGCATATTACTATTACAAAACGTAATGTTATGACATAGTCAAGACATGCGTACTGGATATGACGTAATATACTACATGGTTGCTAAGTAACCGTTTCTAAGACAATGTTATTTTGTTGTTCTTTTGAAGTTTTTTCTTACAGGTGCGTTGTATAAAACTGTGTTGTGAAGACAGTGATGACATCATGGAATACTAGTTGATAGGTAATCTTTTCTGACACCAGTGTCAGAATTAGGCCAATTATGCACGATTTATAGCGTCATAACAGGGTGTTTTAATGCTAGGATTGCATAAAACAATAAAAGTAATAGATGTAGAGATATCAGGTAAATAAATAATTGGATGAATGAATGAATAGACAATTGAATGAATGAATAAAACAATAAATAAACAGATGAATAGATAATTACATGAATAAATAAATAATAAATAAATAAATACATAAATAAATAAACAAACAAATAGATAAATAAATAGCTAATGGTAGTTTATGCTGTATTTGTTTCATTTGTTCATTTTTTAAAGTACATGTTAACTTTGATTATAACAAAACACTATCACTAAAAATAATTATAACTGGAAAATAAAGACGTGTTCTATAGCTGGGACCAACCACGAATCCAAGCAATAAACACGAAAAAGTCAATATATATAATTATGAAATACGTTTGAGGTGGGCAGGGTATGTAGCACATAATTACGGGCGAATCCAAAAATGCAAATCGAGTGTTATTTGAGAGGCTGGAGGGAAAAAGACCTTTGTGGAGGCCGAGACGTAGATGGGAGGATGATAAATGGATTTCAGGGAGGTGGGATATTTTGGTATAGATTGGATTAATCTGTTCAGGATAGGGACCGATGGCGGGCTTATGTGAGGACGGCAATGAACCTCCGGGTTCTATAAAAGCTATTTGTAAGTAAGTAAGTAAATAAGTAATATAATTATGAAATAATAATTTTAATTGCAAATGAAACTAAAATAAACAAAAATGGCATATCTAGGTTACTGGAACATTTCGGAGTATATGGATGAAGATATTAACAATAAAATATGGTGTGGGTCAGAGAAGACCCCAGGTAAGTGTCGAGGGTTAAATTGACTGAGTATATTAGGAATTAATCAATGGATTTCCCAAAAGACGCTATGAAATATTTCATATTAAGCAATTTTTATCTCCAAAAGGAAGCAAAATTGTATCAGACCCTATTGTTTGAAATATCTCAAAGAATAACTCTCTGAAATTAATGATATTACTTACGGCTTATTCTGTATGTATCCTACACTAGTTAATTGTTAATTGTTTGTGATCATAGTAGTTATTTACTTCTCTTAACAGTACATTCTGCTTTGATGCATTGTTTTGGAGAAATTACTTTTGTTGACAGCTCATTTTATTATGTTGGACATACTTAAATCTTACTAAAAATTGTATTTACCCATTCTAATTCCATTACCTTAATTCCTGTATAGACGTTACACACAATTATAGGAGTTTAATTACGTAATTCCCCTTTTTTTTAATAATGAGACGCAAAGTCCATTTCCGAAACCAGTAAGGGCCTTATTTATACACATTCTTAGCGCGGGCTTCCGGTGGATGATCACCGAACTAACGTTTTTCGTATTCATAAACTAGTGTTAGCGATATGATATGATATATGATATGATATGATATGATATGATATGATATATGATATGATATGATATATGATATGATGTGATATGATATGATATATCATATATCATATGATATATAATATGATGATATGACATGATATGATATGATATGATATGATATATGATATGATATATGATATGATATGATATATGATATGATATAATATGATATATGTATATATGATATGATATGATATGATATATGTATGATATGATATGATATGATATATGTATGATATGATATGATATATGATATGATATGATATATGTATGATATGATATGATATATGATATGATATGATATATGTATGATATGATATGATATATGTATGATATGATATGATATGATATGATATGATATGATATGATATGAATCCTGTACAAATAACCAGTCGATAGCCGGGGCTAGTTTAGCACGCTTGTAGCGCGGGCTAGCGAAATGTCTATGAATAGCACCCTTAGGGGCCATATTCATAGACATTCTTAGCGCGGGCTTCCGGTGGATGATCAGCGAACTAACGTTTTTCGTATTCATAAATCAGTGTTAGCGATATGATATGATATGATGATATATGATATGATATGATGATATATGATATGATATGATGTGATATGATATATGATATATAATATGTTATGATATGATATGATGTGATATGATATATGATATGATATATGAATATGATATATGATATGATGTATGATATATGATATGATATGATTTATGTATGATATGATATGATATATATGATATGATATGATATGATGTGATATGATATATAATATGATATGACATGATATGATGTGATATGATATATGATATGATATATAATATGATATATAATATGATATGATATGATATGATATGATATGATATGATATGATATGATATGATATGATATGATATGATATGATATGATATGATATGATATGATATACGATTCCTGTGCAAGTAACCAGTCTATGGCCGGGGCTAGTTTAGCTCGTAGCGCGGGCTAGCGAAATGTCTATGAATAGCACCCTTAGTGTTTACGATTTTGTGCGATATTGTGTGCTCGTATTTTTTAAGTCTCTGAAATGAAAGGTGACTCGATTGGAGTGATAATTTCGTAGGAAATATAAGAAGTTTCTCTTATAATAAATACATATATTTCTTTCGACAATTTTTTTTGAACATGGCGGTAATATGGTCGCACTCGTTATAGTAGGCCCTAATATTATTCCATGTTTAATTTAAACATGTAGGTAATGCAAAAGTTTTCCACAGTTTCAACTATAAGAGGAGAAGTTGTTGAAATTTACTGTTAGCGAGTTTCATGGCATAAACCCTACAGAAATATTTTCAAATAATTAAAAACATGGTTTACTCCAGCGCGGGCAGGTCGTAATGCATTTATGACACTTTTATTTTACGCCACATTAATGATGACATTTACATTTACATTAGCATGTTTTAATTAAAATATTTACATTATTCCACCTTTAAAATTATTTTAGTTCCATTTATAGTCTATGTTTGTTCAATGTGACTTTGTATTTAATTAGAGTTTAATATTTACAATACAAACTATGTTATCTAGTGGTAATTAATTTCGTGGTTTCCTCCGGTAGCCAGTTTCGATTTACCATAGTTTTACATTATACAATATTAAATTTTAAACGTTACAACTGATCAGGAAGAAAAAAAAGGAATTGGCTGGTCACTGGCTGAGAAGAAACTGTCTACATAATAATGATGCACTGGAAGATTGGTGAACGGGAGAAAAGATCGAGGCAGAAAAAGATATGGATGATCGACAATACTAAGATATGTGGAGAAAAAATAGGAAAGATTGGAGAATGTTGAGTTGCAGTGAAAGAACGTACCCTTGGGCAGAAAATCATGACCGCAATTAATAAAAATATAAGCCCGGATCCCGGCCACTTAGTCACTCGTAATGAGTGCACCTCTGCACATAGTGTGTTGGACATTGTGCCACTGTCACACATCTGTGACACAGTGCATGGCCACTAAAGGGAAACTAAGAGATGGAACTTAAACTGAGAGGATTCAATTCGACATCGGAGCTGAAATCCGGTGTGACTTAGTGGATAAAGCGTCAGCACGTAGAGTTGAAAACCTGGATTCGAGTCCTGGTGCCGGAGATAATTTTTTTCCGCTCGACCCATCCTTCATCGGATTTATAAACCTTTTTAACCTACCAAAAATGCAATTAAATATATTGAAGTTCGAATCTCTAAATTTTACTCCACACAGAAAGCAAACAGCCTTCTAAAGTTAGTATTTCACTTACTTACTTACTTACTTACAAATGGCTTTTAAGGAACCCGGAGGTTCATTGCCGCCCTCACATAAGCCCGCCATCGGTCCCTATCCTGTGCAAGATTAATCCAGTCTCTATCATCATATCCCACCTCCCTCAAATCCATTTTAATATTATCCTCCCATCTAAGTCTCGGCCTCCCTAAAGGTCTTTTTCCCTCCGGTCTCCCAACTAACACTCTATATGCATTTCTGGATTCGCCCATACGTGCTACATGCCCTGCCCATCTCAAACGTCTGGATTTAATGTTCCTAATTATGTCAGGTGAAGAATACAATGCGTGCAGTTCTGTGTTGTGTAACTTTCTCCATTCTCCTGTAACTTCATCCCGCTTAGCCCCAAATATTTTCCTTAGCACCTTATTCTCAAACACCCTGAACCTATGTTCCTCTCTCAGAGTGAGAGTCCAAGTTACACAACCATACAGAAGAACCGGTAATATAACTGTTTTATAAATTCTAACTTTCAGATTAAAGTTAGTATTTCACAGTCTTTGAAAGTGCCAAAGGTGTCGTAGAGGTTTCCCAACATTCCAGCTTTTGACCTATTATGAAAAGTAATGAGCTGACTGAACAACGACTGGGCTATACTGAAGCCGAAACGTTGCATATATTTATCTGGGGTTGTATTGCTTATAATGATAGGACAACTTTATGAACGATACCACAAATATAATATGCATACAAAACGAACGGTGATATGGAAATATCTGTGTAGGTATTCCAATATTGAACCCGTACACATTTATATTTTTTAATTCACTGAATTTGTTGTGAATCTATATCCTGCAGCTACGTCGACATCGCTAACATTAACAAGACGAAGCATGGGATTGATATAACTCTGAAAATATACAAAGCCAAATGTTTATTAACAAGGGAAATTTATTCAATACGCATTCCCTGTTTTAATGTTTTTAAATTAACTTTCTAGAATGAGAGACTCCCCAAATATTAGGCCAATGAAATAAAAAAATAATGTACGCCTACATGACTACCTATAATCATTAGCTTTTAACAAGCACTGCAATGTCCGATACATTTTTGGTTCTTATAAACATACACAGGGACTTTACTATCATATTTTTCTACTTTAATTTCTAATAAGTTATTCTGTTTGTAATTACCTTGTACATTTCATTCTCTGTCATTACCCTATCAATGCTTCGATCTATAATAAGTCTTCATAACACCACTCAACATTTCAAATAAATAGTAGACACATAAAAACTAACTTCATAATAATAAGATAATATAAAACGAAAACGTAAATTGTAAGAAACAGCGGAAAGAAGTACTAAAATTAAGGAGGGTGTTGTTTTTTTTGTTAGTCAACTGTCCGAAGACAGGTCTGAACCTCACAAAGTGATACCAAAAAGGCACCACTTATGAGGCAACTAGGCCAGTAGATAATGGGGTAAAGTGGACAGTTTGTTTCCCCCTCCATTGTATACATCGCCGACTAACTACATATTACACGAGTCAGACTTCGGATGCATACTAACAATTGAACGGAATTACGCAATAATAGACCAACCGACAGACAATTTAAAAAAAAAAAAGATATATTTGCACAAATCTGTTGATGGCAGGCTAATTTAACTCGGAAAAAATCAAGAATGCGATATGCAAATATTGCTGCTATTTATAAGCAAAAATTCGTTTACTGCGTAGGGGAGAGTCGGGTAGTATCGGACATCGGGTAATATCGCACAGTGAGTTTCTTTCATCTACCACACGATGATAGTACCTGATTGACATGGTTACGTTTCTGTGATGTCGCATAGAGAAAAGTAACCATGTCATTCAGGTACTACCATATGGTGGTAGATGAAAGAAACGCACTGTCCGATATTACCCGATGTCCGATACTACCCGACTCTCCCCTAAAATTAATTTATTTACGAATTTTTACGGAACAGAATGAATGTATCATTTCTGAATATGAGAAAGAAATTTAGCAAAGTTTCGACTTTGGGTAAAACCACTTAGGAGTGTAAATTACCAGATTTGTTATTGTTGTTTAGTCAACTGTCCGAAGACAGATCTGAACCTCACAAGTGATACCAAGAAGGCACCACTTATGAGGCAACTAGGCCAGGAGATAATGAGGTAGTATGGCCAGAAATGCATATAGAGCAGCGTTTCTCAAACTATGGTCCGCGGACCACCTGTGGTCCTCGAGGTCTGCCCTTGTGGTCCTTCAAAAAAGACGGAAGAAAAAAAAAATTCCAACGAATTGCGTATCATGTTACAGCTGAAATTCTCAGAGTTTAGAAATGACACATGGCAATCGCCTTTCACTTTTTTCTCCCAGTACTGACATTTTATGAATTTTATTACCCCACTCTACCCTCAGCAACAAAAGAGAGATTTAAAGCACTATGAACGTGGTGTTTCTCGCCATCTTTTCCCTGCACATCTAGTGCCGAGCCTGTAACCAGCCAGGGACCTCCCGAATTCATAACAGAGGATCAAAGTACCAAACCTTTCCATGTATTTATAACTTTGTTAATAGTTTTGCCGACACCCAGTCTGCACATTGAAATAATCACGGACTGTACGTCGTACACCAATAATACAACTCAGGTCACCGTATGAAATTTACTTTACAAGTAAATATGAGTAAATATGAGTTCGTAATCACTTTCATTGCGATATTAAAATAACAAACTTTCATTTAGTGAAAGAGAACAGTCAATTGAAGTCTCGAGTGACACCGGACTTAAAATGAAATTCCAAGCGGAAGGCATGGTTAATTTTTAGATCTCATCATAAGTGAAAAGAGAATATAGTGAACTGTACAATGGTGCCTTAGAGATTATAATTCAGTTCGCTTCTACGTATCTGTGTGAGAAAGGCTTTTCATTACTAACTGTAATAAAAACAAAGTACCGAAATCGACTTGACGTATGTGACAATCTCCGACTTAAGCTTACCAGTATACATTCAAATATAGAACGACTGTGCAAGAATCGGCAGGCTTATCCATCTCATTAATGTAAGTTAAAGATTATCCAAACTCTAATAGCCTTGAATTGTTAAAAAAAACTAAAATGAATTTTCTTCTATTAACATTAACTTAATTAGTTAATACTAATATAAAATCAATTGAATTAAATCAATTTTAATTAATCAATTCTATTTTAAAATATAAGTATACTGGTATTAAAATATGCTACGAAAATGATAAATTTGCTTTTGAAGGGAACAAGAGTAAGGTGGTCCGCGGAACTGTTCTGACTTAAATAAGTGGTCCCCATTTAAAAAAAAAAGTTTGAGAAACGCTGATATAGAGTGTTAGTAGAGAGGGTGGAGGGAAAAAGACCTTTGCGTAGGCCGAGACGTAGATGGGAAGATAATATTAAAATGGATATGAGGGAGGTGGAATATGATGGTAGATTAATCTATACGAGCTCTGCTGTACGTTTCACCAAAACACATTTTAAAATGGAATAAAATATGTGATAATATAGCCCTAAGTCACATTACAAAACAAATAAAAGTAATAAAAAGAAAATAATAAGATGGAAAATAAGATGAAGATAAGATAGCAGAAAATAAGACAGTAAAATGAAACATAAGAACAGGAAAGTAAAATATGGAATAGGAATATGTAGCCACTGAAAGCACGTGATGGTATGGAGGGATTATTTTTCCAATTTTTCTTAAAGCTTTCCAATTTCCCCTCGCCAATTGAGTTAGACACAAATCAATAGATATCCAATTTCTCAAGTAGCTTTCGGATCAGGGTATCTTTTTTAACATCCGATGACTATCTGGGTCCTAACCCATAGTAGTAAATAACTTTCCTTGAAAATATCTGAGGTCAATAATGTATAACGAGAAACCTGGTCGTCAAATCGTACTAATACTGTAGGAAGACTAAATATGTTTTGGAAACAAAAGCAGTGCGATTAGTGCATCTATGACTTTAATTACAATTCAGGTTAAAATACTGTATCAGTTTTGTTACCTACTTGAACAGTGCTTTTCGGAACTCAAATGCACATTCAAAAATGACATTTGTACACGAAATGTATTTTGAACTTGTTGGACCTAATTTTCCAATAATAACAATCTAAAACTGTATATTTTATTACATCACCTGGTATATGTTATTATTTACTCATTTACTTATTATGTTTTATTAGTTAAGACCAACAGAGTACCTGTATGTGTTTTTGTAACGTGTTTGAAATGATCTGCCTGTCTGTCCTATGTAGAAATTGTTGCAGGTGTTACATTAGAGTTTGTATACGCCTGTGTGGTTGTATTTGTTTGTTTGTGTTGATTTTGTGTTGAGGACAGACAGGCAGATCATTTCAAACACGTTACGAAGAACACATCACAGCCATAACAAAATTACAAAGCACTTCCACATATGCAGAACACATCACAAATGCTAGCCACACCTACAGAGACATCAACACAGACATGGAGATTTTACACATCCAACCAAAAAGCCAGAAACTAAACACACTAGAACAATATGAAATTTTGTGTACAGACACACAGAAACACACCCAAATGAAATTCTCAACACGCAACTCAATTTCAGAACACACACACTCTTTGACTCCACATTACACTATACAAACACACCCCCACAGAAACAAAACAAAAGGCGCCAAGACCAGCAACAACCAGTTCTGAAGAAGGCCAATAGCAGGCCGAAACATGTTATCAAGGTACGATAGAATTTAACACGAGAAATACATATAATACATATTCCGAAGTGATATAGTGTTAAAAGTTGTGTAATCAAGATGTAAAAATTCTGTAAAATGCAGCACAAAGTAGAAATTGATATGTCCTTCGTGCTATCCACTGACTACTAATAGTTTAAATAAATTGAATATTAATTGCTACTTTGCGCTATATTTTACAGAATGTTTACTTTAACCCTCATTACCCATTTTTGACTTACACCACTTCTGCTCTCAACGGTTCACTTTGAGACGTGGTAATATTCATCAAAACAAGGAAACAAAGTTTAATAAACATGGGTCCTAAAATTAATTGTTGTTTAGCCAGCTGTTCGAAGACAGAACATGGAATAAGACACAGTTTTCTAATTTAATTTTGAATTGTAATAGTATGCAACAATTCCTGACGGCATTAGGTAGAGAATTTCAGAGACATGGTATTTCTACAGTGAAGATGAGTATAAAGAATTTCTGTGATGAGAAATGGAGAGAAGTGTTTGATGCCGGTTTCGTAGGGTTGTAAGGTACCTGAGGCCTAAAATCTATATGAAAAAGACAGCGTCGGAATTTAAATGCAGAAGAAATGAATAATTTGATTAAAATAAATAAAATAAAATACATGAGATGAAGGAAATAAAATATGCATAGAACCATACAAAATCGATAAAAGTAATTAAATAAAACTAATATTTTATAACATAAAAAACTATAAAATGAGATGTTGTGAAAGTGAAAACAGCAAAATATTAAATTGAAAACAAAGGAAAACTTTATGAATGAAATTTAATGTCTGTAACATTTGTAGTGATTATCAGTAGACACAAACATATGAATAGAAACATTTTCCTCGCGATAAAGGAATTTCTATGCGATCAGACAGAGAAAAGGCCTTAGTGATGTTGATATGCATCCACAAAAAGATTAATTAAATATTTTATCATTGAAACCTACAACTCAGCTCATGCAGTTGAATTTCTGCTGATGTGTTCTCAATGAAATGTTGTCTGAATAGAAGGATAACTTCAGCCTTTGTATTTCAACTTCACAGTGATACTTTTGCTTGAGGGAAATAGAGTCCAGAACTCTTGCAAATAAATACGTTCCATCAAATGGCTATGTTTTCAGATTTTTGGAAATGACGTACGTATAACTAGAAGGCAATCAAGTGAATTATAGGATATAATACACTTTCATCTAAAGAAGCATATAAAATTAAGTCTAATAAATAAGTAGGCTAGGCCTATTCGTATTTGCAAAAAGTGAAAGTAAATGTTGAATTAAATAGTTTACGGTGCAAATTTTACCTATTTCTGTGTAATTTCAATTTCATTTATTGTATTCCATAGATTTTACATTAGCATTGAAGCTTCAAAATGTGGAACAAGTAAAAATTTTGCAAGATTACAATTTTTTGGCGAGGTGTAATGAGGTGACAACAGTACAAGACGGGACATTTTCGGCGAAATATTTTCAAAGTGTGTTAAAACTATATATAGAGTCAATCAAATACGTACAATATTTCAACAACCTTATTAGCTTTTCTTTATCCTTCCTTTCCCCCTTTTGTTCTCTTTATCAGTCGATGAATTTATTATCATAGCCTTTTTATCATGAATTTTATTTTATTTTCGTATTTCTTTTCTTTTTTATTATTATTTTATTACATTCCATTTTGATATATTCTTCCTTACGTTTTTCCATATTAACCATTTGTTCTAAATGAGTTGCTTTCACTATATTCCAATGTATTTTACTTTCTTTTTTTTCTATTATGGTATTATTTTCATGTTGTTTAGTGTTGATTTTATTATGCTATTATTATTATTTTTTTGTAATATGTTAGTATTCTGTTCTTTAACTTTTTGATAAATTTTAACTGCTTGTATACTTTGTGACCTGGTGGAGTGTAAGAGAAGGCCCTATGGCCTTAACTCTGCCAGTATAAATAAAGAATTATTATTATTATTATTATTATTATTAGTAGTAGCTTATAAATACATTCAGGTTTTGAAATTATTTTTAAAACTTCATCGTTCAGTTGACCTCCACTTATAATGCATGCTAGAGTCCTTCTGGGAATCTTAACAGCAGTAATCCCACTAGAGGTTTTGATTTAATAATAATAATATAATAATCCGTGGCGCTACAGCCCGTGAAGGGCTGACCAGCCGGCTGCTGGCCTCACGCCCACATGCTGAAGCAGAGGTGGACGATCATCCAACCAGAATGGAGGTATCCCCCCAGCCGTTATAGCTGGTATTCGCAACCGGATTTCGCTACCTATCGTAGTTCCCCAAGTGCATCACGATGCTGGGTGGGCACCGGTCCCATACACTGGCCGAAATTTCATGAGAAAATTTCTTCCCCCATGAGGACTCGAACCAGCGCGCATTCCGTAACGCGAGTCCTAGGCGGGATGCCTTAGACCGCGACGCCACGGCGCACGACAGTAAAAGTGTAATAGTCGTAATAAAATAACACAACTCCTAACCAATGTATGGAATTTCGTGCCGTATCTTGACCTACAGCTCTTGAATATCGTGTAATCTGTAATAGAACATCATCCCTGTTTCAATTACCCCAAATCAAAAAAAAAAAAAAAAAATCTGGAGCTGTCAAATTCGGTGAACGCGAAGGCCATGGAATATCACCAGATGGAGATATGATGCGTCCGGGGAATAATTTCTGCAAAGTCTGCATATTTCTAAGAGCTATTGCTGGAACCAT
The DNA here is from genome assembly GCA_025594305.2 of Periplaneta americana. Taxonomy (NCBI): domain Eukaryota; kingdom Metazoa; phylum Arthropoda; class Insecta; order Blattodea; family Blattidae; genus Periplaneta; species Periplaneta americana. Next base: position 31,380,311 of record JAJSOF020000011.1, read on the forward strand.
AGATTTTCCAAGTAATTTTGTTGATCTTGGTAATTAAGCAAGGAGGAAATCCACCACCATTTGTGAGTATCGCTCTGTTTAGGTCCTTCATCTAGAGTTCATCTCTTGCGATTTTTATTGTATTTTTCAATAATAAACGCAATATCGGTTAGATTTATTATTTCAGTCATTCAATGTGGATGGATAACTTCCGCTTGTAAAATAATGTGTAAATTAAATAATGCTAAAAAAAAAAACCATCACAGCCATAATTGTTTGAAGTATTTATCGCTATATAATTATCGCTCCGTTATTATCACACACTCGTTAATGAAGAGACGTAAGAATCGGTGTGCAGTGAAAATATACGTGCTCCATAATCGTTGCTAGTTGGCACGATAGTAATTGTTTTCTAATTAACTGTGGCAGATGTATAATTGTACATTTAATTGAGGCTCAATTTATAGCTCATTTTTGTCATAAATGCGTCTATTCTGTTATTAATATAAATTTTGTTTCAGGAGATAAATACAACTGATAAGCTAGGTGACGTAACACAACAATAATAATGTCTAGTTGCAATAGCCAGGCTCTGAACTGCAGGCTGTAGTTAATTAACATTTTTACTTTACTAGCGCATTTTATGGACTTTTATTTCATTCATGCAATAGTCCTCGTAGGTAAAATACCACTCGAGGTTTTAAGTTTCCCCAGATAAATTTACTGCCAATTAACGTCCCTGGTATATTTATCGGCGAACTTAAAACCTCTCATGGTATTACTTATTATAATAATCGATTATTGGTTGTCGTTATCTATTGTTATCTAGTCCAGCCATTTAATATAAAATGAGCACAAACTGACATAACACAAACTTTGTTATTCAATATTCATTTTAGCCCGTGTGGTGTGGGTCGTATAAATGAACCTAAAAGGGAGAGAATATTATAGATTTTATTAATTTGTCATATAGAATAATATCTGTAATATTGACAATTAATATTTGAGGAGAAAAATTCGCTCCGGCGCCGGGGATCGAACCCGGGTCCTTGGTTCTACGTACCAAGCGCTCTGACCACTGAGCTACGCCGAATTCAATCCACAGCACCGGACCGAACTCTCCTCCTTCAATGTTTCCCTTTGTGGCCTGACTCCAAGTTAGGCATATATGTTGACTTATTAAATAAGTATATATCTTAAGATTGAAATTTATTATATACTTATTTAATAATTTACCAGGCATATTGATATATAAAATGAATTGTAAAAAAAAAAAAAATATATATATGTTAACGTATATGTCCAATGTCAACTGCCATTACACTAGGAGCGCACTCAGCTGAGTGACTTGTTTGGCCGGGATTCCGCAGTTACGTGCACAGTAATCTGTACAAATATATGCACTGCAGCTATGAGAATATTATAGATTTTATTAATTTGTCATACAGAATAATATCTGTAATATTGACAATTAACTTGGAGTCAGGCCACAAAGGGAAACATTGAAGGAGGAGAGTTCGGTCCGGTGCTGTGGATTGAATTCGACGTAGCTCAGTGGTCAGGGCGCTTGGTATTTAGAACCAAGGACCCGGGTTCGATCCTCGGCGCCGGAGCGAATTTTTCTCCTCAAATATTAAGAGGGAGAGGTTAAACTAAGGTAAAGAAAAAAAAGAAAGAAAGAAATATTAATTTTATCATCATTGAATGCGCAATTAGAAGCCTATTTAATTACTAGAGTCATATGAAAATTAATCTTATTATTTGGTTTTTTGGATTTATAGACACTAAACAAATAAAATATGGGAATACCAGGAAAGATGCTTACATTTAACTTCGATAAGAAATTAACACCAAACAAGAGAATTTTATTGTTATTCTCAGTTAGTGGATGCCTAAAAGTTACAGGCATTTGGTCTCTTAGAGTTTATATATAGGCTTATATATACAGGGTTAGTCAAAAGTCCCGCACTACCTAAATAACTTTTGAAGCACGTAGTTCAGTGACATGAAACTTTGTGTGTGGGGATAACCATATACTAAGAACACAATGATGGTATTATCGAGTTTTTTCTACTCCAACTCTCTTATTTTAAAAGGAATACCCAATATATATATATTTATTTTTGAATAATGCTCATTAAGAGCTTTTCAAAAAGTACCCACACATGATACTTCTGTACAAATTCTGTGTTGCTAAATCAAGAAAACAGAAAAGTGTATCGATTATTAAAATAATAAAATACTTCTTCTTTAACAAAAATAAAACAAAGCTACCTCACCTTTTAAATTTTCTGTGTTCAAAATGGTAGCCATCAGCTGCTTGACAATGTGCCAGTCGATCATAGAAACCATTTAAGGAATGATTTAACCAGGCTTTAGGGATGTCTTGCACCACTTCCATTATTCGATGCTCCAGATCTTCTAAGTAGTTGGGTCCTTCTCAATATACTACTGACTTCAAATGGCCCCACAAAAAGAAGTCCAAAGGCGACAAACTTGGGGATCTAGCTGGCCATTCTATGTGACTTCTCCTACCAATCCAGCGCTGTGGAAAAACCTGGCCTAAATGTTCACGAACATTCTGTTTATAGTGAGCTGGAGTTCCATCTTGATGGAAATAGATGTCATCTCTCGGTATACGATGGTTGACTGGATGTGAAAACAAGTTTGCGATGGTCAGTAATACTTGATTTTGGAGCAAATCCAAGGATCTATTAGAATTTAGCGTTTCTCTAAAGAAGAAAGAGACCAATAATACCAGCCCAAACATTAAGTTTTTGTGGCTACTGCGTGTGGTTCTCTCCCACAATCATTATATTTTTGCTTTGATCTTGAAAATTTTTTGCACTGTCACGTGCACATGCCTTAAATTTATATTGTAGGAGGAAGTTTAATAATTACAACATGTCAACCCATGTTTCCGCTATAAATAAATCTTATTGTGTCACCTGGAATGAATTCATCGTAGGTCTCTCAGGTAATCACATTGCATGTGCAGTACTAAAAATACTGAAAAGTATTGAACAATATTCCCAATCTAAAAAAAATCATAATCTGGCCCGATTCTTGTGTTCTCCAAAATAGGAACAGGGTTATGAATACACCCTTGAAATATTTTCTTTAGGAAAACCCATTCATTAAATTAATTTGGCAGAAATATCAGCGCCTGGACATACTAATATAAAGGAAGTTGATGTCATACATAGTCAAATAGAAAAATTTCTCGAACACACTGAAGTGTTCAACCCACTTAGTTTAATGCGACATCTCAATAGGCTTGCTGAAATCTAAGAAACTCCAATGAAAATTGTCCAGATGAAACCTGATGATTTTTATGATTTTAAAACTGTTGCAAATATCTATAACTATGAATACTTCCCTTCTCTTAGATCAAAAAATACTGCAGTACTCCTGATAGGCCTTTTCTCATAGATTACAAGATTGATTTATTAGAAGATTATTCCACAACGTCTATTATAAAAATACCTGGCCGGAAGAAACTAGTGCCTTACAAAACAAACATAAAAATACCTACACCAAAGAGAATTTCAGGAACAGTGAATATTTCTGAGGAAAAGAAAAAAAAAACACATTATCGCTATGTTTAAGTAGGCCTACATGTCTCTTATTGATTCTGATTATTATAAGTCTGTTGTGGGAATGCAAAGAAATTAAATATGTGACAAGAAATATACTTTTGGTGATTTTCAGCAATAATAAACATCCTTTATAACTAAAAATTACTCTTTTCAATTTAATAGATGGAGCTAGTACAAACCAATTCTCAACATCTGCACATAAGATAGTCCAATTTGTTCTACCTCAATTTTAATTTCTTTAGTTAAGTTAAAATCTTTTTAAGACACTGTTCTTCTACACTTTCGTCCAAGAGGTATTGATTCATCATCACAAAGAAAAAACAATGCAACTTTTATGAAATTGCAAGTCACAGAATTTTTTAAACTTTCATATGCTTGTATTTTAAAATTAGCTTTCATGGATATAGAACAAACCAATTCACAATCGGCGAGCTGATCTTGGTCCTTTTTTTGAGGAATCTCTATATAGTACTACAAAAACTTTTCAATAACTATGTCCAAGTTACACATGTGGAGAGTGTATAAATATGACTAAACTGTGGTCAATATTCATGTTAGACAGGTGGTCAACTTACAGAGTAAATTCTATGCAGAATGTCCCAAATTGATGCATGTACTCTTTGAAATACTATTTCACAGCAAAGAAATGAGATAGAAATACGATTTTTGGGGTTTATGATTCAGAAGGCAGTGACAAGCATGGAAACATATTCATCTATTTATAAACAAACATGACGGTGCAATTATCGTTCGATGAACATAAGTGGATACTGAAATGTTATTGGAAAGTGGAAAATGTTGTTGAGGTCCAACGACGTTGGAGGGTTGAATTTGAAACACAACCACCAACAAGGTTAACTATCACAAGAATCCGAGATAAGTTTGAAGTCGATGGAACTGTGCAAGATGTGTTCAAAGGGCGGTGCAGAAGAAAGAGAAGTTCCACCGATAACGAGAGTGTTGATGCAGTCATGCAGGCTTTTGCACAATCCTCAAATAAGTCAATGAGGCAATGTTCTCATGAGATTGGTATCAGCAAATCCAACGTTAATCGAATTTTGCGAGCTCAAAAATGGAAGCCTTACATTCCGAGACTTGTTCACGCACTAAATGAGGACAACCTAGAGATTGATAGGACGAAGGGGAAGTGCTGCGGAGTTCCTGCCTCGAGCTCCGGATTTAACCCCTCCACACTTCTACCTATGGGGAGCTCTAAAGGACACAGTGTACGCCACAAAACCACAAAAACTGGAGGAATTGAAAAGTTCAGATCGAACATACTTGTAATGATATTCCACTAGGAACAATCCAGTTAGTATGTAGTTGTTGAGAGTGTACTGTGGCGGAAGGAGACCATATTGAACATGTTCGGGCTTAAGGAATACAAAATCTCAAAAATCTATTTATGTCTCATGTCGTTGCTGAGAAATAGTGTTTCAAAATGTGTATATATCAATTTGGGACACTCTATATATGTATAAACAGTTGGAAATTTTCCGGTTCCATAAAAATGTGGCCAATTAAGACTGGTGGTCATGTTACAGAGGTGGTCAACTTCAGAGGTTTTACTGTATAAGACACTCCTACATCCATTCATGTCCTAGAGACTGGACATAAACAGCGAACGTACGATATGTTGGGATAATTCCAGATGCATAATTGAATACGGAATGGCTTCATCGTATGAAGAAGCGCGCGATCCGTCCAGATAACACGGACCAGTGACCTGACCTGACAGCAGGTATGGATCGATACCAGCGAGCCGGTGCCGGGGAGACATCTACCGTGCAAGCTGGATTATTGGCCATGCACATGCTCCATGGATTGTGGTTTGTTTTGCTTAAAGGCGCACTGATTTGTGGACATCATTCTCCATCTTTCTAATAGCACGGATCAGTTTCGTGTCTGTTACTAAGAGGATTCCAAATTTAGTGTCTCAAAGCTTCTACTTCCTCATTATACAAAATGTAAGAGAATGTATTGTGGCGCTGCAAAATATCGATTTCGAGGTTATGTGAAAATACTCGTTTTTAACATCACTGATACCGTAAAAGTGACGGGGATTTATCGAATCCCTGGAATTACCTGAAATATTGAAACATTTATGCTGTTCGTGGTCATTACTGTAAACATGGTTGGAATTCTATGAATGTTTAAACATTTGGGACTTGAAATGGAATTTTGATAAATATTTACTTTCTTTTTAATCTTTATACTCCCGGTATGTACTTAAGGTCCGTAACACACTTGAAGAGTTTTCGCTAGCTAGAAATGTGTTGCGAGAAAGAGGCGAAGAGCCTTCCTCCACACACTTGGCGAGTTCTCGCTATCACAGATCACACCTCGCTATGATCATCTATGCACTGCCTTCATGCAGAAAGCATTTTTCTGATTATAGTAATGACTCGTTGGGGGAAATATTATAGGTTATGTATTTACGTATATTGTCGTACTTAAATATATAACCTGTAAGTATATTGTCGTACTTTACAAATTACGTACGAACACTATGTTGAATCTGAGTATTCAGATGATGAGGAAATGGAGTTACATGAACCTATTTCATTAATGAAAAGAAGAAGTAGGCCTAAAATTAAAGCCAGAAATATCTGAAAATCACGTTGTATCTTACGAAAATAAGGGCGAGTTTTGGACACTGGTTTCGATTTGAATTATGTTACGTTTAGGCATTATTTCAGGTTCAATGGACCACAGTTTTTTTGCCATTCATGATATGATAGAGAATTCTTTGCTATATTCTGATTAAAATTACGTAAACTGTTAATACATAGGCCTATAGATACATTATTTAAAATATTTAAACAATACTATTAAATCTCATCAAAATAAAATATAGCACTATTTATTTTCAGATAATCTGATAAGTATTTGTCTCCAGATTTCTTCTTTAAGTTTCGTGTTTTTATAGTTTTCATCCCGTGTATCATATAAATAGGCCTACGGGTGACATCGTACAAGTTCGATAATTTTCTGACTGCAATTATCAGCCATCTTTCCTCATTTTCAAATAAAAACAATACAATTCATCGCCACGTGTGATATATTTTTCTACATTCCATCGTCATAAAGAGTATAAATGTCAAACATCTTTGATAAATGTGTCAAGAAAATTCGCTGAGCTACCGATTCCAGCGAGAAACTCGCGCGAGGTTTTTGCCTCGGACGAGAATCTCTTCCAGTGTGTTGACGTCCATTTGAATCCTTGTTATCAAATTTTTAATTTTCTCACAACACATTTCTCGCTGGCGAAAACTCTGCAAGTGTGTTACGGGCCTAAATGAAAGTAAAACATTCTTTTCGGAACAGAATAAAAAGACTACAAAACCGAAAAACGCTCGGTCTATAGAGTCTAGATCAGGGGTCGTCAGCACAGAGCACGCTGGGGCTAGCCTCTCTTACCCGCGGAAAACGCAGTGCACTATAGTGCTCTCGTAGCTGCTAGCGGGTATGCTCTCTATCTCTCCCTGTTGCACGACAGTGCACACGGGACGGCACCGCATACCCATTGCACATTTCAGCGAGTGCTGACGACCACTGGTCTAGACGAAATGGTCACAGAAATTAGAGTTAGAATGTGACGTGATGATACCGTACAAAATGCGAATTTTTAATATATCAATAAATCCCAGACGATTGGAAATCGGCTATCATAATCCCCAAATACAAAGCAGGAGACAAAAACGAAGTGGACAATTACAGACCTGTCAATCTCACATCAGTTATCTCCAAAATAATGGAACATCTAATAGCACAATATATTCACAACATTTCAGAAAATCAACACGGCTTCAGAAGAGGATACTCTTGCGAAAGTCAAATTACATCCTTAATACAAGATTATTTATCCGATGAAGATGAAAGGGAGGGGAGAATAGATGGAGTTGTGGTCGATTTCGCTAAAGCTTTCGATGTAGTGCCTCACGAAAAACTGTTAGAGTAATTAAGCAGACTTCTAACAGGTAATCGAGTAATAAGATGAATAATACATAGATTCTTAGAACACAGCATCCAAAAGGTCAGTCTAGGAAAAGAAATATCGGAAGTAGGAAATGTAACTTCTAGAGTACGTCAAGGAGCGATTCTTGCACCTCTATTGTTTCTTATATATACAGAGTGAGTAAAAAAATTGGGACAATGCTTGTAACTTTCTTATTACTAATTTTATGAAGAAACTATATATACAAAAGTTGTAGGGTATCAAAAAAGGAATATTTTGAAGAAGTTTTCTAGTACTTTACTTTTTATTTATAAAGAGTGTGCCAATGAGTCTGTTTTTTTAAATGGCACCATGTACTTATTTCCCCATTTTTAGATTCTTCAGGTCTCAATATGTACAAGATCATATTTTCTTTGCCATTTATAAACTATTGTTTTGTAAACATTACCTCTTTTGACAATGTATATGTACTCAATAAAGGAAAATTTTAAAGCTTCAGTACACCAATTTGAGGAGGCTTTGGATTAAACAATTGCAGACAAAAGCTAATAGAAACAAGTGAAAAACTAATAAAAAACAATTGTACGTAGTTTGTTTGACAACCACTCACATTTCTTGCATGAAGTGTTGCTTCATCCTCCAAGGCAGTTGAATATATCAACGACATTAAATATTCCCACATAAAAGGTCGAACGGGTTTAGATCAGGTGAGTGTGGAGGCTAAGCACTTGGTCCACCTCTACCTATCCAATGATCGGGATAACGTTCATCCAGTTGTTCACGGTCATTAATAAGGATGGACAATAATAACCGGTTACTTTGACTATTACACTTTTACTACGTCACACTAGGCCTACTTTTGACCAATAAAACGGTACGAAAGGACGTCTTTCAACCAATCATGGCTGCTTATCGCACAATTTTATCGCGTCCCTAGCATTTGTTTAATTTTATCGCGTCCCTAGCATTTGTTTATTTTTATCACTACCCTAGCATTTGTTTCTTTGTTTGAAAACATTTCAAGCTGCATTAATCTGGACGTCAAAAAAAAAGAAAAAAAAAACAGAAAATTACAGACCACTCCAATCGATGCACAGTAGTTTCAAATATGACTCGCATTGTGCATTCAAGAACAAGAATTAATAAAGATCACTGGTCATAGCTGTGCATCTTCCCTCATACCCTATTTACAAATAAATAAAGAGCACCATTCGGAAATCCTGAATAAGTTGAGGGATACACCATGTACATCAACGAGTTCACTTCTTTTACGGACACGTCCAATATAACATCAACTAAACTGCCATCCACTAAAACATTCAAATTTGAAAATTGTACTTTCAGTAATTGTTTCTATTCAATTATCCATGTTTATTTTTTATTTCATCATCGTTAAAACGTTTCTTGTTTATTTCATCATCCCTAATTAAAACTTTTCTAACACTTGTTTATATTATTTAGGTTATGTTATAGCTTCTGCTATATGATATTATGGATAGTCACGTATCAGAGATTGTTTAATACTATGATTTATTGAAAATCATCTGTCAAGTGACGTTGATTACTGGGATCGATATAATTGAAGTGGAATGCAACTGTTTTAATAAAAATGAAACTGAATCAACAAAGCCTTCTTGACTAGTAACCGTCCACAGAGTTCAATGAAGATTCCATAGTTGGCACAACTGATAACAAGAAAACATAATCATAAAACACTACTGCCATCTACTAGCATAATATCTGTAATGTTGAGATGGTACAAATTTGAAGACAGTTTTATATTTTCGTAAGTCAATTAATATTTTATTGTATTGGAGTACTTCGTTACTTCTAACCTTCATATACTTTCTTCTAATCGTGTAATAGTCAATTAAATCTCACTCGAGTTTTGATTTTCTCTAGATAAATCAAAACTTCTAGTGAGATTACTGTTGATAAAATTGTAAGTCTTTTCTTTGTACTGTGTTGTTTGTAAGAAAGTTTAAATAACCGTAGCCGATATTCAATATTGCGTCACTTGTGAAATCCAAAGATGCTTGGTTAACGACCCAATAACTAGTGGCCCGTTAAATTCCTCTTCTGCAACCCGACAATCCACTAACTTTAAAGGCCCACTAACTAATGATTATTTTTATTTTATTGGGTTATTTTACGACGCTGTATCAACATCTAGGTTATTTAGCGTCTGAATGAAATGAAGGTGATAATGCCGGTGAAATGAGTCCGGGGTCTAGCACCGAAAGTTACCCAGCATTTGCTCGTATTGGGTTGAGGGAAAACCCCGGAAAAAAACTCAACCAGGTAACTTGTCCCGAACGGGATTCGAACCCGGGCCACCTGGTTTCGCGGCCAGACGCGCTGACCGTTACTCCACAGGTGTGGACCACTAACTAATTAAGGAATATATTATGTTATAGGTCTGTTTTCTTGCAACTCAGCATTAATCAATCATTCTGTTAAAAAAACTATATAATATGTCCCAATATGAAAAATAAAGGTAAACTGACAGTAAGTCAATTATTGATCTGCTGACTCAGTATAATGTCAAAAGTTCAGTGCCAATCCATATGTTCTTATATATTCTTCCTGAAATTGGCAATCCTATTATGGATGGCAAGAAAATAACACACTATGTTGAACCTTAAAGGATTTCAATTAACCAGGAGACGTTTTCAATAGAAAATATTTATTTATGCATCGTGCAAA
>JAJSOF020000011.1:31395552-31578052 GCA_025594305.2 Periplaneta americana
ACTATCATATCCCACATCCCTCAAATCCATTTTAATATTATCCTCCCTTCTACGTCTCGGACTCCTCAAAGATCTTTTACCCTCATTTTCTATTTCATTTCATTTATTATATTCCATAGATCTTACATTAGCAATTAAGATTTAAGATGTGTAACAAGTCAAAATTTTACAAGATTACAATTACAATTTTTACAATTTTTTATAAATTTTCACAATTTTGCAATTTTCTACAATTTTTTACAATTTTTGACGAGATGAGGTGAGGTCCGAGGATTCGCCAAAAGATTACCTGGCATTCGCCTTATGGTTGGGGAAAACCTCGGAAAAAACCCAACCGGTAGTCAGCCAAACGGAGGTGAAATGAAGTGAGGTCCAGGACTCGCCACAGACAATCCGACGTCAGTCCCACGACTGGGGAAAACCTCAAAAGAAACCAATCAGGTCTTCCAACTAACACTCCATATGCATTTCTGTATTCACCCGTACGGGCTACGTGTTACATCACTGCTCATCTCAAACATCTGCATTTGAGCCGTTCAGAGCAAAAGTGGTGTAAGTCAAAATTGGGTAATGAGGTTTAAAGTAAAAATTCTGTAAAATACAGCGAAAAGTAGCAATTAATATGTCCTTCTTGCTATCCATGACTACTAATAGTTGAAATAAATTGAATATTAATTGCTACTATGCGCTGTATTTTACAGAATGTTTACTTTAACCCTCATTACCCATTTTTGACTTACACCACTTCTGCTCTGAACGCTCATTTAATGTTCCTAATTATGTTCGACGAAGGATACAATGCGTGCAGTTCAACCAGTAAATCCATATACCTTGCAGTTCAACGTTGTGTAACTTTCTCCATTATCCCGTAACTTCATTCCTCTTAGCCTCAAATATTTTCCTAAGCACAGCCTTAACTTCTTTCCTTCTCTCAAAGTGAGAGTCCAAGTTTCACAACAATACAGAACAACCGGTAATATAACTATTTTATAAATTCTGACTTCAGTTTTCTCAAAGCAGACTGGATGATAAAATCTTCACAATCGAATTAGCATTCATTTCCCGTATTTATTCTGGGTTTAATTTTCTCTCGAGTGATATTTATATTTGTTACTGTTGCTCAAAAGTATTTTAATTTTTCCACCTTTTCAAAGGGTGAGTCTCCAATTTATATATTTCCATTTCGTACTATGTTCTGGACACGAGACATAATCATATTCTTTGTCTTTTCGAGATTTACTTCCAAACCTATCTCATTACTCGCTTCAAGTAAAATTTCCGTGTTTTCCCTAATCGTTTGTGGATTTTCTCCGAACATATTCACGTCATCCGCATAGACAACCAGCTGGTGTAACCCGTTTAATTTTAAACCAGCTCTGTTTTCCTGGACTTTCCTAATGGAATATTCTACAGCAAAATTAAAAAGCAAAGGTGAAAATGCAGCTTCTTGTTTTATACTGTACTGAATTGGAAAAGCGTCAGACAGAAACTGGCTTATACGGACTCTGCTATAGCTTTCACTTAGACAGACATACATACACATGAAAATTTGTCTTTATGTAGTCGAGTATAGAAAATCTTAAGAGAGAAAAGTATAATTAGGCCTATGTTTTCCTCGTTTTGATATTAAGATCTGTTATTACTCCCATATGTGGATATGTACAGTAATAAGCAAGTGACATCAAACCCAATACCGTCCACACCTGTGGAGTAACGGTTAGCGCGTCTGATCGCGAAACCAGGTGGCCCGGGTTCGAACCCCGGTCGAGACTGGTTACTTGGTTGAGGTTTTCTCCGGGGTTTTCCCTCAACCCAATATGAGCAAATGCTGGGTAAGTTTCGGTGCTGGACCTCGGACTCATTTCACCGGCATTATCACCTTCATCTCATTCAGACGCTAAATAACCTGAGATATTGATACAGCGTCGTAAAATAACCTACTAAAAAAACTCATTGACTTGATCCACTTTAGCTCTGAACGCCTCATATGAGTGCTGATGAAGGACATGAGATTATATCAAGAAGGTGGTGGCATTTCTAAGCTTTCTTTTTAAACATGAGTGTTGGCAATACTGTATAATTGTGTTAAAGGCAGTTATAAATATGTGTGTTCGTTATTGTGAATCCAGTAGACAGGAAATTTCAACGATATCATGTTATGCAAGCAAATTATTTACTTAAGATAATGCAGTTTCTTAATTGAAGATCTCCCCGGAAAAATAATGTAACGTCAAATTCTTGAAATATGTGATGTAGGTGAAAAAAGTGATTTTAAACATTTATTTATATATACATCTTGATTACACAACTTTTAACACTATATCACTTCGGAAAACGTATTGTGTGTCTTTCTCGTGTTAAATTTTACATTACCTCGTTAACATGTTTCAGCCTGTTAATAATAATAATAATAATAATAATAATAATAATAATAATTTTATTTATTTAATGTGGCAGAGCTAAGGCCAGTAGGCCTTCTCTTCCCCAACCAGTTTCTAATTCTAATTGAATACAATTGCTTACATAGTTATTACAGGAACGGATTTATATGGACTAAAAATATATGAAATATGTAAATATATATGTAGTTATTTTTACCAAAATATGGAATTAAATATGGATTTTTACCAAAATATGGAATTAAATATGGACTTAAAATTATAAAAAAATGACTATGTACGTTAAATATTGGTACATTTTAATCAAACTAAACAAAAAATATAATGGACGTACCTTATCTTCCAATGTAGTTTCAACAAAACACAATTTTTATTGTCTGTTACCATAACAATAGTTACAAACATTTCTTTCAAGTGCTGAAAAGTGAATCTTCTTCTATTGTCTCTGAGGATAGATTTATACTGACTAAAAGAGCGTTCGACGTCACAAGAAGTAACTGGTACATAATTCAATTTCACAATGTCTGCTGGGGATAAGTCCAAGTTAATCTTCACTGTTGATTCACCACTCATCACAGCAACAACCTTTTGTAGTTCTTCATATCAGGGTTTTTGAAAGTACAGTGTCCACCTTAGCTCTTACTGCATCTGCAACTTTACCTCTACCACGATTCAGTTGTTCCACAGTACTATTTATAATTTCAAAACTTTCAGATAGTGAAAGGTGCCTATTTTGCAGACTTTTGAGCGTTTTTATGATGCATGAAAATGTATGCTGAATGTGAGCTAAGTCATTCTTCACACTTATGTCACAGGTAACTGTTTTCGCAGTATCAATTGAGACTGCATCTCAGAGTTGCAAGGAGAACATTGTTAATAGAGTCTATATGTTCGGCATAATATTCAACTGCTTCTAGCCATGTACCCCATCTAGTTAAAATTGGCTTTGGTGGCAATGGAATTTCAACATTTCTTTCAACACGTTAACTCTACTGGGAGCTTTGAGAAATACTTTTTCACTTGAAATCAACAAATCTACTTTAGGAAATTGTCTCTGACCACTTCTGCCACACGATGAAATGCATGCGCCACACAAGTAAAATGAGTCAATTTAGGATATACAACAGATAATGCTTGTCCAGCTTTGACCATATAAGGGCAGCATCGCTAATAAAGAATAACACATTATCGTACATAATACCCTTTGGCCACAGGATACCCATAGCTTCGTTGAACAGTTTAACTATAGTTTTGTTATTGCACTTTTCTAGAACATCACAATGTAAAAGAATTCGTTCAGAATATTGTTCACTTAACAAACCGATAACTACATTACCAACAAGTCTACCTTCTTTGTCGGGAGTCTCATCAATGGAAACCCAAATTGAACTATCTTTAATTTCATCTCTTATCTTCTGTATTGTCTCATCGTAGATGGATGGAGCATACGTCTTCCTAAGTGTTGACTCATCCGGGATTGTATGTTGAGTATATTTTTCAAGGAATTCCCTGAAGACCTTATTCTTTAGTTTGTAGAGAGGAATATCAGCAGAGATGAGAGAACATCGATGTTAAACTCAGATCTTACATTCGATGTTGTTGGTTGTGTTAAAAACAATTGTCTCTGCTTGGAATTTAGTTGTTTGTTGGCCTGATGTTTACTAGTTGTAATGTGTTGTTGCACCAGGAACTTTTGTGTAGATGATACTGCACACTGACACAATTACAAAATAATATTTTATTGTCAGTTGATAAACCATCTTCTTTAAATTCTGAAATGTAACTTGTTAGTTTTGATTTTAAATTGACTGAATGACGTACTTTTGGCATATTTACCGTCTTTATAGTATGATTTACAAAACTGAACCTATGTGTACTCTGACTGGCATTTAACTGTTGAGCTGCACAACTGAAGTCTGTTAAAATTTTAAATTAAATTAATACAGTTTTGTAACTTACTTTCCCATTGTTGATAGGACTGCTAATTTTCAAATAACTCTGATGTTAAAGGGATTACTGAACATGTGTTTAAATCTCTATTGTTGAAATGTATTTTTAAAAGTTAATGGAATTTTGTTTTGTTTTATTGTTAAACCTAATATAATATGGACTGTTTTATATGAAATATGGAAAATATATGAAATTAACGAAAATATGTACTAAACTCTAAAATATGGAAAAATATGGAAAATAAAAGTAGGATTTTTCAACCCTACACATTGTGAAACATAAAGATAATGCAAAATATAAATTATATTAGCTTTATAAGTAAATATGTATTTACATATAAATCCTTTCCCTGGTTATTACATTAATATCTAGACCATAAAACAACATGAAAGTAAATAATGAAAGTTGGATAAGTAATGTTAGTGTGACAATAATAAACATAATAATAAACATTGGTAAGAGGTAATGTAAAATTTAACACGAGAAGGACACATAACACGTTTTCCGAAATTTATTTATAACAATTATTGCATTCAATGGCTTTATAAACTTGTATCCTTGTTTAGTCAAATAGTTGTGATAGTAAATATAGATCTAATTAAATATGCCCTGAAATGATTTTGCTTTATCCTGCAACATGAATTACCGTTTTGTTGGTTACATTCTTATTTTTTTTAGTAGGTTATTTTACGACGCTTTATCAACAGCTCAGGTTATTTAGCGTCTGAATGAGATGAAGGTGATAATGCCGGTGAAATGAGTCCGGGGTCCAGCACGAAAGTTACCCAGCATTTGCTCATATTGGATTGAGGGAAAACCGCGGAAAAAACCTCAACCAGGTAACTTTCCCCGACCAGGAATCGAACCCGGGCCACCTGGTTTCGCGGCTAGACGTGCTAACCGTTACTCCACAGGTGCGGACTACATTCTTATTCCGGGGAGGTCTTCAATTGATTAATTTTTCATAGTTTCAGAAATATGTCTTAAATTATAAATTATTTTTCTAATTAAGTTACCGAGTGTAGCACGGTTTTTTTATTTATATAACCAAGAAAATGTTCAAATTCTGAAATTCCAGTTCTTGAAGCATATTGATGGAGAAGAAACTGGCTAGAGGTTTTACCCTTTCAAGAAGAAGCTTAATTCGCACACACTGGATCAAATTATTTTCCAAGACACAAGTCATCGTTTGTATCTGGCACAGAATTCGTAGCTGTAGGCTCAGCAACATACGATGCATAAGAACTGTGTTTACTGGAGTACCTAGAGAGATGCAAACCGCTGGCTTAGCTAATAACCCTAGACGAACTCAGCTCACGTTGATCACGCAGTACGCTGGGGAGTCGTAAAATATTCCCGTTCTGCTTCAGCGAAATTGAAGGGCGTCTTTACGACCACACAGACAGCGCGGCGTACATAAAATCGGTGATTACAGTTTCGGTCAGAATTCAAGGCAGCGTTAATAAGCTCTATTATGTTTATCGTCAGTAGGCGTAACAGTTCCATACAGTCTAGATTTTCTTCAACCTACTGAAATTGATAATGTATTAAGTGAATTTATTAAAATTAAAATCGGTATTCCGCAAGGAACAGTCCTTGGACCGATTTTATTTTTAATATATATTAATAACCTTTTAATGATAGATGATTTACATTCATATGCTGGTGATACTGTTTTACTTTTTAGTGGAAAAACGTAGACTGACGCTTATTATAATGCAAATTGTGGCATAAAATTAATAAAAAATGGTTCGATTTAAATTCACTTGTAATTAATAAAGATAAAACAATAGCTATCCCATTTTCTTTAAATAATAAAGGTAATAAACCGATTTCATCTATACTACAAATTAAAATGCATAATTGTGATTGTTCCGATATAAATTGCAATTGTTCTGTTATTAATGACGTTAATGAGGTTAAATATCAAAATCAAGATTTACAAAACCCTAATAAGACCCATTATAACATATGGTACAGAAACATAGGTTCTGAATAAAAATACATGCAAACAACTAGCAGTATTTGATCTTAAGAAGGATATTCGGAGCAATTGAAACAGTGGATGGATGGAAGATATAATAATGAGATATACGAACTGTACAAGGAATCGGATTTGTTCTGAGATGGTTGGGACACGTCACAAGGATGGAAACAACAAGGAAAGTGAAGATTGTCTTCAATAACAACCCAGATGGAACCAGATTAAGAGGAAGACCGAGAACAAGATGGTGGAACTGTGTACGAGTGGTGAATAGATTAGGAATAAGGAATTGGAGGGAGTTGGCGATGGATAGAGAAGGATGAAAGAGAGCCATAGAGGAGGTTAAGGCCCACCTGGGCTGTAATACCAAATAAGAAGAAGAATGAGGTTAAATACTTAGGTAATTATTATAATAATTATTATTATTTTTATAATTATTGATAATCATTTTAAATGGAATAATCATATCCATTATATTTGTAATAAATTACGTAAAACATTATGTTACTTTGTTATTCTAAGAAATATTTTGTCAATTAACTGATTACGTGTAATTTATTTAGCATTATTTCAATCTATATTTATGTATAGTATTATAGGTTGGGATGGAACTTATAAATCCAACCTTTATCCGTTAATTTTACTACAGAAAAAAGTATTAAACATTTGTTTAAAAAAGCAGAAAGATTACCTACCTGAATTGTTGTTTAAACATTTCAAAGTTTTCAACATTAAACAAATGTATTATTTCATTTTATTAAAATATTTTCATAGAAATTTTAATAACTTTGAAAGGTATATACATAAATATAGAACTAAAAATATCTATTCTCTGCGTTTGTCTGAACCAAAATGTATAACCAATGCAGCTTTTTATCATAGCATGAGTCAAGGTCCAAGATTATTAAAGAAATTTTATTCCAATAATATTTCAACCACGAATCCTCTCCAAATTAATAATAATAAAAACAAGTTATATTGGATTTATAGTTTGGGTTTAAACATATTAAACACTGTTTGATCTATATTCACTCTCAATTTTAAAAGTGGGCTGCTTTAACACTAGTGCAAAAAGTATTCTTAAACCTGTTTGCGTTAAAGATATGATGCCTACATTGAAACAGGTATAGCTTTTGCTACATCACTCTCCTACATTGGAGAATAAGGAGAGCAAATAACTACATTGCCAAGAACTTAGCATTAGTTAACAACTGTTTGCATCGATTATTGTCAAGTGTTTCTCACCAGAAATCAAACGAAAAAAATCATAATGGGTAGGTTGAATGATAAGACAAGGAAGGAGAACTGTAATATTTATACAGGGTGATTCACTAGGAAAGGTAAAAAATTTAGGATATGATATCTTAGGCCATTTTGAGTGAAAAAGTTCATATGAACATAGGTCCGTTTTCGAACGATTGCGGAGCTAGATGCACTTTTTTGGTAAAACGTCTCGCCCCAATGTGAATCAGACGTTACCATATGCTGCTGACATGAAACAAGGTCACCGATGAATGACGTAACATTGGAATCTGCATTGTGAGCGATGTAGATAAGAGAAGAGAAACAAACCGGGTGGTGGGGCATTACAAATGACACAACAAATACGCTATCACTTATCGGTTCACAGCAGTTCAATCAGCTACCTACAGTACAGTAGTTATACAGGTACAGATATCGGAAGTGTTAATTTGTGTTTTTCAAGATGCCTTACAAATTTTCGACTGCAGAATACGCCGATATTGTGTATGTTTATGGTTTGTGCGTTGGAAGTTCCTTGCGTGCCGTCGCTGAACAGGAACGACGCTTTCCGAACAGAAGGGTGCCATACCGAAGAGTATTTACTGTCTATGGAGTTGGATGAAAGACTTAGTATAGCAAAGAAACGGGGAAACGAGAGAGGCGCTAATCGACCTATTTTGGATGCGGCATAAAGACAGCCACGTGCAACTCTCCCGAGCGATGAGCGAGATTCACGCCCTAGTGCAACAGTGCATTGAAGCAGAAGGAGGTACCTTTGAAAATGTGCGAAAATATAGACCCCGACTTCTAGAATATTAGATATGTATGCATACGTGAATATAAACTTTAAATTTGTCCGTTATCTGTCTCTAAATGCGAGTTAGTACAACGGAATCTCAGAAGTTTTTGTGAAATCAAAGAGCCATATCTCCGTAACCGTTCGAAAACGGACCTATATTCATATGAACTTTTTCACTCATAATGACTTCAGAATTCACATCCTAAATTTTTTACCTTTTCTCGTGAATCACTCTGTATAACTATGACATTTTTAAGATTCTTTCTCTCAGTCTTATGATGTTTGTGGAGCAAAATTAATTTACAAATTAAAAAAAAAAACTTTGAACTTCTGGTTATAATTTATAGCGCTCTTCTCAGTACTATATTTGGAAAGTTCCTCTTCCAATATTTGACGTAGCTATAGCATGACGTTTTAAATTTCGACATTACAACGTAGGTAATTCTAACTGCACCATTCACTAGACCAGTAGTGTATTCGATTAACCTATTTATAATTCATATGATGGACCATCAAGCTTCTTTAAATTTTAGTGACCCCTCCACCGCTGGCGGACAATGCGTGGGATTACCACACGGACTTCTGAAAACCTCTCTACACCAGCTGTCTTATTCGGACTTTCCTATTATAACATTTGACACACTACTCTAGTTTTTAAATTCTTAAGATGTCTAAAGGTGCAGCTTTCGATTCAGTAAAATTCTTTCAGTAGTTTAGGAATTAAATAAATAAATAAAAAAGAAATAATACCTGAAAAACCGACCATCGAGAGAACCGAGTGCACAAAAAGTCTGTATTTTATTATGTTGCTTCCAAACATTACAATAGCAAGTCAAAATAATCAAGATTAATCAGAGATAAATCAGAGGCCAATTAATAAAAAGTCAACATCAAAACAATATGAATGAACAATTTTTTTGGCATTATAGTGAGAAATTATAAAAAAAAAATAAAGTTTTTTTTTTTCTGAATATAAAACAGAAAACACTTATGTTGGGCAATATTCATGTCAAACAGTCGTAACGGTTGGGTGCTGGAATATTCAAGGTGAATAGTAAAAGATGTAACAAAGGCTGTATGGACGAATTTAAAATTTTATGTGTGACTAAAACCTCGTTGAGTGTTAGTTTACGAGACATTGTAAATTCAGTGAATGTAATAAGGTCTGTTATGCAAAGCATGTACGGTCAAAAGACCAGTGCACTGGATTTAAGTGTAAATTCTGTATGTGTAACCGTTGAATAAATCCACATCTATATCTATTAAAACATAATGACAAAATACATTTGCATCCTAAATTAAATGAAGCACGATCACTTAAAATAACATTTAAAGTAAATCTAATTTGTATCTTAACCCTAAGTTCGAACTAAAACCCACGAGTATGATATGTTCATACATGCACAAGTACCTTTCAGCACTACACTCATTTCGCTGACAACTCACTCACTGCACTGGAACTACGACACATTTCACTGATACTATCCTGATTTCGCTAACACTTCAAAAACATTTCACTGTTCAAATACTTTGCACTGCCACTATAAACTATAAAGCTTCACTGACAGAAACACACTTCACTTACACAACACACTTCACACTTCACTGACACAATACACTTCACACTTCACTCACACAACACACTTCTTCACTGACACAACACTTCAATAACAATTATCATTTACACCCTTTAAATAGTGTGTCTATTAGGAAAGTCCTTAAGCCTAATTTTAAATACATTTTTGGTTATTGGTAAAGCCTTTAGTAAGTTTGCAGGTAAAGCATTCCAGTGCCTGATACTACGATTGAGAAAAGAAAACTTTCCAGTGCCCGTCTTCTGTCTCTTTCCCTCAATTTATATGAGTGGCCGTTCCTTGAAGAGTAATTTGGTGGTTGCAACCTACTTTTTATTTCTCTCCAGGCAGGCTCACCTCTGTATGTTTTGAACATTGCGCATAATCGAATTCGCGTTCTCCTGTCCGTGAATTTGAATGGTGAATTATTACGACAACACTTGAGAGATAGTCGACGATGTATGCAATGGAGGGAGGAAAGGAACTGGCCACCCTACCCCATTATCTCCTGGCCTAGTTGCCTCATAAGTGGTGCCTTCTTGGTATCACTTGTGAGGTTCAGACCTGTCTTCGGACAGTTGACTAAACAACAACAACAAATCTGGTAATTTAGCGTACACTCCTAATGGTTTTATCCAAAGTCGAAACTTTGCTAAATCTCTTTCTCATACTCAGAAATGATACATTCACTCCGTTCCGTAAAAGTTCGTGACACCCGCTTTCGAGATAAAATGTATGAATATACAAGAATTGTTCGTGTAATATCTATTTGATATAAAAATGAAAAGTAACTAAAATGATAAGGTCAGATTATGAAAGCAATCTGAAATAAAACGTCTAGAAAAGAAAGTTAAACAAAATAGGAATATGAAAGCAATTTGTAGTGAAGGAGTCTAAAAGTGAAAGTTAACTAAAATAAAAGGAGCGTAGAAGTTAAAGTTGACTAAAGAAAAAAAGGGATCAGACTTTATGAAAGCAATCTGAAATAAAAACAGTCTAAAAGTAAAGTTAACTAAAATAAATGGGGTCACAATACAAAAACAATAGGAAATAAAGGAGTCTTACAGTGAAATCTAGCTAAAATACAGTATTTATTATCTATATATTTAACCCGGTAGGGATAAGACTAACAATCCTTCTCTTCTGGTCCACTCGGGGATAATATGCGTATCTACAATATTGTTGTTGTTTAGTCAACGGTTCGAAGACAGGTTGGAACCTCGTGACACCAGTAAGGCATCACTCATGAGGCAACTAAGGTGGAAGGTAATTGGGTAGGGAGCAAGTTCTTCCCCCTCCATTGCATACATCGCTACATATTACACTAATCAGACTTCAGATGCATACAAACAATTGTTCTTCCTCTGACACATATCGTCAAATGACAGGTACTGCCTGATAATAGATGTACATATCAGTCAAAACCTCTATAAGAGGTAAGTTAATCTACAATAATTGAAGGGTTCAGAGCCATAGTGGGCCAAGCGCCATTTATTAAAAACGGAGAAAACAAGGGTTAAAGTTAAGTGAATACCATAGTTTAATGAAGATTGACATATCATTTAGGTTTAATGTGTATACTGTATACTTTATATTACTTGCTATATGTTTCCATTGACTTATGGTAATAACTAGGGACCGGATTTTTATGTAATATCAAGGTGTGAAATATGTACATATTTATGTAAGAAAAAGAAGCTGAATATGTAGCCTACCAAAATATGTAAAATCATGAAAATATTTAATATCAATATTTGCGCTGGTTTGTATTTTAAGCCTAGATATTTGTAGTCTAGTACAATTTTTAATTTTCTGTTCTTCATGACGATTTCTACTGTTTCTGGTGCTCTTCCGCCGTTTCTGAGTTTCACCATGATGTTTATTGTTTCTTGTAACTTTGTAAGGTCTTTAGACCCTACTATTACGTCGTCCGCTTATGCGTATGAGATTATTCCCATCTTGATTTTTACAATACAAAGTAGTTGTATGAGAAAGGTTGCCTTTTGTTCACTCATATTTACAGTGGGCGGTAAGGGGTAAGTGCCTCTATTACTTTCTGGAATTAAGATGTTATGTTTCGTCCCGAAATATATCCTTTCTCGGATAGGTAAAAATACTTTTTAAATCTGTGTATTTTAAATTATAAACTTCCCCAGCAGAAGTTTTCTTTTTCCTTTTAAAGAAGTAAAAATGAATAAAACCCCAAAATATGTAGACTAGATTTATGTAATACCAAGCCATAATTGTAATGTGGGGTAAATATGTAAAAATATGTAGTATCAAATTTTAATATATTAATGGTAATTACAAGATTCGCAAAGATTTGTTATTTATATAAGGTTAGGTTGAAAGGAATATAATATGTAATTACATAAAAATCCGGTTAACCCTTGTTTTCTACGGTTTTAGTAAATGGCGCTTGGCCCACTATGGTTCTGAACCCTTCAAATGAAGTTACAATTAAGTGCAATTGATATTAAATTTACGATTACAATTAAAATGGAATCTAAGGGATATAAATGACGGTGAATCTAATGAATTTTAAATAATATAGAATATCTATATGAAAACAATCTTAAATAAAAGGAGTCTAAGCTTGGAATCTATAAAGAGATAAAATGATGCTGAATATTGAAACAGTCTGAAATAAAACGAGTCTAAAATTTGTATGTGTGTGTGTGTTTATTTACACTGGAAGTGGGGGCAAACATCCGGCGGCAGTGGTAACTTAATTACATACAATAAAAATAATACACAATGCAATTAAAATACACATTACAAATAATACAGATTAATTAAAATTATTATTATTAAACAACAGCTCAAGAGAATCCTAATTTACCAAGCGGTATGCTAGGGTTTAAGTTTAGTTATACGGTATTCTATATAGGCTACACTACTTATTTTATGCACACAGATAATGGTGAAAGATAGTTCTACAGTCTTTTAAAGATAAAGTTTAACTTATTTATGAATTCTCTGTAGTAACATGGTTTTTTAATAATTTCACAGGTCTTTGCGGCAGGAATAAGTAGAGTTGATGTCTGCTGGTGTGTTGAATCTGCCGAAGTAAGTTCCAAATAATAATAATAATAATAATAATAATAATAATAATAATAATAATAATAATAATAATTAATAATAATAATAATAATAATATTACATAACATAACCTAATTAATACGTGAATCTAATTTTCTCTTACAACCTACATATATAACCTACATATATATATATATATATATATATATATATATATATATATATATATATATATATGACCTACATACGTTTCGCATTGATACTGATAATCAGAGACCGAAAGATTAGGCATTATGAATCATTAAAATAGGTAGGCAAAAAGACATTATAAATAGCTAAAATAGGTAGGCAAAAAGACATTATAAATAGCTAAAATAGGTAGGAAAAAAGACATTATAAATAGCTAAAATAGGTAAGCAAAAATACATTATAAATAGCTAAAATAGGTAGGCAAAAAGACATTATAAATAGCTAAAATAGGTAGGCAAAAAGACATTATAAATAGCTAAAATAGGTAGGCAAAAAGACATTATAGATAGCTAAAATAGGTAGGCAAAAAGACATTATAGATAGCTAAAATAGGTAGGCAAAAAGACATTATAAATAGCTAAAATAGGTAGGCAAAAAGACATTATAAATAGCTAAAATAGGTAGGCAAAAAGACATTATAAATAGCTAAAATAGGTAGGAAAAAAGACATTATAAATAGCTAAAATAGGTAAGCAAAAAGACATTATAAATAGCTAAAATAGGTAGGCAAAAAGACATTATAAATAGCTAAAATAGGTAGGCAAAAAGACATTATAAATAGCTAAAATAGGTAGGCAAAAAGACATTATAAATAGCTAAAATAGGTAGGCAAAAGACATTATAAATAGCTAAAATAGGTAGGCAAAAAGACATTATAAATAGCTGAAATAGGTAGGCAAAAAGACATTATAAATAGCTAAAATAGGTAGACATTATAAATAGCAAAATAGGTAGAAAAAGACATTATAAATAGCTAAAATAGGTAGGCAAAAAGACATTATAAATAGCTAAAATAGGTAGGAAAAAAGACATTATAAATAGCTAAAATAGGTAAGCAAAAAGACATTATAAATAGCTAAAATAGGTAGACAAAAAGACATTATAAATAGCTAAAATAGGTAGGAAAAAGATATTATAAATAGCTAAAATAGGTAGGCAAAAGACATTATAAATAGCTAAAATAGGTAGGCAAAAAGACATTAGAAATAGCTGAAATAGGTAGGCAAAAAGACATTATAAATAGCTAAAATAGGTAGGCAAAAAGACATTATAAATAGCTAAAATAGGCAGGCAAAAAGACATTATAAATAGCTGAAACAGGTAGGCAAAAAGACATTATAAATAGCTAAAATAGGCAGCAAAAAGACATTATAAATAGCTAAAATAGGTAGGCAAAAAGACATTATAAATAGCTAAAATAGGCAGGCAAAAAGACATTATAAATAGCTAAAATAGGTAGGCATAAAGACATTATAAATAGCTAAAATAGGCAGGCAAAAAGACATTATAAATAGCTAAAATAGGTAGACAAAAAGACATTATAAATAGCTAAAATAGGTAGGCAAAAAGGCATTATAAACAGCTAAAATAGGTAGGCAAAAAGACATTATAAATAGCTAAAATAGGTAGGCAAAAAGACATTATAAATAGCTAAAATAGGTAGGCAAAAAGACATAAATAGCTAAAATAGGCAGGAAAAAAGACATTATAAATAGCTAAAATACGCAATAAAAGGAAATTACAAAAACCTTGCACTAGACCCACAAACTTGCACTTTCCACAAAGGGATTTCGGCAGCAAGAAAAGCTTTACATAAGTCGAATGCAAATTGAGATTTTGGACTCGATGTTGCAATTACTGTTGGAAGCAAAGAAATCGTCTTCGCAGTAGCCTTGGAAAATGCATTTTTGCGTTTGGTTATACTCATATGTTGCGATATGAAATATTTTAACTATAGTCGCGACGCTGTTATTCCCGGCGTGACTCCTCCTCTTTTCTTACATCTTAGGAAGTCAAGGCTCTATAAAGTCTAGGTAGGTAGTATCGTTTGCCATTTTTGTTCTTTCGTTGCCGAGCTCCCAGACGAGGGATCTATTTTCCACACCGTTAAATATTATCATGTCGTAGCTCCTATGATAATAAATCAAACGCACTGTAATTCAGCAAATAATTGAGCAGCAAATACCGTCCTCGTGTCCTTTCTACGAACGCAAACGAAAGAGCCAAAATGGCGGGCGATTATATTAAGTATTTATCGAGCCTTAGGAAATGCTTAACGTCTTCATCAGCGAATCACAAGACGCACACGTTTAAATGTAGCCGACCTGCAACGCGATTGGCTGCCGGAAATTAGAGCGACGGGACTATAGCTGCAACAACGTCGTAATGAAAACTGAAAGAAAAATAACCGTTAAAAATAACGAACGTTAGACCCGCACTCATTCTTGCCTTGCCAAGTAAACACAAGCGATAATAAAAACGCTTACTGTTATACATTTTTGTACGGCAGCACTCACTTACCTTCCTGAAGATATCATATGAAAATGTAAATTCTAATTATTTTATTTAATCTCTCGTCCCTAAGTTTACACATTATACTGGGATCACTTTTCTTTTTTTCTGCATTGATCTGCTGTAAGTTATTCATATTTCTCCAAGTGGCGGCTTTACCTGCAGACTTCTAACACATGAATAGGCTGTTAAAAAAGAAACATTACAGTGCTTCCATTCCTAAAATGGGGTGTAGAAATTCTTATACATTCAGAAGTTTAAAATAAATATTATAGTCCAGACACACGATCTGAAGAAATTAATTCGTCAATTTAAGAACAGAAACTTAATCATAAAAAAAAACAAGAAAAATCTTTCGAATTCAATATTTTCTAAAATTATTAAAAAAAAAAGAAACTAGTTCAGACAAGTTTGGGGAGGGACAGTGTCTACCCATATCCCCTCTCCCACAACTCCGCCTATGTTCGTGACAACGTAGATACTTTCTTACTTACTGGATTTTAAGGAACCCGGAGGTTCATTGCCGCCCTCACATAAACCCGCCATTGGTCGCTATCCTGAGCAAGATTAATCCAGTCTCTACCACCACCTCCCTCAAATCCATTTTAATATTATCTTCCCATCTACGTCTCGGCCTCCCCAAAAGGTCTTTTTTCCTCCGGCCTCCCAACTAACACTCTATATACATTTCTGGTTTCGACCATACGTGCTACATGCCATGCCCATCTCAAACGTCTGGATTTTATGTTCCTAATTATGTCATGTGAAGAATAAAATGCGTGCAATTCTGTGTTGCGTAACTTTCTCAATTCTCCTGTAACTACACCCCTCTTAGCCCCAAGTATTTTCCTAAGAACCTTAACCTATGTTCCTCTCTCGAAGTGAGAGTCCAAGTTTCACAATCATAAAGAACAACCGATAATATATAAATTCTAACTTTCAAATTTTTTGATAGCAGACTGGATGATAAAAGCTTTTCAACCGAATAATAACAGGCATTTCCCATATTTACTCTGTATTTAATTTCCTCCCAAGTATCATTTATATTTGTTACTGTTGCTCCAAGATATTTGAACTTCTCCACCTCCTCAAAAGATAAATTTACAATTATTATATTCCCATTTCGTACAATATTCTCGTCACGAGACATAATCATATACTTTGTCTTTTCGGGATTTACTTCCAAACCTATCTCTTTACTTGCTTCAAGCAAAATTCCCGTATTTTCCCTATCCGTTTGTGGATTTTCTCCTAACATATTCACCTCATCCGCATAGACAAGCAGCTGATGTAACCCGTTCAATTCCAAACCCTCTCTGTTATCTTGGACATTCCTAATGGAATATTCTGGAGCAAAGTTAAAAAGTAAAGGTGATAGTGCATCTCCTTGCTCTAGCCACAGTGAATTGGAAACGCATCTTACAGAAACTGACCTATACGGACTCTGCAGTACGTTTCAATGAGACACATTTTAATTAATCGAACTAGATTCTTGGGAATACCAAATACAATAGGAATATCATATAAAACATCTCTCTTAACCGAGTCATATGCCTTTTTGAAATCTATGAATAACTGATGTACTGTACCCTCATACTCCTATTTTTTTCTCCATTATCTGTCGAATACAAAATATCTGATCAATAGTCGATCTATTACGCCTAAAACCATACTGATGATCCCGAATAATTTTATCTACATATGGAATTAATATTTTCAAAAGAATACAACGTATATAAGTGCAAAAATTTTCTCACTTATGAAATACCTCAAGAATGAGGCAAGATCACAAATAACTAATTCACATAGGGCTGTTTATCTGTAGTTACTAGCGACTTCTCCTTGGATGTTACTGAAATTTTGAGTAACATTAAAGTTCAAAGATATAATTATTTTGGCGAGTGTTTTAAAAATGTATTTGCTTATTTTTATTTCTGATGACAAACAGACAAGAAATCCCCATCTCAATTGACGGAACAACACTACCATATGCAACGGAATACACATACCTAGGCCAACTAATTTCCTTTAAAGACAAGACTGGAAAAGAAATAAGAAGAAGAATATCCTTAGCTTGGAAATCCTTCTGGTCCCTCCAGTTCATACTTCTGGATAAGACAATCAGCAGAAGACTCAAATTCGAAGTACTACAAACCTGCGTGTACCCAACACTACTTTATGGATGCCAAACATGGTCGTCAACAAACAGACAGATGAATGCGCTAGAAATATGCCAAAGGAAAATGGAACGAAATATATTGGGAATAACTATGAGAGACAGAATTTCCAATGATTCGCTGTCCCAAATGGCATCAACAACAAACGTCACACAAAGAGCAAACAAATTGAAGTGGAAGTGGGGAGGCCACATCGCGCGGATGAAAGACGAAAGATGGACATACAGAGCCACCATGTGGGACCCGCGCACAGGAGACCGGCACAGAGGCAGACCAAGGAAGAGGTGGGCAGACTTCTACACAACACAACCAGGCCAGCAATGGTCCAGAATAGCAAGAAGCAGGGGAACATGGAGAACAATTGGAAGTCGACTACAAACGAAGACAGTGCCAGCCACAAACAACATCCCAAGTTGACTCAGTGAAAGTGCATTCAATATAATAAAAGTGTTAGTGAAATCAAATTAATCAAAGTGACAGCGAAATCAACTCCAACCAGACAGAGAAACACTAGACACAACCTGACGCGGAGTAGCTCACCGCGTTAGTGAAACAGAGCTACCCTCTAGCAGGAGGCCTTTGCCCTTCAAGGGACACATTAGGCTATTATTATTATTGTATTATTATTTTATTTATGTACACATATAGGCCTATTCAACCTATGCGATTTCACGGCGCTTGCTCATTTAGTATTACCACAGTCTAGTAAATATATACAGTTACGAAGCTCAATACGTAGTAAATATGCATCCATTGGTAGTTGCTAACCACTAGGATCGCTACTATCGCCTCATTACAGATAATGCGAAATAGTACCTACACAGTTTATTGTTCCTAGCACCCTCAACAACTCAAGCTTCGTGACTGTATATACTACTGTCTTCCTCCGACGAGTTTAGCGCTGGGACCTGAGGTATTCTTTCCATCGATGCGGGGGGGTTGCAGGTAGATTCTTTTGTTGCTACAGCCAAGCCGAGCCGAGCGGAGTGGCAAGTATTAATCGTCCAAAAATATGCAGTCTTCAGTCGTCTCCCTGATGTTAGCTATGTTACTATTATATGAATTACTCATTAAATATTTCACCGTTACAAGTCATTTTTAAGGAAACATGCTGTGGAAAATTTTTGGTTTTATTCTATTGGAATTTTAGAATATGTGTGATTGGTATCGTGAAAAACAGATTCCTAAAATGTCATGCAAAAATCATTTGTTGGTGATGTCTTAAAATACAAAATCAAGTAGTTATACTTCTCAAGTGAGTTCAGCAGTACAGTATGTTTAAATTGAGTCCACACCTGTGGAGTAAAGGTCAGCACGTCTGGCCGCGAAACCAGGTGGCCCGGGTTCGAGTCCCGGTCGGTGCAAGTTACCTGGTTGAGGTTTTTCCGGGGTTTTCCCTCAACTCAATACGAGCAAATGCTGGGTAACTTTCGGTGCTGGACCCCGGACTCATTTCACCGGCATTATCACCTTCATTTCATTCAGACGCTAAATAACCTAGATGTTGATAAAGCGTCGTAAAATAACCCAATCAAAATATTTAAATTGATTACTTTACAAATTTAATTCAATTCTACTAATCACTAAATTTTATAGTATGATTCTTCTTTTCATTTATATTATTGTAGTTGTATTATGATTTTTCTTTTTATTTATTTATTGTATTTGTATTTCTGGTGGTGTGATGGCCTTAACTTCACCAAAATAAATAATAAATAAGTAGTAAATAAATGAATAATAAATAAATAAATATATAAATAAATAAATAAATAACTTAAATACAATTTTCTACAATACTTTCATTCTCTGAACACGTAAGTACGAATGGATGTATCTCTATCTCGCCAAAAATACGTTAGAAAACTAATAGGCATACTGCTCTCGTAAATTGGGCGAATGTTTTCAGTATGATTGTACTTCCTTCCAGACAGCCGCTGTCACTGTCCCCTCCCACTCCAGTACCGCGCTAGACTAGTCGGAACCGCATTCCTCTCAGCACTAAATTCCTCAGAGGATGACAGTAGACTGTGGTATTACCTGGGGCCGATGCTCACAATCTTCAAAAGATTGAGAACCCTTGCTGTAAAGCGTTACATACCAGAGCAGTAGAGTCGAAAGTTTCTCGTGTTTCTACAGTACCTGCGAGCGAGCGTCTTATTTCAAACTGGGGACCTCGTCAACACACCCGCGCCCTTTGTTATACGTGACACCAACTCCATTCACGTCCTGCACATCGATCTGGAAGACTCCCTCTTAATGAATCATTGCAGAGTCGGGGAAGAGGGGGGGTTCACTAACTGGCCCCCTCTACCTGTTGGATGCTGTAACTCTACACCGAAGACCAACGTAACCTGTGAGCGCGTTCGTTGCCTGTAACCTGACCTCGGCACTTCTGTATAAATCAATGGATAGAAAGAGCTTTGTTTTATTACTGTTCTGACGGACGAGAATCACAGTGAAAGCAACACGAGATTGATTGATGCATTGAAAAGTTATGGAAAATACATTAATTAAGTACTGAACAGGGGTTAATTTGGGCGCCCTATGAGGTTCAGTTATGTAGACCTCCCTCGTACACAAAATGTAGGCTTTAAATAGCGCAATATATTTCATTTTAGCTGTATATATTGTAATATAATATAATATAATATAATATAATATAATATAATATAATATAATATAATATAATATAATATATAGTTAATAATTGAGTTCGACAAGGTTGTCCACTATCACCAACTTTATTTAATATCTATATAAATGAAATTATTTTAAAATGGAACTAAATCTACACATCAGGAATCAAAATAACCAGTGCTCTAACATTAAATACCTTACTCTATGCCGATGATCAAGTCATAATTTCCAATTCAGAGGATAATTTACAAAGAGGATTGTATAAATTAAATAAAATATTAAAAGATTTTGGAATGGAAATTTCAGCACAAAAATCAAAAGTAATGGCATTTTTAGGACCCAGTTAGAAGTAAGATAATACACAATAACCAATGCCTCGAACAAGTGCAAAATTTCAATTATCTGGGTTGTGAAATATCTTATCAAAATGAAAAAGATGTGAACAAGAAAATTACCAAATTTACACAAATTCTAGGAATAATAAACAATACATTAAAAGCTAAATTAGTACAAAAATCTACAAGAATACAAATATATAATACACTAGCATTACCCTCCCTTTTATACGGAAGCGAGATTTGGACATTAAAGAAAAAAGACATGAACAGAATCAAAGCAACGGAAATGAAATTTTTCAGGAGGACAGCAGGATATACTCTTTTAGACCGAAAAAGGAATGAAGAAATTTTAGAACAATTAGATGTAGAGTCAATAGAAGAAAAAATCAGCAGATACAAATTCAATTGGCTAGATCATGTAAGAAGAATGAAAAATTCAAGAATCCCAAAAATTATGATGCAGTATAAACTTAGAGGACATCGTCGACCAGGAAGACCTTTAAGAAGACTGCTAGATGGGACCGAAACAGGTCTACAGAGGCCTAATTCGTGAAGGATGATGATAATATAATATAATATAATATAATATAATATAATATAATATAATATAATAATACTTACAAATGGCTTTTAGAGAACCCGAATGTTCATTGCCGCCCTCACATAAGCCTGCCATCGGTCCCTATCCTGGACAAGGCTAATCCAGTCCCTACAATCATATCCCACCTCCCTACATTTCATTTTAATATTATTCTCCCATCTACGTCTCGGCATCCCAAAATATCTATTTCCCTCAGGTCTCCCAATTAAAAATCTATGTATATATTTCTGTATTCACCCATGCGTGCTACATGCCCTGCCCATCTGAAACGTCTGGATTTAAAGTTCCTAATTATGTCAGGTGAACAATACAATGCGTGCAGTTCTGTGTTGTGTAACTTTCTCCATTCTCCTGTAACTTCATCCCTCTTAGCCCCAAATATTTTCTTAAGAACCTTATTCTCAAACACCCTTACTCTCTGTTCCTCTCTCAAAGTGAGAGTCCAAGTTTCACAACCATACAGAATAACCTGTAATATAACTGTTTTATAAATTCTAACTTTCAGATTTTTTGACAACAGGCTGGATGATAAAAGCTTCTCAACTGAATAATAACACGCATTTCCCATATTTATTCTGCGTTTAATTTCCTCCCGAGTGTCATTTATATTTGTTACTGTTGCTCCAAGATATTTGAATTTTTCCACCTCGTCGAAGGATAAATCTCCAATTTTTATATTTCCATTTCGTACAATATTCTGGTCACGAGACATAATCACATACATTGTCTTTTCGGGATTTACTTCCAAACCTATCGCTTTACTTGCTTGAAGTAAAATTTTCGTGTTTTCCCTAATCGTTTGTGGATTTTCTCCTAACATATTCACGTCATCTGCATAGAGAAGAAGCTGATGTAACCCGTTCAATTCCAAACCTTGTTTGTTATCCTGAACTTTCCTAATGGCATATTCTAGAGCGAAGTTAAAAAGTAAAGGTGATAGTGCATCTCCTTGCTTTAGCCCGCAGTGAATTGGAAAAGCATCAGATAGAAACTGGCCTATACGGACTTTGGTGTACGTTTCACTGAGACACATTTTAATTAATCGAACTAGTAATGTAACTGTTTTATAAATTCTAACTTCCAACTCTTTTGAGAACAGACTGGATGATAAAAGCTTCTCAACCGAATAGTAGCAGGAATTTTCCATATTTAATCTGTGTTTAATTTCGAGTGTCATTTATATTTGTTACTGTTGCTCCAATGTATTTCAATTTTTACACCTTTTCAAAGCAGAAATTTATAATTTTTATATTCCCATTTCGTACTATGTTCTGGTCACAAGACATAATCATATAATATAATATGATAAGATACGATAAGTCACAAAAACGTAATATAATATAATATAATATAATATAATATAATATAATATAATATAATATAATATAATATAATATAATATAATAAGACTTATACGGTCTTACTAATAAACCGTGTATAATTTTTATACGAGACTTATGCAGGGTTGAGACAGAAAAAGTTACTAATAAACCATGCATAAGGGATGGATGTATAAACAGTCTGTAACTATACAACGGGAATTGCTTTGCAGTAGTTATATAGCCTACCAGAAACCCCATGTTTAAGCGTTGTATATAGAGAAAAAATGGCCGCCCCTCTAACAGCTGTTCGTATCGACTGTCATTTTATGATGATGCTGCCTTGTAAGCACAGAAGAACAAACCAAAGAGCATAGAATAATTAGAGTAATATTGCTGTAGCTTGTACTCTTTGACCAAAATATAATGTGGTAATCGATCAGAGCCAG
This sequence comes from Periplaneta americana, assembly GCA_025594305.2. Classification (NCBI taxonomy): domain Eukaryota; kingdom Metazoa; phylum Arthropoda; class Insecta; order Blattodea; family Blattidae; genus Periplaneta; species Periplaneta americana. The sequence goes on from JAJSOF020000011.1 coordinate 31,418,605, forward strand.
TTGTACTATCGATACTTAACACGGAACACTAGAGAGCTCTACCAGATGCAATAGAGAATCGCAGATATTCTATTACCTTTCGTAATGAAGTAATGACGAAACTATGACGTAGCTGTGTAACGGTTATACTGTTATACATGATGTAGGCTATGTAGTGATTATTAGTAAGGAATTTACACACCACTTATAAACGAGCTACTCATTGTATAAGACAGTTAAACATCTGTACACAGAGTTTTTATTAGTAAGACCGATAGTATACTATAATATAATAGGCCAGATCTTCAAATCAGGAGGCCCGGTTTCGTTCTCCGGCTAAGTCGTGATGGAAATTATAGTGATCAGAGTATACAATGCAGAAGGTTTCTGCTTAGGCTACTCCCGTTTCCCTCTATCATTACACCTACAATCTCCTAATTACCCGCACTTCAGCCATCATCTGCAATAGCTAAATAGGCTGGGCCACTGTTTCGCGATATTATGGGATTCCGATGCTGATACAGGTTCTACACTATAAATCAAAAGTTTATGATACTGAAAGTCTTATGGGAAGGCTGTTTTCTTCACTTTCAGCATAATACATATTCTTATTTAAACGTTATATATATATATATATATATATATATATATATATATATATATATATATATATATATATGTGGCTTCACATATAACTTTTTAGTGTCCTCATTTTAAAGAATTCTTAGCAATTACACGAGAGAAAAGTTAAAGTGAATTCTCAATATCTCGTCCATACTTTACTTTCGATTGCATTAAGCTCGTTGCTTTTCCTTTCGTTGCGTCACACATGCTAAGTGTTGAAGAGAACCTAGACTAACACGTTCCGTCCTTGTACACATTTCACGTACGTAGGAGTGACGCTTCAACTTTGGTGTTTCACGACAGAGTTAAATACTTGATCAGTGAATGCAACTGGATTCCATGTAGTTTGAATAGGGTGCCGGATTTAGACATGCGCTGTGTTTGTATTGCTGCTACCGGCATCAGACTAATCCTGACATGTCATGTGAACGAAACTTCCAAGTTCAATTTGTCACAGAACACTATACAGAGTGTCTGAAATAATCCTTCAGATTAAAAGAGACAATAGGATACACTTGAATAGAAAACCTATATTATTTACTACTTACTTACTTACTTACTGGCTTTTAAGGAACCCGGAGGTTTATTGCCGCCCTCACATAAGCCCGCCATTGGTCCCTATCCTGAGCAAGAATAATCCAGTCTCTACCATCATATCCCACCTCCCTCAAATCCAGTTTAATATTATCTTCCCATCTACGTCTCGGCCTCCCTAAAGGTCTTTTTCCCTCCGGCCTCCCAACTAACCCTCTATATGCATTTCTTGATTCGCCCATACGTGCTACATGCCCTGCCCATCTCAAACGTCTGGATTTAATGTTCCTAATTATGTCAGGTGAAGAATACAATGCGTGCAGTTCTGTGTTTTGTAACTTTCTCCATTCACTTAGCCCCAAATATTTTCCTAAGCACCTTATTCTCAAACACCCTTAACCTATGTTCCTCTCTCGAAGTGAGAGTCCAAGTTTCACAACCATAAAGAACGACCGGTAATATAACTGTTTTATAAATTCTAACTTTCAGATTTTTTGACAGCAGACTGGATGATAAAAGCTGCTCAACTGAATAATAACAGGCATTTCCCGTATTTGTTCTGTGTTTAATTTCCTCCCGAGTATCATTTATATTTGTTACTGTTGCTCCCAGGTTTTTTAATTTTTCCACCTTTTCAAAGGATAAATTTCCAATTTTTATATTTCCATTTCGTACAATATTCTCGTCACGAGACATAATGATATACTTTGTCTTTTCGGGATTTACTTCCAAACCTATGTATTTACTTCCTTCAAATAAAATTCCCATGTTTTCCCTAATCATTTGTGGATTTTCTCCTAACAAAAACAAACCTATATTACGCTTAGGGCCGAATTCATAGTCGTCACTTATAAAATGAGAAAATACTTAAGTAATGAGCGTTTCCTTGGCACTTATTTTAGATCGTATTGCACAGACGCTACACTTTCATATGCACTGAGCATTAACTGGATATCGAAAGTAATATGACAACATGACTAGAGAGCGCTTTCGTACATTCAATTGTTTTCCAGCTATTTCAAATTATTAAATCGGCATTATTATCGTACACAAATACAGAAGTAAATATCATCACAGTCTAGTATATACAGTCACGAAGCTTGAGTTGTGAGGGTACTAGGAACAATAGACTGTGCCAGTAATATTTCGCATTGTCTATGATGAGGCGATAGTAGCGATCCTAGTGGTTAGCAACTATCTATGGATGCATATTCCTTACGTATTGAGCTTCGTGACTGTATATACTAGACTGTGATATTATTATAGAGCTGAAAATTATAGAAAATGTCGAGAAAGCATTTTACAGAAGATGAAAGAAGTAAGCTAAGAGAACTAGTTATGAAATATAGAGATATCGTCGACAGTAAAAATCTGATAATCGTTCTCTCCAAAAGAAGAAATTGACATGGGACAAAACTGCAGTTGAATTTAATGCAAACTCGGAAATATTTTTGTAAATAAATCGTTTTAATTTATTTTTCAGTTATTTTTATGGTAAACAAAGTGAAAGTGGTATGATTACGCAAATTTAAATAGTTTATTCATTGGGTAGAACACAAACGAAAATGCAATTAATACTTCGTTGAGGCGTGAATACTTTTCGAAAAAAATACCACTTAAACCTTCCTGAAAAGATGCTGTAGCATAAAATCTCAAAGGAACCAATATTTTCAGCAGTGATGAAATCATGGAGCTGTTATAGGTTATAGGAGCTGTATTATGAATTTCAATGATAGACACCAGAATATTCACAACAGTGTTCTTGTCGTAACGGTATCTCCTCTTAAATTGTAGCTCATTGTACAGCTCTAAAAGGTTTTCCATATCTCTGATATATCTTTTGTTTTGCCGGAACACATTTTAATTTTCATTATAGAACTCACTAAATTCATTAAAAATCGTAATCATCATCCATTGTATATCGAATCTGCTGATTATAATGCATGAGGAAACGCTTGAGTAAGCTGACAATCTACCTTATTTGAATAAATGTTCACTTCAGTGGGATTTATTAATTGGAAATTATTATAAGGAACTGATTAAGGGTTTCCTTAAGATAAGTGTTAAATATGAATTCAGCCTTTAATTAGAAAATTGAGTTGGAAGTTTCAGAAGTTTGGCAACATCGCTGCTGAAAAACTGTTCTTTCTTCTCGTAATACAGATGTAAGAGGTCAACGAATTCAGGTCTGTCTACCTTAGCGAACTATCTTCCATCTTCCTTTCTGGCTACAATGTTGCAAGCTGATCGCATCGGTCAATGGCTTGAAATTAGTGGTTTTTAAATTAAATTTACACGAGAACTGTTCACGCTATTGAAATACGCCAGAGGGATAAATTATTCTTTATTATATTTTCTATCGATATGGACAAAAATCACGATCCTACACGCAATAGTTACCGAATAAGAGGTTGTTAAACATTTGGGGGGGAGGAACCTTTTTTTTTCTGAGAAAACTATGCGCTTTCAACCAATATGGTATTGCACTTTTTTGTTACCTAGAATATGAGCTATTCGCTTTGAAAATCTGCTAGGTTATTTCACTTCCATCGTGTGATAGTTGTGTTCGAAGCGTCAATGTTACTGTTACGAAGAAGAGATATTTATCTATATATGTTTGTCTGATTATTTTGTTTATTTATTTAATCTGACAAGAGTAAGAATATTATCCTTTCATTCATCATCCTGTTACTTCTTCAGGTTTTCAGAGCGCTCTACAGGCGGCCCTCCGAAGCTGCTGGCTCTCTCGACCGGCCTCCGTGGATTGTATTTAAGTGATGGATAGCTTCTGCAACAGAACCTGGGGCAGACCTTCTCGGGGGAGGATTTCCGCCTCGGACCGTTAAGGGAGCCTGGGGGAGGGTTGCCGAAGCAGGAGTGGTACATGGACTCTGTTGGATGTAGGAACCGGTCGTTAAGGGGGTCAAGTGGTTAGGTCGGTGCGCGTAGAGGATCGATGGGCACGCAACTCATCCCATATGAGAGGGGGGTGTACAATAGACCTCAGGTCGTAGTGCGTGGGATATTCCCTTCCTCTCTCCTAACAAGAAAAAAAGACCATAGGACGTTCTCTTCCATCCTACCAGATAACACATACGGGTACTAATACAAACAGTAACAGTAAATGATGCAATGTGGTAGCTATAAGGTTTCGTCGATTTTAAGCTTTTTTCCTTCAAAGATTTTCTTCATTTCCTTCAACGGAACGGTAAAAACGAAGCGAGATGTCAAACAGGCTTGGAGTTTGTACAGGTTCTTCCTCTCAGTCCCAAATTCCCTTGCAAGGATGTGCGACTGGGGACATTTCAATTTCTTCTCCTTCCTTTTCCCTTACCACTACCACCACTACCACCTTCGAGAGGTTTTCCACACGGTTGTCTCGCTCACCTATTTAATAAATTGTATAGATCAACTTATCCTGCTTATGCTAGTATTTACTTAACCCTTAAATCCATACTTAAGTAATTTTAAAGTCGATAGGCTTTAGATACTTGCAAGATGATTATCCTTGTGTCTGAAAAAAAAAAACAAAAAGAAGTAAATTTATAATGGTCCTGCGTAGCCTGATACTGACTCGAGAATTTGCAAGGCTTTTACATTATTTCCCCCCCCCCAATTTTCCTACGTCTTTTTATGACATTCATTTGAATTCTTATCACGCACCACATTCATTATCTTAATTGCGTATTCTAGGGGACATGTAATAATATCATCAAGCGATACAACGGACATTAATAGGCTTTCCCAGTAGTCGGGCAATTTTTTCTTAATAGCCGGATTTTCCACTTTACGTCATGGTATTTCTAAGAAACTTTTAACAGGCATAATTTAAAATTTGTTGTATAATTTATTGTACTCGGAGTAATATACTTTCACGGGGATAGTCGATATTAATATTGTGAAATGTTTACCGATGAGTAACATACTGTAAGAGGTCATTATTAGTCACATTAATATCTTTTCCTTTGGAAGAAAACAACAGAATGCAGTAGAATAGATCAGGTCAATCGCTTGTGATTAATAATTTCATCAAAATCTCTCGGGAATGTGTGGATTGAGATGGGCACAATTCGAGAATTCTTAGCACACGTTAATAACACTATCAACAATGATTTTATTAAACGAATAATTTTCACCAATTCTTATGTTTTTGATGTGATGATCTTGAATACGAAGTGAGAATTTCTCCATCGGGCTCCATTTTTTTGTAACACGTTAACATTTTCTGTCTACCTCGTAGCCTATTATCATTCCCAGAGACAAGGTCCAAACGAAAAGGTCCAAATATATAAAATATCTATACAGGAAAGTCCAAATACGTATTCGTCCATGATATTTAGTCCATAAACAAAACGTCCAAAAGTAGAAATGTCCAAATTTAAAATGTCCAATAGACAAAAAATTCGAAGTGCAAAAAAGTCCAAAAGGCAAAATGGGCAATTATACAAAAATGTTTATTTAAAAAGGGACAAAAGTATGAAAGCAATACCACGAGAAAAAACTTTAGACGGGAATGTTTCCAAGGTGACACACACGTGATTAACTCACGAAAGCAATGTTTTGTTGTTATGGAAATGAAAGACTTCGAAAATTCTTAGTACTTTGTAGTAAATCTCAATGATAATTTTGAAGAAGAAATTATGGAATTTGTCCAATATGTGGATACTAAATACATCAATAGCAGGCCACCAAGAGGAAGGAGGAGGGCTGTTCTCTAAGTTCCCACCTGAAATGTGGAATGTTTATGAATTAGTGTTAAATGGTTGCCAACGACCGAACAAGGCTATGAAGGGATTCCACTCTCAGTTCCAAAGATTAGTTATATCTAACCATGTAAATATATGGCGATTTAAAGAACATTTAAAACAACAGCAAAATGAATCGGAAGTATGATGACACAATTATTAGGTGGACATGAAAATATTAAACACCCACTGAGCAGAAAATATCTTCACAATCAACAAGTGGAAAGTCTTATAACCAGATATCAGTAATTCAAAGACGAGAATGATATATCTCGCTACTTAAGAGCAATTTATTTCCGCCTAAAATTGCTTCCTGGCCCACAACCTGAAGATGATGATCATCAAGGTGAATTTCAATGTATTTCTTCAGTGCCTTGTTATAACAATTCTGAATAAATTAACTGAACTAATTTAAATACAGTTACCGTACCACTTTTTAATCACTATTCATTAGTAATATATTTTTAGTAAGTCTGGACATTTTACACAACTTCGTTCCAAGTGGACATTTTAGGCATTGGATCACATTCAATTAAGGATTAGACCTTTTCAGATCTGGCCCATGACAAGTTTGGACATTTTAATTTTGGAATTTATGTAATTGCACATTTTCTGAGCTTGGACATTTTAGATAGATGGACGTTACCACATTATGGACATTTTCTTTTCGTAATATAGGCATTTCAGTATTGGACCATGTATCTGCTATAACCTATTATCTCTGTATTATTCTTTATAAATTTTCGTTATCATTGTTGGTAACAGTCATAAAATAATGGTTTATAGTTATCAGAATCCTTGTGTACGTAACAAATCCATCTACACACGCATACTTAATTTCGCCAAAGGATGGTATTGTGAAGTGACTTAATGATCGTGTACTAGGAATAGACCTGGAATATTCAAACCTTGCTTCAACTGATACTCATTCCTAAGAGATCGGAGATCGGTTATAGTCTGAAGCTTTGATATTTGAGATAATTCAAGTGCTATGAGACAAGCTCCTCTCCTCTCAGTAATTCAGTTTTCCCTGGCAGCCCCACCTCATCCGTTATCGCTATTTCATCATCTCACTGACTCGAAATAATCCCGTAGGATTAGGATTTCGCTTACCGCTCAACCTCTCGCTTCAAAATGTGATCTACTGTCATTACTTACACTAAATTTGAGTCCTTTATTGAAACTAGCTTAATATTATATAGATATACTGTTGAACTTGGTTACAGCGACCACGATTAGTGCGACATCTCGATTACAAGCGAGTCATAAACATACCTCGGATTTTTAGACTCGAATAGGATAGGTTGCAACAATTTAATGTAAAAATCTAAAAATGTATGCAACACGAAAAACTCTCGAGCGATGATAATGCCTAAAACTAAGTGCATTAAAGGACGTATGTTTCAGCCTACGCTAAAAGAGCTTAAAAATTCGCGGTCTAGACAAGTACGGCTTTTGTTCGTATTAAACAAATGTGATATTATTTTTATTACAACAACTTTTCAGTAAGCAACTCTTTTAAAGGGACATTTAGGGTCGAATTCATAGTCGTCATTTATAAAAAAAGGAAACACTTAAGTAATGAGCATTTCCTTAGCACTTATTTTAGATCGTATTGCAGAGACGTTACTCTTTCATATGCACTGATTGTTAGCATTCCCTTGTCATCGAAAGAAATACGACAACATGGCTAGACATGAGCAATAAGTGAAAGTCTCAGGAATCTTCTATGCCAAATCAATAAATTTAAGAATGCAGTTATATTGTCAGACTCCAAAGCAGCTATTCTATCAATAGTCTCTAAACACACACCTTCATCTCAAACAGCAGAAATAACTAAAATGCTCTCTCAATTAATATCACTCAATAAAAGAATTGTATTCCAATGGATACCATCCCATTGTGGAATCCTGGGAAACGAGAATGCGGATGCTTTAGCAAAGAAGGGCAGCACTGCTACTTACAGACCTGTTACTAAATCTATGTATTACTCTGTGAAAAGATTTATTAAATCTACATACTTAGACTTCAACAAACAAAATTTGATAACACAATCCCAAGGGAAAAAATGGAACTCTCTGCATCATAATCCATAGTTAATTCCCGGTTTACCACCAAAATCGTCTGTAAGTGGATTTAGATTGGCAACAGGCCATGATTGTTTGGCCAAACACCTGCATATAATTGGAATATATCAGTCCCCTAACTGCCCATTGTGCAACTCAAACCAAGAAATGGATTCGGAACACCTTAAAATCTGTGCTTCAGTGGCTGACCATGATAATATCTTTGAAAAATATTGGAGTGCAAGAGGTCAAATGACTTTATTGTCAAACGCCTGACATTAGAAAACAACAACATTCAATTGTTTTCCAGCGCTTTCTAATTGTTAAATCGGCATTATTATCGTACACAAATACAGAAGTAAATATTATAGAGCTAAAAATTATACAAAATATCGAGAAAGCATTTTACAGAAGAAGAAAGAAGTGAGCTAAGAGAACCTGTTATGAAATATAGAAATATCATCGAAAGTAAAAAATCTGACAATTGTTCTCCCCAAAAGAAGAAATTGACATGGGAAAAAATTTCAATTGAGTTTAATGCAAACTGTGAAAATATTCCTGTAGGTAAGTCATTTTAACTTATTTTTAAGTTATGGTAAACAAAGTGAAAGTGATGTAATCACGCAAATTTTAACAGTTTATTCCTTTGGTAGAATACAAACGAAAACGCAAATAACAATTTGTTGGGACGTGAATACTTTTCGAAAAAATACCACTTTAACCTACCTGAAATGATGCTGATACATAAAATCTCAAAGCAGTATTTTCAGCAGTGGTGAAATCGGTAAGCCTCATGGTTGTATTGTGAATTTCAATGAGATACACCAGAATATCCACAACAGTGTTCTTGTCGAAACGGTATCTCCTCTTAAATTGTTGGTCATTGTACATCTCTAAAAAGTTTTCCATATCTCTGATACATATTTTGTTTTGCCGAAACACATTTTCATTTTAATTTTCATTATAGAACTCAATGAATTCATCAAAATCATATTCATCAACCATTGTATAATGAATAGCTCATTACAATGTATAGAAGGAAACACATGAGTAAGAAATTCGCATTGTAATTTCAGTTTGCAAATAGGTATTACGTACATCACAATGCACCAAGATACAAGGGAAACAAAATTATAGTTGTCGAAGATATAATTAATGTTATAAAAATCAAGAATGGTAGAAAGGATGCTGATGCGTGCCATCAATTTGATTTTATTAAAGAAGAATTGAGAATTATTTGCAGATGCAGTATTTTGTAAAAGTGAAATGACAAAAAATTACAGAATTCTTCAATCTATATTTGTAATTTTGTGAGTAGTTTACGGTATATCCTTCAAATTACAAAATTTACTGCGTATTCCACTATTTTCCACAATCCAGTACAGAATTTTTTTTCAAAATAATGTAAAAAACAGCGTAAAGTATTTTGTGCGAGATCGTGCGTATTTACTTGTTTTCCGCACAGAACCAATACGCGGTAAGTGTGAAATACCACATTCAGTATTCCCAACGTAACACACATAACAATTTCCCTCTGCTTACCGCTTAAGCGTGACATTCATTTTACTGCTTTAGGCTTTTAACATATTATTTTTAGAGACCTTTAACATAGTAATAATTATAAATTGGAAACTTACCACTGCAATTTCACCTAAATTGCAATGTTAATTATTGTTTTTAAATATTTCCAAAAATTAAGTAAAGTCTACTACTCCACGAAACTTATTGCATTCCTGATACACGTAACATTAAGGAAGCCGTGAAAAAATCAACGAGATTCCAGATGCCATGTTATTACTGCAATATGTTATATAAATAATATTGTTAAAATATTAAAATGAAAAATAAATCATTACATAACCTTACCGTTTGTTTTAAGTTCGCATTTACAGACTGGGGGAAAAAAAAGACAGACGTATATCACGGCCTGCTGGAGTATAGTAAACACAGAAAACATTTTACAGCAACAATGCTGAAGAAAGATATTTTGGTTTTCCGAAGTTGCCGTCATTAAACAGAAACCAAGATGGAGATTTCATTGCAACTAATTAGAAATTCGTCTTTCAGGTATGTAATAAACGATCTTCGCACAAAATAATGTACGATGCACGAGCGGTATGTTTGTTTTCATGTTCTCGGAAATTAAAAAAGCTCAACTACGTTTCGCTTTTTCAATCTTTTCCTCGACCATGAAAACATCAAGATACCGCTCTTGTAACGTATATTACTATTAACTTACTTACAAATGGCTTTTAAGGAACCCGCAGGTTCATTGCCGCTCTCAAATAAGCCCGCCATCGGTCCCTATCTCAGCAAGATTAATCCAGTCTATCATATACCACCTTCCTTAAATCTATTTTAATATTGTTCTCCCATCTACGTCTCGGCCTCCCCAAAGTTCTTTTTTCCTCCAGCCTCCCAACTAACACTCTATATGCATTTCTCGATTCCCCCATACGTTTATTTTATTTTAGTAGGTTATTTTACGACGCATTATCAACATCTGAGGTTATTTAGCGTCTGGATGAGATGACCATGATAATGCCGGTGAAATGAGTACGGGGTCCAACACCGAAAGTTACCCAGCATTTGCTCATATTGGGTTGAGGGAAAACCCCGGAAAAAACCTCAACCAGGTAACTTGCCCCAACCGGGAATTTAACCCGGGCCACCTGGTTTCGCGGCCAGATGCGCTAACCGTTACTCCACAGGTGTGGACCCCCCATACGTGCTACATGCCCTGCCCATCTCAAACGTCTGGATTTAATGTTCCTAATTATGTCAGGTGAAGAATAGAATGCGTGCAGTTCTGCGTTGTGTAACTTTCTCCATTGTCCTGTAACTTCATCCCTCTTAGCCCCAAATATTTTCCTAAGAACCTTACTCTCAAACACTCTTAATCACTGTTCCTCTCTCAAAGTGAGAGTCCAAGTTTCACAACCATAAAGAACAACAGGTAATATAACTGTTTTATAAATTCTAACTTTCAGATTTTTTGATAGCAGACTGGATGGTGAAAGCTTCTCGACCGATTAATAACAGGCATCTGCGTTTAATTTCCTCCCGAGTGTCATTTATATTTGTTATTGTTGATCGAAAAGTATTTTAACAGCTGTAGTAATTTAAGCCTATATAAAATTACAAAATAAATTATAATATTGTATAAAATAAGTAATTTTATGGTACGTAATTTATGAATTTCTACTTTGAATTTTACTTCTAACTGTGTTTATTTTTATAACCACACTCGTTTATTGCGATATAATATCGTCAGTGCCCAGTATAAATAGCACTTATCAAATAAAACAGTGTTAAAATTTAGGGGATTTTTTTCTAAGAAAAGTATTAATTTAGGACTAATATGTTATTAGAATTTTTTTGTCGTATCCTATCGAAGGAATACTGTAAGTTGTTAAAATCTGCACGGTTATACTCGTGTTACTTCCATCCTGTACAAAGTACTGACTCAAGGTGTTCTTAAATTGAAGAGTCCACTGCAAGAATGATGGATGTCACTTTCTTGTGGAAAATGAACCAAGACTGTCAATGCATAGCTTAAGACATATAGAATGTACATACAGAGTATATGGTATTAACACTGATAGTCATTGTCCAGTAATGATCGGAAAATCACAGTTAAGCTTTGAGCGCTAAGCATTTCAAACTTTCAATTGCTTCTCCTGCAAAATGTATTCCAAATGACATCCATCATTCTTGCAGTGGACTCTTCAATTGTTTTTAGGCATCACGTACAACACGACTAGGGATAGAAACTTTTCTTCGTTGAAATTCTCTAATTAAAATGCTATAGCTAAAGTAAAAAATAGATATAAATGGTTGGCTGATAAATATATCGATTCATACGATACGTTTAAGTAAACAAACTTTAATTTCTAATACGCGGACCTCTCAAGGTAGTTAATGGCTCTCAGCTAGAATAATGGCTTTTATGAATATTTCGACTGGCTGTGAGGGTTCGATCCCCGGTTATTCTTTTCGTACCTACTCTTTAATGTCGAACAACGATAGCAGTGATTCTAGGAGGTTCTAGTTAATACTACATTAAAACGGATATATGTAATCGATGAAACATCTTATGTACTAGAAAATTCCACAGCAGTAGCCATGAAAGCTTGAATCGTGCCTTCGGTAATCATTCACGCTTTGATTCTCTGAAACTCGTGACAGCAAGGGTGACAGAAGAATTGAATAAAAGATACTTATTCCAGGAAGCAGTGTACGTCAATGTGGTCCAGCTACATGTGGGTTGACATTGATCTCGTATGTCGAAGACCATTTGATGTGCCACAGTCTGAATCCAACGTTTTTCATGGTCTACCCAGGCTGTGACGTTCTCATGGTAGTGTCGCTAGAACTGATACATAGTACTCAAAATATCTGTACTAATAATAAATCTGTAGCCAAAATTTTTCTGGTAATTTTCGATTTTCCAAAAATAATTGGTGTTAACATGTATAATTAACCATTCTGAAATCGAAACTCGCTTTTTGAAATTTTTGTTTGTATGTCTGTCTGTCTGGATGTTTGTTACCTTTTCACGCGATAATGGCTGAACCGATTTATATGAAAATTGGAATATAAATTAAGTTCGTTGTAACTTAGATTTTAGGGTATATGGCATTCAAAATACTTTATTTAAAAGGGGGATTATAAGGGGGCCTGAATTAAATAAATCGAAATATCTCGCTTATTATTGATTTTCATGAAAAGTATTACATAACAGAAGTTTCTTTAACAATAATTTTCGGTAAGTTTTATTCTATGCAAAATTTTGATAGGACTGATATTTAATGAGATAAATGAGTTTTAAAATTACAATAACAACGCCATCTAAGGTGCTGTACTGAAATAAAAACAAATGACTTCGTCTATAAGGGGCCTTGGACAACAACAATCGAAAGCCATTAAACATAGCCTAAGAGAATGTTTCTGTGTTTGTATGAAGTAATATTTGAAGCTAATTAATTGTTTAATTATTATTTCACCATTGGAAAGTGTAGTTTCTCAAGATGGGCATAATTTTACAATGTTATTACAGTAGCTTCTGAGACATATAGCAAGTAATATAAAGTATACACATTAAAACTAAATGATATGTCAATGTTCATTATGGTTGCATGTAATAACAATTAAGAAACATGTTAAAGGAATTGTCATTGCACCAAATGATTGCTCTCTGGACCAAAATGACCGCATTTTAATTATTCAAATACAATTTAAATAAAGTAACATATTAAACTATTTATCTTTCTATCAAACATGAATGTTCCCTGGATCAAACGTCCTATTTCAATTATGTAATTACTTTATATTTATTTCTAACAGGTGCAGCGGAGCGCACGGGTACGGCTAGTCTTTAAATAAATGAATAAATTGTGTTGAAAGTCTACACTGTTTGTTCTTTACAGGTATCTTCTTATTGTGTCCGTTATTTATTCCGAATATGACAAAAATTAATTTGAGGGATTGGAATTACTTTAAGTATTAAGAAATACAGTGCGTTCAAGAGGTCTCTCCGCAGTGCTTGTGTAGCCGAGAATGCACTAGGCAGAGAATTCAAGTGGCAGCACTGGCCGCTAAGTAGAAGATGGACTGGGGGTGTGAAGTTGTCAAACCGGAATGAAATTATCTGAAATCTTCTTCTTCCCCGAACTCTTCTCCCGTTTACCATTTCTTCCAATGGATCCTTCAGTTGGCAGTTTCTTCTCAACCAGTGACCCAGCCAATTCCTTTTCCTCTTTCTAATCAGTTTCAACATCACTCTTCCTTCAGCTACTCTTTCCAATAAAACTTCGTTTCTTATTATGTCATTTCACACGCTCCATTTTCCTCCATATTCACATTTCAAATGCTTCTAGTCGCTTCTGGTCACTTCGCTGTAATGTAATAAGAAGTGCTGTATTGTATTTCAGATTTGCTCCAGTAACGTCTTGTGACGTAGAACGAATATTTTCAGAGTACAAATATTGTTTTTTTTTTTCTGAACATAAAAGGAGTATTTCTTTCGATAAAGATTGTTATTTGTTGTAATGGGGCTAGAATCATAATTGTATACTTTTTATGTTATTTTTATATGTATGGGTGAATTATTTTTAGATTGGGAGTCATGAAGTTTATAATTACAAATTGTTGTTGTTTTTTTAATATTCGTTTCTTGTTTTCTTGTTCTAAGGCTGTGGACGATTGGAGCACATGCTTGGTTACCACCCGGCTGGTTCACTGACACTGAGAGCTGCGCTACTACTCTTCATTCGATAGACATATAGTCCAAGCTCACACAATTTAACAGTTTCGGTACCAACTTCCAAGCTCTGGTAAGCAGGCTTCGGAAACTGCTCACCAACATTTTCTACCTGGATTACGGCCATATGGAAACTGCACACGAAAATGATTTCTACCTGCTTTGCCGATACTGCACATAGTTTTAATTTATCAAAGTGTTTTAATTTTGTTCGAAATGGAGCGTTTGTTTACACCTGAAAGTGAATGGGGAAATTTAGTGCTGGTGTATGAGGATTGTAAATTTTATAAAGCCAAGAAATTGAAAAACTTCACTCCATCTAATGTAGTAATAGATTTTGAACTAGCTATACATGCTGCAGTGGTGAAAACTTGGGAAATATGTTCCTATTATACTCGTAGGTTGCCTCTTCCATCTTGCGCAAGCATGGTGGCGTAAAATACAGTGTGTAGGTCTGGCGAAGGAGTACAAAGAAGACAGTGGCTCAGGATGGTTTTTGGCATAACGTTTTTGAATCCAGAGGAAGTCGGGGATTTCTTCGATATGGAACTGGTTGAGGTAAAACCGATAGATAGCCTATTAGACTTGAGAAATTTGCATATTATTTACTAGAAATGTACATCTCCGAAGATGCAATTGTCCCTCCTACTGTATGGGTAGCCCTGACTGCATCGACCTCTCGCACAACAAATATCTGTGAATCATTTCACAATCATTTTAATGTCAGTTTTTACAGCAGTAATCTTTCATTGTATAAATTCGTGAATCAACTTTTGGACATACAAACTGAGACTTATATTAAACTGCAAAGCAATGAAGGAAGAAAAGAAGGAAGGAAGTAAGCGAAGTTTCAATGTAAAGTCAGCCAAATGCAAAACAAATATATTTTGTAAATTGTGCAGTTTCCGGGTAAGATTAGTAAACCCTTAAGCGTATTCCGAATCTCACCGGTCCGGTGGCATCAATGACGTCACGTTGCAGCGAAATAAGGAACAAAACTGCTGGAAGGATCGATGGCTGTCATGGCGACTGTACAAGTTGTTGTCTGTGCTACGCTAGCAAAATTTTGCGAAATTTTCGTACTCCCATCTCGTTCAAAGAAAAGAGAGCATAAACAATTTATTTCTTGAACCAGTAGTAATAACGGGTCTGTTGACATGTTCGCTCATAAGCCATTAACATATTGTTTTTACGTTGTGCTCATTACAAACAATACAGCAGAACACACCGCCATGACACAATAGTGCACGATGTTATTCGTCTGCTAATTCCCGCCCTATACAAGAACCAATCAGATTCACTGATGGCGGCTGATGGAGACTGCCACCACCTCTGCAAATTGATGGAACCGGTGCGACACCGGTGGAGCATCAATGACGTCATCGGTGGAATTCGGAACACCGTGATGCCATCGGATTGCTCACCGGTGAGATTCGGAATACGCTCCTTGTGAATCAGTGTGCAGTATCCGGATAGGATTAGTGAGTCCCTCGAAAAGCGGTGTGCAGTTTCCGGATCAAAGTGTGCAGTTTCCACCTACCCCTGGTAAGAACCTATAACAGCCGCTGGCTCGAAGCCAGAAATGCCACTAAACCATATCACGCTCAGAACAGCCTATACTGCCACCCCTTAAAATATTCAGTATTCTTCCTAAATCACTAGACCTATAGATTAATATGATTAAAATTTAGAACTGTATTATTAACATGTGAAAATCCAAATTTATTTTTTGACAAAATTAGATTTCGAGAACTATTTATAATAAAATGCAGATCACTTTCATATTTTGTTTTAATTTAGATGTCCCAGGCGTTAGGGAACGTGTCCCTTTTACAATCTCTCTTGGCTATTAAAATGCATAACATAACACAACTCACATTATGTTATTCTGTTCATTCAACGCGCGATGGGATAATCTCCAGCCTCGGCCACATGCAATGCTGGCGCCTAATTTGCGATGCAGAATTCACAAAGGGTATTTTGCCTCGTCCCGTATTCTATCTCGATGACGACTTTTCTCGTATGTCATTATTTTTTATAGCAAAAATTCAGTTTCCCTCCCACAAATAATATTTCATATTTTTAGTCAATTTATCAGTATCTTAGTCAGACTTTTATGTCTGTCTCGCATTCAATATCGTTGATTTAAATTATTATCCTGAATTTGGCGATTTACAATTGAAGCCACGAATTGCAAAACAGCACAAATCCACTTTTCGGCCAAACTGAGTTAAACACAAAATCGTGTTCCTTGCATGTCTGTAATTCACAAATGTTGACACACAGGAATGATGTTCACCTATACAACACCAGAAATCGATATCTCTTTGACTTACTTAAATGTAGGCTAACCAAAACAATGAATAATTATTTTGTGCGAGATCGTGCGTATTTGCTTGCTTTCCGCACAAAACCAATACGCGGTAAGTGTGAAATACCACATTCAGTATTTCCAACGTAACACACATAACAATTTCCCTATTCTTACCGCTTAAGCGTCATAATCATTTTACTGCTTTAGGCTTTTAACATATTATTTTTAAAGACGTTCAATATAGTAATAATTATAAACTGGAAACTTACCACTGCAATTTCACCTAAATTGCACTGTTAATTATTGTTTTTAAATATTTGCAAAAAATAAGTAAATTCTACAACACCACAAAAGTTACTGCATTTGTAATGCAAGTAACATTAAGGAAGCCGGGAAAAAATCAACAAGATTCCAGACTCATCAGAGACTGGGGGAAAAAAAAGACAGACGTATATCACGGCCTGCTGCAGTATAGTAAACACAGAAAACATTTCATAGGAACAATGTTGAAGATAGATATATTTGTTTTCCAAAGTTGCCGTCATTAAACAGAAACCAAGATAGAGTTTTCATTGCAACTAATTAGAAATTCCTCTTTCAGGTATGTAATAAACGATCTTCGCACAAAATAATGTACGATACACGAGCGGTATATTTGTTTTCATGTTCTCGGAAATTAAAAAAGCTCAAATACGTTTCGCTTTTTCAATCTTTTCCTCGAACATGAAAACGTCAACATACCGCTCTTGTAACGCATATTACCATTATTATATTTTAAAAAATTGTGAATAAATTTGCGACATATATTTTCAATCTGGAAAGGAAGTCTTTTAACAGACTTGTCTCTGGTTGATTGATCAACAAACCCTTTTATGATATTACCACAGTCTACTATATACAGTCACGAAGCTTGAGTTTTGAGGGTGCTAGAAACAGTAGACTGTGACGGTACTATTTTGCATTGCCTGTAATGAGGCGATATTAGCGATCCTAGTGGTGAGCAACTACCTAACGTTTGCATATTTACTACGTATTGAGCTTCGCGACTGTATATACTAGACTGTGATATTACTGAGTTTTTTAATGTTAATGTTGTTGAGTGTTTCTGATACAACTTTATTGTTTTTTATGTCTCTGTTGTGTATTTTATAGGCATTATTTGACTTTGCCAATTGCACAAATATGTGTTCACTGACTGTATGACACTCTATATACACCAAATGATATGCAAAACAACACAAATTTCACGTCACAAGTCCTTTCTTTGTATGACTTTAGAAATAATATATAACAATAGAACACAAAGCCGGAATCTATGCTTGTTGCTGCACACTTAACTATCAGCAATGAAGCGCGAATGTATTGCAAAATCACACAACTACTTGCTTCTTTATTTTATCGCTTGGAGCGCTGTGTGTTACCGGCCAAATACCCTAAACCAATACCTAGAACCAGTGGCGGCTCGTGAACTTGTGGATTGGGAGAGCTGCAGTAGATTTCGGTACATACAAATTTCACTTCTTGATACCATTACTAATAAGTATAGGACAAAAATAAATGCACTACATATCGAAAAACCAAAACTTCCTGACTTAGTTGGGAGATATCTGTGGGACCATTTGCTAATCCCTAAGAAAAACTAATACCATCGATTTCAGTCTGAATTTCAGATCGGCAGACACTCAACTTACAATCTACCAGTTCATTCTGAATTGTCTTAGAATAACCTTAAACAGTGGCATGTTCCAAATGATTTTTGAGAGGCTCGTTTAGATTACTCACGAACTGTAGCAACCCACGAAACACATCAGGGTTCTTCGAATCGTTTTTTCATCATGTCCCCTAAGGGGAAGTTCATATTGGCCACAACATTTGATACAATCAATATTTTTTTAAAAACTAATTTCACAATTTTTTCTCACTTCTTGATTATGTGTGAGAATGTTTGTTCTGTTCGTTTCACTTAATTGCACAGGAGTATGAGTGCGTAATATAGCCAATGAAACAACATTTTTCAGGTGAGACTGCGAAGATTCGTGCATTTTGCTTTTTAGGGGCAAATGTCCTAAATCTGTCACACCACTCCTAGTCCATGTAGCATCACCACCGAAGAGGAGGCAAGGAAAACAAAATACAGATTTTTTTGTTCACATCCACGTAACCACAAATGCTTAGTGTAAATTTCATTGTTATACTTCCTTACATATATGCACTATTTCGGTTGGATGAAGCTTAAGTAAGATTTAAGTCGGGTAACGGACGACCCTTTAATTTCACTTCATGACATCAATATTCTCCGCAAGGGAAAGTTGAGAAAAATAAAATTAATATTCCGTAATTCACACACACTCATGCTTGCAAATTTGCACTGGTTAAGTTACGGTATTAAGACTTCACACCAAAGCAACACTCAGATATACTGATGGTCAACAATTTTCTAAAACTGGAAAAGAAGTCTCTTTCGTATTTTACGTGCTATATCAAAAGGATTCTACTCGTGCAATCATTTTGAGTTAAGGCAAATATTAGGTTCTACTGGAGGCTGGATATATACGTAATAATAAGGCAAAAGAGAATATTAATTTCGTTATATTAACTCGATAAGATTCTACAACAATAAGTATGTGAAAAGAAAATAAAAAAATTGTCATTATGTTTCAAGGGAATAGAGAATCCATTTGACGCAGCATTACAATAGCGGCGTGGGAGGAGAGGAAAGATCCCTTGTGGCCTGGCTCTGCAAGCCACTGCAGCGAGATATGGGTTTTAAACAGCGGCAGTTTCCCTCTGCTTCCCTTCACTTCTCTACCCCCTGACCATGCAAGACACACTCTCTATGAGCTGACCACCCTGCAGATTCCAGGACGACTTTGAATGCAGTGTCAATTCCAATACAGTCGACGTGCAAAAAGATAATAGATAGTACATATTCCCGACCAGATGAAATATAAAGCAATTTACCAATAAAAGCTGTAACAATTCTTCTACAAATTAAAATAAATATTATTTTTATTTTCCTGTCAAAGCAGGGAGTGCTGCAGCTCCGCAGCTCTTATGGACGAGGCGCCCCTGTCTAGAACCAAGACACAGTATAAACAGCTGAATAATGGATTGGTATACTGAGAACAGCTGGACCAATGAAAACATCCTGGATTGAAGTAACACAGGAAATGGTTATGGTTTACAAGAAACATTTTAGTCAAATTAAGGGCTCCAAACCAATACTTATAGGGCTTAGTGACAAAAAAAAAGAATTAAATGTACTGTGATATCGTATAAGATTATCCAATACAGAGACAACATTATTACAGCATCGAAAAAAAATTGAATGGGTTGAGATCAGGGGATCTTGAGGGCCATTTGAGAACCATTGTTATTCAATTGTTTGTTACTATCTTTTGCCCATAATTATTTATTCGTGCCCTCCTTATTCTTCATAGTGATGAATTTATATACTGAAAAGTATTTCTCTGTTTGTAGGCCTACACATATTTGGGATCACAAATTTTGAGACAAATTTCAGAAAATAAATTCATAAATGGTAAAAATATGGTTCTGTATTTTTAAATATGAAGAATCCAAACATAGAAAAAATAAATCCATGGCGTCATTTGTACAGTAACGACAATTCATGCCAGTTAAATCACAGACAATAACCTATCTTTAATTCAGTCACTTATACGAGTACAATATGGAATAACAGGATGGGATGGGATTAAATAATATTTACTCCCCCATTACTATTTAAAAAAAAAATTAAAAAAAATGTTTGAAGTTCTTTGATTGTCTAACACAGTTCATAAATAGACAATTTGATGTATTGAACACCAAACAAAATTATACATAACATCTTCCTAAATTACTTCCATAAACATTGAAATCATTTTACGAGTATATCGGACGATCATGTCTATAATACTAGAAGATACAGGATTTCATGCCCTCTCATTGAACAAAAATGTAAAGCCAAATAGGTGTAAAAATAATATCGTAGCTCATATTTTTGCCCAAGATTGTATAGTAAATTTATTAAGCCAAATCCGGGTTTCTAATATTATTGAGCAACAAAATATTAAAAAAGAAAATATTCAAATTGAAAAAAACGTTAAATTATTACTCTGTATCTACTATAAATTTATTAAACTTATATAGGTAGCAAACATTTTTGTATTATGTTCAAATATTATTCATCCGTCTGCTATGTGTTTGTCTATCATCCATTGCATTGTATTGTGCTCACTTTTGTTGTATTATATAATCTATTATTATAGATCGTACTTTCATTATTATCCTTGCGTTTTATCTACTCCATTCCGTATGTATTGTATTTGTTCTCTTTGTTTTATGTCCATTTTTTACTACATTATGCCCTTTTATTTTATTTGGAATTTAATATAGCAGATGAACTGCACCCGAGAAAGAAAATGTGCTCTTTCGGGTATCATCATGTACGTAATATGTATAATCAGATGGAAATATATTATTATTATTATTATTATTATTATTATTATTATTATTATTATTATGAAAAGAGACTCCTTGACACATCTTTTAAAAATTAAACACATAATTTTAGCAAAAATGTTCAAAACATTTCTTTTTCTCTTTGCCTCCTATAACATTATTAAATTGAATTTCTTCATAAGATTAAAAATAGGAAACCTAGAAGCATTATTACACATTTTTACCCACACTGTCTTGTCGTTTTATACATGGGATATCAAAACATATAATTTTAATTTCACAGAGTATCCCAAATTGATGTATACACATTTTGAAACACTATTTCTCAGCAACGAGATGAGACAAAAATACGATTTTTGGGGTTTTGTATTCCTTAAGTCCGTACATGTTCAAAATAGCCCCCTTCCGCCACAGTACACTCCCAACAACGACGTACAACAGAGCGACATACCAACTGGATTGTTCCTAATGGAATATCATTACAGGCATGTTCAATTTGAACTCTCAGTTCCTCCAGTGTTTGTGGTCTTGTGGCGTACACTGTGTCCTTTAGAGCTCCCCATAGGTAGAAGTCTGGAGGGATTAAATCCGGAGATCGAGGCGGGAACTCCGCAGCACTTCCTCTTCGTCCTATCCATCGCTAGGTCGTCCTCATTTAGTGCGTGGACAAGTCTCCGAATGTAAGGGTTCCATTATTAAGGTCGCAAAATTCGATGAACACTGGATTTGCTGATACCAATCTCACGAGAACATTGCCTCATTGACTTCTTTGGGGATTGTGCAAAAGCCTGCATGACTGCATCAACACTCTCGTTATCGGCGGAACTTCTCTTTCTTCCGCACCGCCCTTTCAACACTTGCCCCGTTCCGTCGACTTCAAATTTGTCTCGGATTCTAGTGATAGTTAACCTTGTTGGTGGTTGTGTTCCAAATTCAACCCTCCAACGTTGTTGAACCTCAACAACATTCTTCACTTTTCAATAACGTTTCAGTATCCACTTAAGTTCATACTTTCCACTGTCATCTGAATCATAAACCGCAAAAATCGCATTTCCTTCTCACTTTTTTTTTTTTTTTTGCTATGAAATAGTATTTCAAAAAGTGTATACATCACTTTGGGATATACTGTATAGAATTGACTCTGTAAGGTGACCACCTGTCTAACATGAATATTGACCACAGTTTAGTCATATTTATACACTCTCCACATGTGTAACTTGGACACAGTTGTTGAAAAGTTTTTATGTTCGACCATGCCGAAATGTAGTAATTATACACCTGGTAGCAGTCCTTTAATGCATGTCATTAAAGTACACCTACTCATTAAAGTACAGGTGTTCAGCCAATGACAACTCAGCTTACAGCTGTTCACCCAATGACAACTCAGCTTACAGGTGTTCAGCCAATCACAAGTCAGCTTTGTACCGTTATAAAACTGCAAGTATCGATTATTCTCGGATATACAATCGAAAGAGAATTAGCGAAAAGTCACGGAGGCTGGAAATCCAATACTGTCGCAGAAGGTTATGTTCTGTTACTATAATAATTAGCGTTAATTGTAAATAATATTCAAATAAATTCAATTTGTCATCTCGTTTTTCAATGTCGAATTCAATAATCAAGGTTATATCAAGTTTAACGGGATTACATAAAGGTCAATGACATTATTGTTCCTCGGAAAAAATCAATACTTTCGCGTCTGCGCACATCTCACAATTCACGACCTAGAACAAGGTAACTTCCGATCTTGTCAGATACAAATAAAATGTATACATCCGAATAATTTCAAGTTAGAAATATGGTCGAGCATAAAAAGTCGTATGAAACTCGCCTATAATGGTAATTAAGAAGCTCGTATGAAAATTATGAAACTCGCTTCTTAATTACTATAATTATAGGCTCGTTGCATAATGTACTATTGTAGTACTATCCAGAAATTCCTCATAAAAGGACCAAGGTCAGCTCGCCGTTTGCGAATTGGTTTGTTCTATGTCCATAAAAGCTAATTTTAAAATGCAAGCATATGAAAGTTTAAAAAATTCTGTGGCTTGCAATTTCATAAAAGTTGCATTTTTTTTTCTTTGTGGTGACGAATCAGTAATACCTCTTGGACAATAAGGTAGAAGAACAGTGTCTTAAAAAGACTTTAACTTAACTACAAAAATAAAACCTTGTTGGTGGTTGTGTTCCAAAATCAACCTTCCAACGTCGTTGAACCTCAACATTCCAATAACATTTCAGTGTCCACTTACGTTCATCGAACGATAATTGCACCGCCATGTTCGTTTTTATAAACAGATGAACATGTTTCCATGCTTTCCACTCCTTCTGAATCATAAACAGCAAAAATCGTATTTCTATCTCATTTCTTTGCTGTGAAATAGTATTTCAAAGAGTGTATACATAAATTTGGAACACTCTGTATAATATATTTATTTAAATTTATTTAAATTTAAATATACAGAATAAAGAATATAATTACAAACAAACAAGAGAAATAAAAATAAAATAATGCAAACAATATAAAAAAGGAGATACAGTAGTATTAACAAAATTTGAGACCGAGTGACCAGCACTCGTGTTCGGTCGCAGTTCAGATATAATATTAATAGGCCTATAAGAGAATATAAAATAAAATAAAATCTATACTAATAATAAATCTGTAGCCGAAATTTTTCTGGTAATTTTCGATTTTCCAAAAATAATTGGTCCTAATATATATAATTAGTCGCCCTGAAACCGAAAATCCCTTTTTTGAAATTTTTGTTTGTATGTCTGTCTGTCTGGATGTTTGTTATCTTTTCACGCGATAATGGCTGAACCGATTTATATGAAAATTGGAATATAAATTAAGTTCGTTGTAACTTAGAATTTAGGCTATGTAGCATTCAAAATATTTTATTTAAAGGGGGGGGGGTTATAAGGGGGCTTGAATTAAATAAATCGAAATATCTCCCTTATTATTAATTTTCATGAAAAATATTATATGACAAAAGTTTCTTTAAAAATAATGTCCGATAAGTTTTATTCTATGCAAAATTTTGATAGGACTGATATTTAATGAGATAAATGAGTTTCAAAATTACAATAACAACGCCATCTAAGGCGGTGTAATGAAATAAAAAACAAATGACTTTGTCTATAAGAGGTTTTGGACAACAACAATCGAAAGCTATAAAACATAGCCTACAGAGAATGTTTCTGTGTTTGTATGAAGTAATATCAGAGCTAAATTAACCGATTTGTGTAATTAATTATTAATTCACCATTGGAAAGTGTAGTTTCTCTAGATGGACATAATGCTATAATGTTATTACAGTAACTTCTGAGTGAATCGAGGACAGGTAAGATTAAAATAGCTTCTTATGCACAGAAAACGTGATAGGCTATTGTGTACATTCGTTTCCTGTATTTCCTAAAATAATTTTTATGACCAAATGAGTGGTCTCTGGATCAAAATGATCGCATTTTAATTATGCAAATACAATTTAAATTAAGTAACATAATAAACGATTTATCCTTATATCAAACACGAATGTTCCCTGGATCAAATGTCCTATTTTAATTATGCAATTACTTTATATTTATTTCTAACGGGTGCAGCGGAGCGCACGGGTACGGCTAGTAGGAAATAAAATTAAAATTACAGTTACAGAAATTATATAATACAATATTAATATAAGAGAAAGGAAATAAAATAATAATAATAATAATAATAATAATAATAATAATAATAATAATAATAAGTAAAATAAAATAGGAACTAAAATTTAAATTACAGCGGCAATGGAATTATATAATATAATATTAACACTAGAGAAGAATAATATCGCACGTGAAATTGAATTGAACGTTCAGAGTCTGTTTGTCTGTTAATTCTTTAAATACATCTGAAAAATGTTCTTTTGTTGAACTGTTGTTATGGCCAGATGGGAAATGAGTAATTATAAAGTCTGGATTAAATAATTCGAGGCTTATTCCGTAGAAAATTGTCTGCAAATAGAGTTCTCTTGTAAGAGACCATTAGCAAGCTGCATTCATTATTCGTCCCACTTCTCAACTGTCAGTTTCTTTAATTATTTATTCCCTTGCGACACTGTGAGTAGGAGTGACAACCAGGTACATAACACAACATAGGACGTCCTAGCGTTAGTTGAAGGAACAAAGACAGATATAAAAGATAACAACTGGAACAAACGTCTTAACAAGGAGACTTTGTAATGCTGTACGTGAAACAAAAGATAAATTATTATGGGTGTAGAATTTTACACAGCACCAGCCACGTACAGACTCTGTCCTAAAGTCTATTTAACTTTGTAATGAATGCAGCCTGACTCTCGGCCCCCTCAGAGTCGCAGCGTGAGTCTTACCACGTAAAAATAACAGTATTTTCCGATTACATTTATATTGTTTTCCCAAGAAGTGGGGCGGATGCCACGTGGTCTATGACGAGTCCTCGGCCTCAACTTTCCTTCATCACTGTTGGTCTCATTACCTGGTTGGATTTTTTCCGAGGTTTTCCCCAACCGTAAGGCAAATACTGTACCTAGTAATCTGTTGGCGAATTCAGGCTACTTTTATAACTCAATACGTGTATGTGTGTATATACAGGGTGTTTAAAAATATATATATATATATATATATAACTACGGGGCATAATATCAAGTATGTATTTCCCACACGTTGACAATCAAAATAGTTCATTACAACATGTGTCCGGAAATGCTTCATTTCCGAGTTATGGCCTTCACAACATTGAAATTCACCGGAACGTTTTTCTTTCCGCAGGTCGTTGCCGTCAAAGGAGACATTAAGAGGGCACTCTGACAGTTCATTCCGAGGACATTCAGTGTTGTGTAGGCGTTAGACTGTTGCGACATGTATTCAAATCAAGAGCTGCAGAGATACACTTCATGTACGGTAAGGCGGACGGCAATGCTGCGCTAGCTCGTCGTTTGTACCAGGAGAGGTACCCACAGCGACAATGTCCGGACAATGTCGGAAGACATTTGTAAGTCTCCATTACCGTCTGTGCGAGTATGGAAAATTTAACTCTCCTGGTTTGGGAAGGGGACGACCAAGATCTACAACTCCAGAAGTACAGGAGGAGATTCTGGAGGCTGTGAACATGACTCCTTCTATCAGCACACGAAGGGTAGCGTTGCAAGTCAATGTTCCTCATACGACTGTCTGGAGACTGTTGAAAGAGTATCAATTGTATCCTTATCATTTGCAACGTGTACAGGCCCTGTCACCAGCAGATTACCCTGCACGAGTTAGGTTCTGTCAGTGGTTCTTGCAGCAGTGTGGTGTAAATCCGAACTTTCCTGCCTTAGTATTATTTACAGATGAAGCACAGTTCACACGAGATGGCATAACAAATTTCCACAATCAGCATGTATGGGCGTATGAAAACCCACGTGCAACTGTTCCATCTCATCACCAGGTGAGGTTCTCCCTCAACATGTGGGCCGGTATCATTGGTGATCGATTAGTTGCACCCCATGTACTTGTAAATAGACTTACGGGGCAGGCGTACACAAACTTCCTGGAAAACACCATACCTCATGTTTTAGAAGACACTCCACTGATCAATCGTCAACACATTCACTTCTTGCATGATGGCGCTCCTGCACACTTCAGTCGTACGGCTCGCCGGTACTTGGATCGAAGGTTTCCTGATCGATGGATAGGTAGAGGTGGCCCAATTGCTTGGCCTCCACGCTCACCTGTTCTGAACTCTCTCGATTTCTACTTGTGGGGCCATTTAAAATCATTGGTTTATTCGTCTCCGGTGCCTGATTTGGAATCCTTCCTGGGCAGTTTGGGATCGTGTTTGGGATCGTGTTCGCAGGTCAATGAGACATCGATGTGAGGTCTGTATTCAAGCAGGAGGTGGACATTTTGAACATCTTCTGTAATGACAACGACCTGCGGAAAGAAAAACGTTCCGGTAAATTTCAATGTTGTGAAGGCCATAACTCGGAAATGAAGCATTTCCGGAGACATGTAATGAACTATTTTGATTGTCTACATGTGGGAAATACATACCTGAAATTATGCCCCGTATTTTTGAAACACCCTGTATATATACACATACATATCAGGAACTAAGAATCCATCATTTTGATGTAATTAATAACTTAATATCATCTAACCTAACTTAACGTAACTAGAAGAAATTCGAACTAACCTAACATACCAACACAAAAGATTCCAGCCACTTTTCTCGGAAAACACTGAGATGTTTAAGTGAATTATCACCAGAGCTATCAGATCTTATCACACTTGAGGGACTACAGTATTTTACAAGCCTTTGT
This sequence comes from Periplaneta americana, assembly GCA_025594305.2. NCBI lineage: Eukaryota > Metazoa > Arthropoda > Insecta > Blattodea > Blattidae > Periplaneta > Periplaneta americana. The sequence continues at coordinate 31,445,913 of JAJSOF020000011.1, forward strand.
TGTTGTCCTCGTTGATATCTATATCTACCGTAGAAGTGGTTGTAAAGATTTTTCTTTCCCCCCTTCCCCATTTTTCCTCCGAAACCAATGAATGACGCATCAAGTGGAACAAAGTGGACATAAAATGGCGCAAACTAAAGTCAAAGTGCATACGATGAGCTCAGAGGATAGATGATTCTGTAAGTATTCTATAGGTTTCCCTAACTTGTGTATTATGATCACTGCACCCATCATTCTGTTGACACATCATTCATTCATTATTAGCACTATAGCCCATGAAGGGCCTGGGCTTCCTTAATCAGTAGAAACCATTCATCTCTATCTTGAGCCCATTGTCTCCATCTCTTGCAGCCAACTCTCCGCAGATCATCCTCCACATCCTGAAGCCACCTCAGCCTTGGTCTTCCTCTCTTCCTTAATCCTCCTGGGTGTCCATATAATGCCCGTTTAGGTAGTCGGCCTTCTGGCATACGTTCAAGATGTCCCAACCATCTAAGTCTGCCTTTCTTAATGAAGGAAACTACACTCGGTTCTCAATACAGTTCCATTAGTTCTTTATTTGTTCTACTTATAAACTGACCATTTTCAAAATGGGGACCATATATCTTTCTCAGGACTTTTCTTTCCCAAACTGCTAGCATATTTTCATTATTTATTGTTAAAACCCAAGCTTCGCTAGCATATGTAACCACTGGTCTTAGAATAGTTTTATAAATTATTTTCTTTTCAGATCTGGATAATGAACCGAGTTTAAACAGTTTTCCAAACCCAAACAGGCACCTATTACCGGCCATTATTCTGGTCTATTTCTGAGGATATATCATTATTGTTTGTAATCATTGTACCTAAATATTTAAAACTTGTACAATTTTCAAAATTATGGTGATGAAAGACCACATTGTCCTGCTTCTGTACCTCTCTTCTGGATGTTTTCATATACTTGGTTTTTCTTTCATTTATTTCTAAACCAAGCTTTCTCGCTTGTTCCTCAAATTCTTGTAGTGACCCTGATAGTGCTGCTTTGACACATCAACGAGAATTAAATTTCTGCCTTGAACATTCATACTAGAGTCATTTCTCAGTTTCGTCACATTGAAAGTATGCCTGTATGAGACTGTGTGATCCAGATTCAATCAAACAATATGATAGGATCGAAAATCAGCTGTAAATGTCTAATATGCCATAAAATCGGGATATTTTGATAAGTGTGAAAATTATTTCGGGACGCGGGATATTGCGTCGAAATCGGGACTGTCCCGGGAAATATGGAACGGTTGGCAAACCTATTTAGGTCCCTTTCGCAGCAACGGGTCACAATTATAATTTCTATTTTTCGTAACTGGTTTTTGACGACTGTAGTGTAAAGGTATAACAAATTTCGTGTCTCCTACTCTACGCTCTGGCACATCCAATGTCTGTAGATGCGAACGAACCATTATCCGTGGCGAGTCATACCGGTGACGAGCTTAGCTGTGACGAAAGCCCTAAACCCGCTTTAATCTTTGCAGTTCATTATTAGAACAACAATGTTAGTCTTTTTTAAGTTTCATGATTACAGAGTATTCTGAATCTTTGATCATGTGAAAGCTATATTAAAATTGAACGATGCAACGCACTTACTCTTACGAGGTGCTGGTGGCTTTCCGTATAAATTGATTCCTTGGGTTGATGTTATTCCCTGCAGTTTAATTTGCCTTGTATCAGGCACGCCTATACACGCAACGGAGACGGGTGTGGTTACAGACCGTATCGAAGCGTCCAGCTTAGAGGACACGTCATTAGAATTATAATATATGACGACTGGATATTAAATGTCGGGCTGAGCCCTAAAAGAAATAGACCGCAGACCTACAGCTCTCTCTCCCCACAAAAGTTTCGGTATTTTTATAAATTAAAACCTTTTGAATTTGGGCATTGGCTTTCCCATATTGTCTTCGGTATTTTGGGCGAGTTTACTCCAGTGTCACTAATACAGTGCAAGGGTTCAGATCCCGAGTACACGAAATTTGAGGAATAGCTGATGGTTTCCTCTCGTTAAATCAGAGGGGTACTTATAATTTGAGGAACAAATCCCTGCTGGTGTTTGTACAGAGGACATCATTTTATCTTTACTAATATTTTTTTATATTAACCTGGCTATACCTTTGGATCAACGGTTGCTACCCCCTTCCACGACTGGAGTTCGATGATACTGGCGTAATATACAAACAAATCACTTTACTAGGTATAGGAGGGAAGAAAAGTAGTTCATCCATTTACGTAAACTAGGAAATATCACGCTTTTGAGTTTGATAATTTTTATTAGGCTCTTGTTTAATCAAAATACAGTACAGTTTTAACAATAAGTGCTTTTATTCACGAACTGAGCTGTCCATGTGGACGTATTCATTATGCAGTGTATATTATACTGTCTACAGCACATTTGCATATACTATAGAGAATGATGTTAAATTGAAAAATAATCATAATATATTTAAACACATTTTTTCAAATTGGTGGCCTTTCATTTCGATACAGGCTTCAGTTCTAATGTGTGTAATTCCAATTACCAATTTCGTCCTTCGTACTAGTAGCCTAATTCATGTTGAAATAATTCTGTACCTACTCTGTAAAAGAGTACCTTAAGTACTGTAAATCCGATCTTCAGTTCTGCTCGATCCGAAAATATAAAATTACTCAGACATGCTATCTACTGTCCGTCCAAGTGGTTATGTTGCAGGATCGTAGATAGGGGGGAAATCTCGTGACAGTTAATTAGTTAACGAAGCCCTTTGATTTAAGTTATTTTAAACAGTTGTATGGGTATAATATTACGTAGACGAAATTAATGTTCCCAGAAAAGAGCTAAGACAGCCCAGCCACTAGCCTTTACAGAGAGGCGAATAGAAGCTGGTGGGGAAAACCGGAATGCGACGTAGGCAAATGGACGACTGTATCTGTGCGAAAATGATGCAATATTGAAAGCTCTTTCGTCATTGAAAACGCGAACATATTTTTGGAACGTACTGTTTACTATGACCGTAAGGCTACTATGACTGTATATGCGGTCTTGGATCTGTGTGGAGGACGGTTGAACTTCATTAGTAGAAGGGGTGGGAGTGAAGTACATTAAAAAATTCAGGTACAATAAAAATTGAAGTAAAAATAAAATGATGTCCCTGTATGTCAGGCCTGCAGAACCCATAAGTAGGGGAAATATGACGTCAGCCTCACTCCACTTCTATTGGGGATGATCGACTTCTGCTCAGACTTGTTGACATGCTTTGCGTGTGGAAGATCCAGAACGCTATGACCGCACTGGTAGAAAAGGTGGGCGGGGTAGGAGTACGAAGGCAGTTGCTCTGAGGAACTACAGTTTTGCAGGTCTGGTATAAGTTGTAGAGATGAACAACGATCGAGAAAGCAAGACTAACAGCGCCCGCAAAGCCGAAAACTCGCACGACAATGTTGTATACGTCGCATCGTTGACGTAAAGCAGCCGTGGCGAAAATGTCATCGTGCGCCGAGCCACTGTGTAACCTGCAACGTGCATAGCACCTATGGAGGGAGGCGGACATCCGAAGTGGAAGTGAAGCAACTGTCTGGCTTATTAACGGATTTTCAAGCACTTAAATATAATTTTATACAGTATAAGGTTACAAACTAATGTTTAGTACGTGTAACGAAGAAAGAAATGAATAAGAAAACATAGGACACATTATCACAACCTAAAATTAACTGTCTTCAGAATATCTCTGCGACAGAGTTTCAAAATCAGGAATTATGTCACTTACTGCCAGTCGTAGTTGATCACGAAGGAATTTGTCTGTCAGTCGTGATCTAAATTTCGTTTTTATTATTTTCATTGTTGAAAATAATTTTTCACAAACGTAAGTTGTAGCGAACATGGCTTCACAGGAGCAAGCGAAATAACGAAGTTTCGGATATTTATTTTTTGAAAAAAGATTTGCAAAGTTGAACATTTGTTAAGTCCTTACATCTAACTTTCATTTAACATCATATTGTAAATCTGTGAGTTAAATTGAAGACCGCATTATTCGTACATCTGCCTGAAAAAATATCGAAATACAGAAATAATAATAATAATAATAATAATAATAATAATAATAATAATAATAATAATAATAATAATAATAATAATAACACAACCTTTTAATGTTACATCAGTAACCTGTAGTATAATGCCGTTTTATGTTATACAACCGTTTCCTCGTAATACTCGTGAACAAATCATACATTTAATATTCTCATCATATTGACAGCAAAAAAAAATGCGTCCTCCCATCCTACTTGAAACTTTAGTTTTTGTAGAGGTACATGGTTTCGAGAGAGACATTGCGACGATACGCCACTCGCAGGTCAGAGACAAATACAAATGGAACGGAGTTTGACTCCAGTGAGTGAGAGTGTGGGAGTTGAGAAATGCATAGCTTTCATTGCGAGCCACAATGTGTTCGCGAGTCACATTTTCGCCACGGCTGATGTAAAGACTGCTTGTGAGTATTTCGAGACGTCGAGATTGATCACTCCCGAAGTCCCTATTGTTAACCTATTGGATAATGTAACAATGTATCTGATGATGTCGCAGGCGCGAAGAAAACGTTAATACAAACAGCCAAATATGTAATATAAAGGAACTACTCCTTAAATATTTTATGATGTCATAGACTGTAATAAAATAAAACCAGTTAATTGACTTAGTCAGAGTTATTTTCTAACAACATTCATTCGACTTATGCATCTAGTTTAGTTTTGCATTTATTTTCTCACCTTTTTCTGTGTGCGATCTATAAATATTGGCTTTGTATAAATGTCACGTCTACTTGAATGGTGCACCTGTGTTGTTTATCTATGAGCACAATGTCTAGCTTCTCTTGTTTATTGGCAACGATGGTTCATTATTTTGATCTCAACCTTCTAATGAAATTTATGATGGAAATTCTCTATTAACAGTGCTGTGAACAATGAAGCAGTATTAGCTGCATCCCACATGTCGAATTTGGGTCACATTTTTATATGGGTTGCTATTCTCCCTCCCAAATAAAACAGACCATAAATACACACCTTTACTCTAGAGCTCCCGTGTGGAACATTACACCCTCTGTGCCATAAATACATAATTTTATCCCACATAAAAATGTAGTCTACACTTTACTCACCATCGCTATGGGGTATTTCTGTACGACATGTAAAATCTTATGCCAAAACCCAAAGCAAGGATAACCCTATGAAAATGTTAAGGGAAGAGGATGGTATTTTTTGGTGAAAAATGAGTAAATTTCCAAAAAAAAAAAATCTTTAAAATACTCAGTGATATGTGTGGAATGTATAGCATAACATTTTGTGGGTATTTGTACCCTTATCGGATGTCGCCACTTTAAACTTCCTGAGTTATGGATTTTTAAATCACACGCCCATTTTTATTGTTGTTTCCGGTAAATTAAATTTTCAAAAAAAAAAAATTTTTTTCTTTAAAATACCCTTTGATGATATGTGTGGAATGCATTGCATAACATATTGTGGGTATTTGTGCCCTTATCGAATGTTGAGACGTCATTTTTAAACTTCCTGCGCTATGGATTTTTAAACCACAAGCCCGCTTTTATCGGTTTCCAGTAACTTCATTTCTTTTGCTACATTGCCAGACAAAAATGGATATAATTTCTGAACTACTAAAGATACATGCATGAAATTTCTGCAGTCCTTGGGAAAAGTGACATAAGTCAGTTTACACAAACCTTTTTTGATAATTTATTGACAACTTACACTGATTTATGTCGATTTGATTTTTTTTCTGTATGAATTATTGTAATGGGAGGAATACCTATGTATTTTTTTTTCCAAGCGAACAGATGTTCCGTAAGTTGTCAATAAATTATCAAGAAAGGTTTGTGGAAACTGACTTGTGTCACTTTTCCCGAGCACTACAGATTTAGAACACAATTCTTTAGACTATTAGGAAACTTTTCTCTGTAACAGAATTTTGTTAATTAATTTCATTTTAAAAATACGTCCGTTTGTTTGTTTATTTTACAAACATAGGGACTAATATCAAAATTCTGTTACAGACAGTTTGTAGAACATGCTTTTGCAAATACATTGCAAGAAATTGTTTGAATGTATCTTTAAAAACGGTTTAGATATAGGCCTATCGGTTTTAGTACAATCCTGCATTGGGTATATCTTTTTAAAATTTGGGCCCCCTAATAATTTTTTTTTCAAAATATTTTTATTTGGTTGAGTTGCCACAGCTATGAGCTCTCTACATACAAAAAAATTAATATTTTACACCAAGTAGGAAAAAAGTTAAAAAAAATACCATCCTCTGCCCTTAAAACTCAAAGGCGAGATCACGGATCTCTCCTTTAGATTAAAGAACGGGGAAATCAAATAAACGAAACAACTTTTTTTTTTGCACTTTTGAACCATAGTTTACGAAAGGTAAACATAATTAATGTATGTATGACTTGAGGCTTTCCCGGCGTTTGATGTAGAATAACTCTTCTCGGGTTCTCAGCCAGGTGAGTTGGAGATTAGCTTCCAAGCTTTCGACGGCTAGCTCTGCCATCTTCTTCTTCGTCCCTGAAGAAGATGGCAGAGCTAGCCGTCGAAAGCTTGGAAGCTAATCTCCAACTCACCTGGCTGAGAACCCGAGAAGAGTTATTCTATAATTAATGTAGATAAAGAAGTGTAATGTTTTTCACTCCTATATGATTGTACAATTTCAGAAAAATAAAAAGGCCCGAGTTTTGATGGGGATCTGTCTGTAGTCTATGTAGGCAACAAGTTTCGCACGACTGTCCACAAATAGCATATATATAGGCGCTCTCGTTTACTGCACATGCGCAATGTATCTGGATCTTAGTAAAATTAGGCGGGGATTTTTTTTTTTTCTGAAACTGCACTCCCTATGTTCTTGCCTCTATTAGATAAGCCTATTTCAATTGTGTAATGATAACGGAAGTATCGAAAATTAGTTTAACATTATTTTCAGATTAAAAATATTAATGAATGATCTCATACAATACAACTCGGTAATGAGTTTTGGAATAATATTCTGGGGAAATTCCACAGATAGTAACAGTATATTCCTATTACAAAAAAGAGCAATTAGAATAATAGTAGGTGCCAAATGTAGGGAATCTTGTAGGACTATTTTCAAAAACTACAAATAATGCCCATGGCTTGTCAGTATATCTTTTCATTAATAATCTTCCTCTTATGTAATCGTGAAAACTTTGTAACTAATTCAACAGTTCATAGCATAAATACATGTCAAAAAATGACTTTCATACTCCATCGGCAAGTCTATCGTGCTATCAAAAAGGAGTGCGTTATATGGCAGTAAAAATTTTTAATAGCCTCCCTATCGATATAAAAAATGAAACTCAAAACATAAGAATATTTAGGGCCAAATTAAAGAAGTACCTAATTTCTCACGCCTTCTATTCTGTAGATGAATTCATGACATTCAATAACGCTTCATGAAATTTATACTAAACCTTTGTGTTGTACTAGTAGACTGTATTGTAAACCTCTTCTGTAGGCCTATATATTTCATCTAGTCTGTGACTTTAAATTAAGATTTTATAATAGTATTAAGTTTTTTTGATTTGTTCCATATTCTAGCTGTGAAGCAATGTATGAATCCCATGGAATGTTAATAAATACAATACAATACAATACAACAATTTATAAGGTAATAACACAGTCTAGTATATACAGTTACGAAGCACAATATGTAATAAATATGCATGCATAGATAGTTGCTAGCCACTAGGATCGCTACTATCACCTCATTACAGACAATGCGACATGGTACCAGCCCAGTCTATTGTTCCTAGCAACCTCAACAACTCAAGCTTCGTGACTGTATATATGGGTACAAGACTGTGGTAATAATACTAGTCCAGTGGTGGCCCGCGAAGCCTTGGGGTCCACTAACCCATACAGAGGATATGTGGCAAGAAAACTCTTTCCTTACTACTTTATTTTATATAAGAGTGTATTATGAATATTGGAGAGTTCAGCGGAACATGTTCTATCTAATCACTGAAACAACACTTCTCACAGTGTGCAATAACGCAACTCTAGCTTGACAAAATTAATAACTTCTCTGCATTCCAACGGATTGTTATGAAATTTTGTACAGACTATATAAATAGCACATATGTTTTGTGTACAAACTCTGACTACGTTTGTGTACGAGGAACTATCCCTTTAGAGAAGGTGGTTTTAGACTAAAATAATAACTTCTCTCCTATCTAACAGATTTTTATGAAACGCTGTATGGCAGTTACAAGTAGAATATATTTTATGTGTACAAACTATATTTACAGTTCCATAAGACGAACTACCCTTTTACATGGTGTGTATTTCCACAAAATTTACCTACTTCTATCCTAAACAACAGATTTTTATTAAACTTTGTACAGGAGATACAGGTAGCATTTATATTTTTGTGTACAAATTCTGATTACATCTGTATGCTACCTGTAGGCCTAATTGAGGGGTTTAGAACAAAAAGCAGGTAAGTGACATTATTAAAAAAATGAGGTAAGTGCGTGTTGTGATACCCCAAAAGGATGTTTCTTTGGGATTAAAATCAGGTAAGAGATCACACTGTACAGTGCTGCTATATGGGCATCAATTCACCAAACTAGTGTATAATATTTCATTGCATGTCGAACTTTAACTGTAATTTCCTCAAAACTAGGTTTCTGTCACTTACCTGCTTTTTGTTCTAAGCCCCTCAATTGTTGTACAAAGTTTCATAAAAATGTATTATGTAGGAGAGAAGTTATTAATTTTGTCTAAATGCACCACTATAAAGAGGCAGTTCCTCTTATAAAACATAATCAGATTTTGTACATAAAAAGTATAATCTACCCGTAACTTCTGCATAAAGTTTCATAAAAATCTGTTAGACAGGAGAGAAGTTATTAATTTTGTTTAAATGCACCCGCTATAAAGGGGTTGTTTTTCTTGTGCAAACGTAATCAGAATTTGTACATGAAAACATGTGTGTCACCAGTAAGGCATGTACAGAGTTTCATAACAATTCGTTAGAATGCAGAAAAGTTATTAATTTTGTCCAGCTAGTGATTTGCGATCTGATTCACTGTGCGTTTGTTAAGGTTAGATAAAAATGTGTCTAATGTATTTTTAACCTGATGTTCGATGTTATGTGAGTAATTTTGCAGGCCTAAACACTCACAAGTGATGAAAAACTTCCTTATTCCATAATTATTTTCTGCTGTTAAGCCAAACATGGAACAGTTACTGTATGCCCCACCACTGAAAAAAATTAATTACTGATAAATGCGCAAGAACGCGCAAACTTTAAAACAGGGATTCGACACTCTAAATGATGCTGTATTAAATGGTAAAAGAAATGTTGTAACCGGACGTGACCGGATATACTAAAACTCACATTATATTTGGAGAACTTTAAAATGATATTTTTTTCAATTGTAATGTTTAAACACTTTTCTAAGAAGAAAAATACTTTACAAACTTGTAATTGAAGTTACATTAGTAAGAAAGTACCTATCTGAACAGATTCCATGTCTCACAACGCAATAAATCACTAACAATTGGCTCTTTTTCACCAACACAATAAGCCTCTCTGTCTACGACTGAACAGGAGCGAGAAGTGTTAGGAAGAACTCATTGTTCTTACCCTTTTAAATATAGCTTGCCGCTGATAAAACAGTAAAAGCTATTTCTCACAACATTCTTCAAATGTTAAAGAACATGAATTCATATTCACCTATGCCTAACTAAACAAGTCGAAATTTGATTTTTGTCCACCTAGGCTGGGAAAATTGCACACTGTGCATCATAGACCTATAACAGGAGCGGTGACAGTAGGCCTACAGACGTGGACAAATTATTAGATTAAATTAATTATATGTGCAACGAAGCTGTATTTTGCACAGAAATAATGAACATAAAATTGAATCTTGAGGTTACTAATATTTTGTGAACATTCCCTTATTTTTCATTAACACGTTGATTTTGTCAAGGATACTGGAAACCAAAGTTTGACACTTTCTTTGAACATCAGCATCATTTAGCCAGATATCAGACAGTGCTTAAATGAGTCCATGTTTTGTTGTAAGCCTCTTTTTGTTCATTTTCTTCTTCAGTATAGATAACAGATTTTCAATTTCGTTCATGTCCGGTCTTCTTGCAGGCCATGAGAGAATATCTTCTGAAGTACTTAGTTAAAACAACAGTAATACCAACATAGTCAGAAAAAATATACTTAACCATTGGAAAAATATACCAGAAGATGTAAACAATCATATTTACAACAATAGAGACTCTGTGAATTATACTGATAGTTGATATGACGAATTATATTATGTTTCCAAGAAAACGTTTTAGTACAGTATAATAATTTGTCCACGTCTGTAGGCTAATATGGGCGGATTCAATACGTACAAGATTCGAAATAAAAAATATCAGAAAGAGACGAATCTAAGTAAAGATTGAAATTATGTACAGTAAAAATTAAACAAGTTATAATAATATAGACACATAATTCACGCGTTGCAAATTCGTGCGCCATAAACGACGAATCATGTTATGTATTTCGGCGGCGTAATAGTTCACGCAAAAAATGTGGCTTTATTTCAGGAAGAGGCATGAGCTTGAGATTAGCATATGGATGCAGTAAAGGGTGTTACATAGCTAACGGTTAAATTAACAACTTTTTGCCAGTAAACTAACACCCCCCCCCTCTCAATCAGCTTGCTGGATCTGCATTTGAGTGTAAAATGGTTTGCGGGAATATTAATTCAACTTCAGTGACTCATACGCTGAAAAGAGGTTTAAGGGCAAATTAATTCCACTTTAATGGCGAACCGCTTTCAAAAACAGTTTACGAAAACATTAGTCCCATTTTATTGACCAAGTGGTTAAAAGAGCTGTTTATTTGGAAATCATTCTCTATTTAGTAAATACTAGGGTAAATAAGTGGTTTACGCGGGAATAAATCCCATTTCAATTACAATAGGTTAAAATGTTTTACGAACAAATTAATTCCCTTAAATTACCTGTCAGTCAGAAGTTGTTTACTTAAAAATTAATTAATTTCAGTGACCAATGCATTAAAATTGCTTGCGGGAAAATTGAAGGTTTAAAAAAACCAAAGTCCAAAAACATACATTTTCAGGAGAAACAAAAAACTACCTGACATGGGTATTGTTGACACTTCAAGTATGAAATGCATCATGCCATTTCTTAAAGTGTTGTAGAAACCGGGAAAACTGAAATACATTTGTAACTTAAATTGCCTGATAAAAATACGTGTGTAAATGCAGGTAACTGTGAACAGGGGTTGTTTTAAGAAACAAATTCTAAATAATTGATTAAATGGCGATCTTACTCGTGTTAATTATGTAAGCATGTGCGGCTTACAGCTGTTTCGGTACTATTCGACACCATCCTCAGAGCCTACTAGGATCTCGGCGCTATCTCAAATTTGCTGCCTGATGTGTGGGTGCGTTCGTGTGATGAAGAGTTGTATCAAATAGTGTGTGTGTTCCGAAATTGATCTGTGTGTTGAGAATTTGATTGGGGTGTGTTTTAGTGTGTCTGTATATTTCATATTGTTCTAGTGTCTTGAGGTTTTGGTTTATGGGTTGTATGTGTTGGATTTCCATGTCTGTATTTATGTTATTGTATGTGTGGTTAGCACTAGTTATGTGTTCGGCATATGTAGATGCATTATGTCCTCTGGTTATTTCTTTAATGTGTTCTTTGTATCGAGTTTGGAATGATCTGCCTGTCTGTCCAATGTAGAAACTGTCGCAACTATTGCATGTGAGTTTGTATACGCCTGTGTGGTTGTATTTATTTGTTTGTGTTGTTTGTGTGTTGAGGTGTCTTTGTAATGTATTTTCTGTTCTATATGCTATGTTGTATTTCTGTTTTCTGAATGAGGATGCGATCTCACTTACGTTTCTTCCAAGGAGTTACTTCTGCACCTAAAATGACTCCATAACTAAAACAACAATTCACGTGCGAAAGTATTTTTCTCTGCGGCGGCTTTTGCTGCGTATGTAACAAGCAGTACTGGTAATATACTACAGTTAAAAATTTTATGGATAAATGTTTCAAGATGATATGAATGGGATGTTTGTAAATGCTACCATCGTCCTGGCTGGACAAGAACTGTTTTCACAAAATAAGTTTCTGGACTACGGTTGTTTTATGAAAACCTCTCAAAATTTTCACTCCTATAACATAGGCCTGTGATGTTTTTCCCCTAACAACTAATTCAGTAGATATCCGCTACAATATTATGCTTAATATCTGAAATTTGCATATTTGGACTATGGTTCTCTTTTAAAAAAGTCCTTCCATTAATAAAACTTCAATGACAAATTAGATTAACACTTTTACGGGAAAATTAACTACAATAATAGATAAGTAAAAAAATGTTTCACTCGGAAGTAAAAATAATGCAATTACCAAACTTTTAAAAATAGTTTACTTGAAAATTAATCACTTGACTGACAAAATGCTAAACCTTGTTATTAACCAAAAGTAGTGAAATAAGTTGCAGAAAGAATTTAGTACTGAGTAAAATGTATCTTGATTCTGAAGCTCAGGAATTATCAGTGTAAAGTGTAGATTCTTAAAATATTTCTTCAACAACAGCTCCTTTAAAAACATACATTAATAGCTGATCTCTTTATGAGCAAGTGCTGCAAACTTTCCGGAAATAAAACAGTACCTATTACCCAACCAAGACGACTTTCATTCAATGCCCATAAAATTTGTAAAATATTTTCCTTTTGAAAATAAAACATTAGAATACTTAATTTTAGAGCCATGTCTATGTCTTACTTACTTACTTACTTACTGGCTTTTAAGGAACCCGAAGGTTCATTGCCGCCCTCACATAAGCCTGCCATTGGTCCCTATCCTGAGCAAGATCAATCCAGTCTCTATCAACATATCCCACCTCCTTCAAATCCATTTTAATATTATCTTCCCATCTACGTCTCGGACTCCCCAAAGGTCTTTTTCCCACCGGCCTCCCAACTAACACTATATGCATTTCTGGATTCGCCCATACGTGCTACATGTCCTGCCCATCTCAAACGTCTAGATTTAATGTTCCTAATTATGTCAGGTGAAGAATACAATGCGTGCAGTTCTGTGTTGTGTAATTTTCTCCATTTTCCTGTAACTTCATCCCTTTTAGCCCCAAATATTTTCCTAAGCACCTTATTCTCAAACACCCTTAACCTATGTTCCTCTCTCAAAGTGAGAGTCCAAGTTTCACAACCATAAAGAACAACCGGTAATATACTGTAACTGTTTTATAAATTCTAACTTTCAGGTCGACCTGGTTGGCGAGTTGGTATAGCGCTGGCCTTTGCCCAAGGTTGCGGGTTCGATCCCGGGCCAGTTCGATGGCATTTAAGTGTGCTTAAATGCGACAGGCTCATGTCAGTAGATTTACTGGCATGTAAAAGAACTCCTGCGGGACAAAATTCCGGCACATCCGGCGACGCTGATATGACGTCTGCAGTTGCGAGCGTCGTTAAATAAAACATAACATTTTCTAACTTTCAGATGTTTTGACAGCAGACAGGATGATAAAAGCTTCTCAACCGAATAATAACAGGCATTTCCTATATTTATTCTGTGTTTAATTTCCTCCCGAGTATCATTTATATGTGTTACTGTTGCTCCCAGGTATTTGAATTTTTCCACCTCTTCAAAGGATAAATTTCCAAATTTTATATTTCCATTTCGTACAATATTCTTGTCACGAGACATAATCATATACTTAGTCTTTTCGGAATTTACTTCCAAACCTGTCTCTTTACTTGCTTCAAGTAAAATTCCCGTGTTTTCCTCAATCGTTTGTCGATTTTCTCCTAACATATTTACGTCATCCGTATAGACAAGCAGCTGATGTAACCCGTTCAATTCCAAACCCTAATATAATAATAAACAAATATTTCTGAAATACTTTTTCATTGGAATTCCCAGTTTGCCGGGATTGGCTGAAGTAGAATCTGCCTTCGCTACGTAGAAAGTTTTTCATATTCACCCCAGCATTGGCAGAAATGCAAGCTTTAAAGAGAGTGATTCATAAGATAACTTTAACCGAGAATGGGATATATCAAAGCAATGTTTATAGCAGAAAAGTCCTTTGTAATTTTTGTTAATTTGCAACCGTTTCACAGTTATAAGAAGGCAAGTATTTAGTTCACAATTAAAGTGATCTAGTGCTAACATCAGAACTGGAATTGTTGGTGGCAGTTTAAATGGTTCATATGTGCTGGCAGAGAGAATAGGAAGCGCATTGTATAGGAGTACATTGCTGGACGACGTATTTCTCAGTACACATCAACATAATTGTGGCACTTGCATATTTCGTACTACCTGTTTGTCGGTTAGATGAACATTATCCAGGTCAATGGATAGAGGGTGGAGATCCTGTGGTTTGGCTGGTACGATCCCCAGACTTAAAGACCGTGGACTTTTTATGGGGCTGTGTGACAGAAAAGGTGTACGCGACAAATGTTACATACAGAGATGTTCTGCTGTAACGAATTGATGCAACTGTAGAAAACATCAGACAAAAAACAGACTGTTAATTAGTGTGTACATGGTTGTTAGAAAACGCTCCCAGGTATGTTTGTGTTCAAGAGGCGGACATTTTGAGCATTTGTTCTAATAAAAGGTAGTGGGAATAAATTACTATTACTAATATTTTTATGATCGTAATGAAATAAGTGACCTCAATTGTGAATTAAATGTTTGACCTTATAATTGAGAAACAGTTGAAAATAAACAAAAAGAACAAAAAAAAAAAAAAACATTTGCGCTCTAAAATCGCTCAGATTCACTATCTCGCAGGTTGAACTTTGCTTTTTATAATTCGAAGCATATAATAAAATAGAATTATTGAACATTCAAAAGGCAAAAATCGTGCATTAGTTTATGGAAATAAAGGCAGTTCTATTGGGAATCTGTTGTAGTAACAAACGTAGGTAATACATTAAAAGGAAAAGTACATTATAGAACTCAGCACCAACAGATCTGTATGAAATGTCGAGAAAGGATTCAAGAAATGCATTGTTATGTATGGAAAATCAATAGACAATATTGAAATGGCAAGTGGTAAACATAATATTCTGATTTATTTCGTAAAGATCAAACGGTGATAAACTCTCTAGTTCAATTTTTTTTGTCTCAATTTTGGGTATAGGTTAGTGAACGTTTTTTTAGTTGGTTATTTAACGACGCTGTATCAACGGCTAGGTTATTTAGCATCGATGGAATTTGTGATATTGAGGTGGTATTCGGCGAGTTGAGGCCGAGGATTCGCCACAGATTACTTGACATTTACCTGTTGGGGAGAACATTTGCGCCATTTGTCCTTACACGTTTGAGTAATTGGAACCAATAATATACGTATGTACATTTAGGAATAGTACACGACAGTGGTATTCTTAGACGTAACTAACTTCAAAAGTACTACCTATAATACTAATAATAATAATAATAATAATAATAATAATAATAATAATAACTTATAATTATACATTTATTTATTCTGGTGGTGTTAAGGCCATCAGGCCTTCTCTTCCATGCTACCAGAAATATGTATACATACATCGAAAAAACAAATTAATTATGTCCATTCAAACAAAACAAGAACGTTTACAATGACTATTTCGTTTATATGACGTCATTCAATTTTCGACCAATGACGTGTAATGAAATTTTGAATTCCAACCAATCACAGTCACACTTTGCGATAATTTTTGCAGCTAGATTTATCGCTATGAATTTATCGCATGGTCGTTCTTTTGTTTAGTCGTTGTCGCCAACTGTTTCCCCGTAAATTGATGATCATGAATACATTAAGATGCAACTACACGGTTAAACTTTTCTTTCAACTTTAAAGCAATGAATGCAAAATTTATATTTAATATTAATTAATATATTTACGCAGTGAAGACGACATTCAAAACGGCGCACCATGTAGACACAAAATCTTCATGCATCTTAATTGAACGTACCTTTCAAAGTTGATTCTTTCAATATTCTTCCCAGATTGCACGCATACGCGATTGGAATATTGAACTGTGTAGGTGCAGCTTTAGTTCCGTTACACACTACATCGAGAACGCGTTTGTCGAGCTATAAAAAATGCTTTCGTGTAGCACTGATTGTTAGTAACGGTCGACAGCTGACATTGGTCCTGCTCCCACAGGTAACTTAAATTATAATAATTATAGCCCATAAAATTTGTATTTTGTGAATGAAATTATACAATTAATAGAAAGTCAGATGTTCAAATTTATGTAACATCATCGCATATCAAACCCAAAGACTTTGCATAGTAATAATAATGTCTTTGATCAAACTGCCTTCCGTATGACGTAATAAAATTCGTGTTTTAATTGGGTCTATCTATACAGAGATGCATTCACTGTGTAGCAACATATCTCGCTGTGAATACATAAGCATTGGTATATAGCTGTCCCCACTGTTACTGTTAAATTAAATTATGATTTCAGCAGATAATGAAAATGTGTTTATGTTATAACTTGCCGTACCCGTGCGCTCCGCTACACCCGTTAGAAATGAATATAAAGTAATTACATAATTAAAATAGGACATTTGATCCAGGGAACATTCGTGTTTGATAGAAGGATAAATCGTTTAATATGTTACTTAATTTAAACTGGATTTAAATAATTAAAATGCGATCATTTTGGTCCAGAGACAACTCATTTGGTGCAATGACAATTCCTTTAACATGTTTCTTAATTTTTATTACATGCAACCATAGTTTAATGAAGATTGACATCTTTTAGATTTAATGTGTATATTTTATTTTACTTGCTATATTTTTCCATTGAATTATGATAATAACTTAATTTTAACCTTGTTTTCTACGTATTCAGTAAATGGCGCTTGGGACACTATGGTTCTGAACCCTTCAAATAACTTAAAATATATATTATATTATAT
Source organism: Periplaneta americana (assembly GCA_025594305.2). NCBI lineage: Eukaryota > Metazoa > Arthropoda > Insecta > Blattodea > Blattidae > Periplaneta > Periplaneta americana. Next base: position 31,462,932 of record JAJSOF020000011.1, read on the forward strand.
TATATTATATTATATTATATTATATATATTATATTATATATATATAAAAAAAATGTGTTGATAACGGATGTACACCGATAAGTAAGTTTTTAATTTGTTATGGGGGCTCTTGAATCTCAGGAGGAACAAATTTTATTTTACAACAGCGCAACATAATCTGCTTGGCTCATTACCCAATTTTTTTTGCATTGCATTTAATGCATATGTATTTTATGTATTTAACACGATTCAATTGAGCACAGTTAAAATTTGGATTATAAAATAATGGAATGCTAAGCTAACATATTATTACTGTATACTAAATCAATACACTCTTGTGGTTCGTTAATTCTCTGAGATAAATATTATTTTAAGAAATGCAAAAACGAATACACAGAATAGCCTATCAAGTTGTTTGTGCATAAGAAGTTATTTTAATCTCACCTGTCCTCAGTTCACTCCGAAGTTACTGCAATAACATTATATCATTATGTCCATATATAGAAACTACACTTTCCAATGGTGAAATAATAATTAATTACACAAATCGTTTAATTTAGCTTCCGATATTACTTCATACAAACAAAGAAACATTCTCTGTAGGCTATGATTCATAGCTTTCGAGATTGTTGTTGACCAAGGCCCCTTATAGACGAATTCATTTGTTTATTTCATTACACCGCCTTAGATGGCAGTTATTTTAATTTTGAAACTCATTTATCTCATTAAATATCAGTCCTATCAAAATTTTTCAGAGAATAAAACGTATCGGAAATTATTGTTAAAGAAATGTTTGTTATGTATCATTTTTCTCAAAAACCAATAATAAGCGAGATATTTCGATTTATTTAATTCAGACGCCCTTATAACCCCCCTTTTAAATAATGTATTTTGAATACCATATAGCCTAAAATCTAAGTTACAACGAACTTAATTTATATTCCAATTTTCATCGAAATCGGTTCAGCCATTATCGCGTGAAAAGGTAACGAACATGCAGGCAGACAGACATACAAACAAAAATTAAAAAAAAGCGATTTTCGGTTTAAGGGTGGTTAATTATATATGTTAGGACCAATTATTTTTGGAAAATCGAAAATTACCAGAAAAATTTCGGCTACAGATTTATTATCAGTATAGATAATAAGAGAAAAGTGCAGTACATGCAATTAACGTTGTTGAATCTGTATTTCGCGTTTCGCAATTGGCATTATTGAACAATAACATCGAATTTCTTTATTGCAGTAATCAATATTCATCTACGATTATTTGAACTTCAAAATGTCTGAATAGGTTAAGTATTCGTTAATATACAGTTATTAATATTTTGTGATCGAATTTTAGGGATATATTATTTACATTTTCATTTTATTCACGAAATAGTCCTAATAAATGTCACTCGAGGTCTGAGATTTCCCAGATAAATCACAGACCTCTCGTGACATTACTACAGATAGTAACACAAAACAAAAAATATTAATATACGTTACAAGAGCGGTATGTTGACGTTTTCATGTTCGAGGAAAAGATTGAAAAAGCGAAACGTAGTTGAGCTTTTTTAATTTCCGAGAACATGAAAACAAACATACCGCTCGTGTATCGTACATTATTTTGTGCGAAGATCGTTTATTACATACCTGAAAGACGAATTTCTAATTAGTTGCAATAAAATCTCCATGTTGGTTTCTGTTTAATGACGCCAACTTCGGAACACCAAAATATCTTTCTTCAATATTGTTGCTGTAAAATGTTTTCTGTGTTTACTATACTCCAGCAGGCCGTGATATACGTCTGTCTTTTTTTTTTTTCCCAGTCTATAAATGCGAACTAAAACAAACGGTAATGTTATGTAATGATTTATTTTTCATTTTAATATTTTAACAATATTATTTATATAACATATTGCAGTAATAACATCGGCATCTGGAATCTTGTTGATTTTTTCACGGCTTCCTTAATGTTACTTGCATCACGAATGCAGTATCTTTAGTGGAGTTGTAGAGTTTACTTAATTTTTGTAAATATCTAGAAACAATAATTAACATTGCAATTTAGGTGAAATTGCAGTGGTAAGTTTCCAATTTATAATTATTACTATGTGAAACGTCTCTAAAAATAATATGTTAAAAGCCTAAAGCAGTAAAATGAATGTCGCGCTTAAGCGGTAAAAAGAGTGAAATTGTTATGTGTGTTACGTTGGGAATACTGAATGTGGTATTTCACACTTACCGCGTATTGGTTCTGTGCGGAAAACAAACAAATACGCACGATCTCGCACAAAGGTAAAATACTCAACAAAGAAAAATTGAATGAAACGAAATATGAATGAAACCGAAACTAGAATTCTGAAAGCGACGTAATTTGAGAGATTGAAGAGTTTGTTGGAAGTGTTGTACGCAATACGAATTAAACCAGGGCGAAGGGAAGCCAGCGCGACCGAAAGGGAAGTAACCCAAGGGCAGTGCAGCCTAAGTGGCTATGCTTCTCCTATTAATCTTCTAGATTATTAATCTACCATCCATTAAACTCATCATCATCATTTGCGTCGGCCTGTAATATTGATGTCAACAAGCACCTCGCTTCGCTACGCATGCAATATACTAATGACTCCACGGCTTTTCCTGCTCTATTACGTCATGCATAATTATACTACCGTCTATAATTAATTAGGAATTCCTCATGATTAACAATAAGAAGTTGACATTTGCAACAAATACTAGCATTACGTGAAAAATATCTTTTGTGCAAGATCGTGCGTATTTGCTTGGTTTCCGCACAAAACCAATCCGCGGTAAGTCTAAAATTCCACATTCAGTATTCCCAACCTAACACACATAACAATTTCCCTCTTCTTACCGCTTAAGTGACATATTGACTTTACTGCTTTAGGCTTTTAACATATTATTTTTAGAGACGTTCAATATAGTAATAATTATAAATTTGAAACTTACCACTGCAATTTCACCTAAATTGCAATGTTAATTATTGTTTTTAAATATTTGCAAAAATTAAGTAAACTCTACAACTCCACTAAAGTTACTGCATTCGTGATGCAAGTAACATTAAGGAAGCCGTGAAAAATCAACAAGATTCCAGATGCCGATGTTATTACTGCAATATGTTATATAAATAATATTGTTAAAATATTAAAATGAAAAATAAATCATTACAAAACCTTAACGTTTGTTTTAAGTTCGCATTTATAGACTGAGAAAAAAAAGACAGACGTATATCACAGCCTGCTAGAGTATAGTAAACACAGAAAATATTTTAAAGCAACAATGTTGAAGATAGATAATTTTGTTTTGCAAATTTGCCGTCATTGAACAGAAACCAAGATGGAGATTTCATTGCAACTAATTAGAAATTCGTTTTCAGGTATGTAATAAACGATCTTCGCATAAAATAATGTACGATACACGAGCAGTATGTTTTCTTTCAATTCTCGGAAATTAAAAAAGCTCAACTACGTTTCGCTTTTTCAAACTTTTCCCCGAACATGAAAACTTCAACATACCGCTCTTGTAACGCATATTACTATTTCATGCTTGAAATATTAATAACTATCCCTGTGCGCTTCGCCGCTCTTGTTACAAATACAGTAAATATCATTGACTTAAATATATTATGTTTTAAACTACAGTTTTGTTAGAAGTTAGTGAATAATATACATATAAGTTATATTATAAGTTGTAAGTCGTTTGTTCCTGAACTGTTTTCAAAGTTTTATTTAAAACGAAGATTGTAACTGTTAGAGTGGAAAGGGGGAAGATGCCTGACTTTTTCTTAGATTGAAAATTTAAGATACTGTTCATTTAGTTTATAATGTCATATTGAAATGTCAAAGTCTGGAAGGTATTTTGAAACTATTTTTAATACAAAACAGAAAACATTATACATGTTGATTACACAACTTTTAACACTGTATCACTTCGGAATATGTATCATAAGTCTTTCTTGTGTTAAATTTTAACGTACCTTGTTAACATGTTTCGACCTATTTTGGGTCATCTTCAGAACTGGTCGTTGTTAGTGTTGGCGCCTCTTGTTTCCTGGGTGGGTGCGTTCGTAGTGTAGAGTCAAAGAGTGTATGTGTTTTGAAATTGAGTTGTGTGTTGACAATATCGTTGGTGTGTGTTTTCGTGTGTCTGTATATTTCATATTGTTCGAGTGTGTTGAGTTTCTGGCTTTTTGGTTGGATGTGCAGTATTTCCATGTCTGTGTTGATGCCTTTGTAGGTGTGGTTTGCATCTGTGGAGGTGTTTGTAATTTTGTTATGGCTGTGATGTGTTCTTTGTAACATGTTTGAAATGATCTGCCTGTCTGTCCTATGTATAAGTTGTTGCAGGTGTTACATTTGAGTTTGTATACGCCTGTGTGGTTGTATTTGTTTGTTTGTGTTGTTTGTGTGTTGAGATGTTTTTGTTGAGTGTTATTTGTTCTGTATGCGATGTTGTAATTTAATTTCTTGAATGAGGTTGCAATTTTATGTGTGTTTTTGTTTTCGTAAGTTAGTGTGATGTATTTTTTTTTGTTCTTGTGTTTGTGTTGTATTCTTCTGTTTTTTGTGGGTTTGTTTTGTATTACGTATTATGTTGTCTATTATGTTTGGGAACGCACCCACACAGGAAACAAGAGGCGCCAACACCAACAACGACCAGTTCTGAAGATGACCCAAAATATTTCGAACATGTTAACGAGATACGTTAAAATTAAACACAAGAAAGACTTATCATACATATTCCGAAGAGAACATTAATTATCTTGTTTATAGATACAGGTTTTCTTCTTGCCTGCACGGTAGGCATCTTTCCCCGATAGTCGGGTAAGATGGCAAATGAAATTAACACATTTACTGATACATGTATTTTATCTGAACTTGGATTGATACATGTATATAACAAAATTGACTTAATATAAAGCTCATGGACACTTTTTCATTCGTTTATCACTACTTAGCAATACAGTCATTGCACATATTTTATTGATGTGTGCAAGACTCGTGAAATCACTTCTTGCACACAATGAATTCAATCCAGTACATTTTTTTTTGTCATCAGTCCATTTTAGGCGGCGTTTAAAGGTACGGTAAGGAATCCCGATGCCAATAATTACGTGTTTGTATAATGTTCTTCTGTACGTACATGAATATTGATATTTTTAGATCTTCTCCCTAGAAGGATAAAGTTATTAAGTTTTATCTCAATTTTAATCTTCTTAATCTTTATATGAGGGCAACTGTTTACTAGTTATTCATTTAATAATAATATTGTAGAAAAACTGATTCAATATTATGTGCCAACGAACTGTTAAACTCCAGGAATTGACATGTCTTAAATCATAGCCAGGAAGAGAAAGATGACATAAATAAATGTAAGGAAGCCGGCTACCTAATGGGGTTTGAAATATCTCGTGCTCTAAAGTCTTTTAATAGAACAGAATTTCTCAAAAGAGTAATGATTAAAATAGCTTGAATAACTTGTCCATAAGAAGTTTTCAATTTTGAAAAACTGCGGATTTATCGACCAAGTATCGAGAGAAGAATTTAGAAAATTCCTGATTATATTCAAGAGGAAGATTAAAAAAAGAAGCAAGAAAAATCGCATGTAATCACTGCAGCTCGAGTTTTGTTTACCGCTGGCCTAATCATAGCAAATTATTATTATTATTATTATTATTATTATTATTATTATTATTATATCATCATCATCATCATCATGACAGTGTATGCGAGATAACTTAAGCAAAATTGAAGTTGTTTCGTTTCGGAGTATATGGCACATGCCGCGTCGTTCGTCTTTTATGTACCTGGCGAGTACAGCAGCGTACATAACGAAGGAACCCCGGTCCGTTCATAGTAACATTGCAACGCAATGTGTGCAATTGTGTTATCCTGCTCATGTATTTAGTACGAGTTGAATATGTTGTGCTGGTCCATTCATAATGTCGAAGTCAAAACGTTGAATTTGCTCAGAGATACGAAATGCAATTAAGAAGTATGAGAGTGACATTTTATGTAGGGGAGACCCGGGCAAAACGAATAACCCGGGCAAAGAGAACAATGCATTTTTCTTAGAAACGCCAACAGGTAGCGCTTTCTGCTATGTTGGGGAAGAATCCCAACAAGATCTTGCTGCTGGAACTGACTTGTCGTCATTCTAGTTAGTGAGAGAAATCAGCGTGTGTTTGAAGAAAATCGACTGTTTTCTTAAAACATTTCAAGGTAAGAGAAACAAATTTACAACACACAATACTGCAGAACATTTTTGTTATGTGATAGTAATATATAGGCGATAGAATTAGTTCTAAAATTCCGTACTTACGAAGGTTATTGACGTTTATGTTTGTATAACCTTAAATGAAAAGCGAAATGGCGTCTGCGGGCAAAGTGCTTAACTTATCCGCTTTGTATTTGCCTATTGTAATAAAGCGTGTTAGATCATTTTACATAGTGGAGGCATTAAGTCACACTAATTAAATTTTAAATAAATAGCACTGATCTTAATTGTTACTTAAAAAGGTCATAATGTGTTTTCAGATGGTTTAATTTTTCAAGAGGAAGATGGAACAAGCGAAATGGTCTGAAGAAACCATGAAGAAAACACTTGAAGAAATAAAATCTTCCAATCATTGGTTCTGCTATCTGGCCATACAACCATAACGTGTTTGTTGATAAAGATTTTGCTCCAGATGAACTTACAGATCGCCCACTTGAGATAGAAATCAGCGAAACGACAGCTGGCTCAGATTTAACAAATTCTGCGGTGCCAGCTTCTTCAGCGGCTGAAGAAACAGTTAATGCTCACTCAGAATCAACCACCTCTGTGATGTCGTTATCTTCAGAGATTGATGGAATATTCAATACATCAATTACACTCAGATTTTTAGTTCCGGTTACACCAAAACCATCAACATCGTCAGCAAGAGAATCCAAGTCAGTTCTTTTGATTTAGACCAGTGCCAGAAGTGGATGTTCGAAAGATACTTCAACGAAGAAAATGTCAGCGCTCTGAAGTTCTTACATCTATACCGATTAAAAACGTTGAAAGAGAAGTAACTTATGGGCAGGAGCAAAAGCAGAAGAAATCCAAGTCTTCAGTGCTAGTGAAACTTCGACTTGTTCTAATTTGTATTTTGTACTAATTTACGTGTTGTAATGGGCTGTAAATAACATATCCTATCGTCTAATATACAGTAACTCATTAACATCGTGTTTATGTGTTGATATAATTTTATTATCAGTGAATAGAAATTAAATAGAAAGGTGAAAATGTTATAGGGATATTCTCTTTGCCCGGGTCAATTATTCGCTTTACCCGTGCACCTGAGCAAAGCGAATGATTAACTATATTTTCTTTCTCAAATCATATCACTGTCGGTAGGTACGAGAAACGAATTGCTGTTTTTTTAGATATGTGGGCAATATGTGTCACAGCCAATGTCATGAAGATTTTATTTCGGGAGCACCAAAATATAGCCTGTGGCATTGTTTGTTCTTAGCTTATCCGCTTTGCCCGGTTTTCCCTATTAACGAAGACAATATCGTGTGTAATGTATGTAAAATTAAAATAAAAACCAGAATAACTCAGGTTATAGAGAAACATTGCAACAGTACATCGCACAAGAAATGCGTTAAAATGAAATTTGAGGAATCATCATCATCATCATTTAGTTGTGTGGGCCTAAACGACACGTGCAACATGATGCACAGTGCAAATATTCCTCTAAAGAAATTGAGTGATCCCCATTTTAGAGTTTTTCTTCAGAAATTCTCTCGATACAAAAACTGTTTAAGCGATAGGCGAAGACGATTCAGCTTCGAGAACTTACGAGAATATATCATCGTTTACTGCAACGCTGGTAATTGCATCAATGATGACGAGAACTGAACTTGCAAGGTATGTACTACAGTACGTTATTTTTCTTTTCCTTCTGACTGTACGGAGATACAGTAGCATCATGACGTCGTCTGTTTGCGTTTAAAACCTGTTGAGCCAATGGTCTGAATAAAAAATGTAATCCATAGTAAATTACCTACATTCAACGATAAGTCATCCCTCATCCACTGTCTAATTATTATTATTATTGTTACCCGTAGGCCATCTAGTCTACTATTTCTAAATTCAGTAGCCTAAGTTTAATGCATCTGAATGTGTAGTTCTCTCTTTAAGAAGCTGAGATCAATGAGGTGAGATCGTGATGGCCAAGTTGGTGTTGGAAGGTGTGTGATGACGCCACTTTGGAAGAACGAGACTTCAGGGGCTGTGGGAACCTCAGCACGACAGCCCATTCCGACTACGGGCCTCGAATCAATGCAGAGCAAACCGACTCAAGAGCAATTTGTTACAAATGTATTCTCTATGCAAGCTGACAGATTGGCTTCTAATAGTCAACTTGGCTAATATGTTACTAGCAATTAGGTCTACAAGCACTACGACACACACATAATGCATAGCGGAGAACGGGAACGAACGTTGTATATTATCAGGTAATTAACACAGAACAACGAATCGTTTGAAGTTGGGCTTTATTTTTTAATTTTTTTATTTTGTATTGAAAGAATCGGAGTAATAACATCGGCATGGAAATTAAAAAAAAAAAAAACAAATATTGAAGAGGAAATGTCAAACGTCAAAAGTGTTGTACACCTTTTTAAGCTGTACTTTGATTTTGGGGACAATACAGGTGAAAATGCACGGTGTACCGGTACTTAGGCTAATATCTGGAAAAGGGCACGGCATAGAACAGTTATGAAGAGCTTGTGCCAAAATTTCTCTGTTTTTTTCATTAAAATTTAATTTTTCGTGTTTCAGTTTCGCTCAACTTAATGTTTTACGCTCTATTATTTAGTATTATTTCGTATTGATTGGACCAAAAAAAGCCAGAATCTAAACACACTAGAAGAATACGAAATATACAGACACACAAAAACACATCCGAATGAAATTCTCAACAAACAACTCAATTTCAGGACACACACACACTTGGACTCCACATTACACTACACAAACACACCCCCACAGGAAACAAAACAAAGGGCGCCAAGATCAGCAACAACCAGTTCTGAAGAAGGTCAATAACAGGCCGAAACATGTTAACCAGGTACGGTAATATTTAACAGGAGAAAGACATATCCTAAATGCCTATTTTTTCTGTAGGGATAAACTAAAACTAGTTAAATATATTCGCATTTAGTATAAAATATGAACGTTTCAAAGCGGTTTTATGGTGCCTAAAATGCCTATTTTGCCCACTGAGACCTATTTTTAAGGTTTTAGAGCCTAAAATTGCCTATTTATAATTGTTACGTATATTTTTTTAATTTTCGTGTAGCAGTGAAAGAGAAAGTTTTGAAAGTCATGGGGTGAGTTTAGTTCAAATATCCCTTATAATAGTTTGGTTGTAGGAATGAAGAAATTCCTGGAAGGTGTCTGGTTTTGTTAAGCATTTGAGCAGACAGAAGGGAGGTGTAGTTCTGCCTAAAAAAATCAGCATGACAAATATTGCTAGATTTAAATACTCATACATTGCTTCGGTATCATTGGAAAGAATTTTTTTCGCTTTCTGTTTAAGAATAGGCAAAGTTTCACAATAGAAAATTAGATAATAGTAATATACGTTACAAGAGCGGTATGTTGACGTTTTCATGGTCGAGGAAAAGATTGAAAAAGCGAAACGTAGTTGAGCTTTTTAATTTCCGAAACATGAAAATAAACATACCGCTCGTGTATCGTACATTATTTTGTGCGAAGATCGTTTATTACATACCTGAATGTTGAATTTCTAATTAGTTGCAATGAAATCTCCATCTTGGTTTCTGTTTAATGACGCCAACTTTATCTTTCTTGATGTAAAATGTTTTCTGTGTTTACTATACTCCAGCAGGCCGTGATATACGTCTGTCTTTTTTCCCCAGTCTATAAATGCGAACTTAAAACAAACGGTAAGGTTATGTAATGATTTATTTTTCATTTTAATATTTTAACAATATTATTTATATAACATATTGCAGTAATAACATCGGCATCTGGAATCTCGTTGATTTTTTCACGGCTTCCTTAATTTACTTGTATCAGGAATGCAATAAGTTTCGTGGAGTAGTAGACTTTACTTAATTTTTGCAAATATTTAAAAACAATAATTAACATTGCAATTTAGGTGAAATTGCAGTGGTAAGTTTCAATTTATAATTATTACTATGTTAAACGTCTCTAAAAATAATATGTTAAAAGCCTAAAGCAGTAAATGAATGTCGCGCTTAACGGTAAGAAGAGGGAAATTGTTATGTGTGTTACGTTGGGAATACTGAATGTGGTATTTCACACTTACCGCGTATTGGTTCTGTGAAAAACAAGCAAATACGCACGATCTCGCAAAAAAACGTTATGTATTGCAACGCCAATTATGAATAATGTGTTAATTGTAAATGCATTGGTAAATTAATTAAATTGTAATATGAGCACTTAATTAGCAACATTAGAGAAATGAGGTCGATGAATTCATTAAAATTACGTAGCTACCGGAATTTATTTATTTATTTATTTACTCATTTACTTACTTATTTATTTACTTATTTACTTATTATTTATTTATTTATTATAGTTCACAGGAAAAAGTACATACATGTAATCACTGAAAAAACTTACACTTACAAACTTTATAATTTTGTACATAGATACTCGTATACAATTTTAATACAATTTCTAAAATTAAGTATTTAATATAAGATCACTACCGGTATTCATAATTTAAGACTTAACAAAAATAAATTTTCTAACCGCAATAGGTCTATTTTTTACTGTTCTTGTCATTGTATATCGAAATGCTTAATACTCATTAATTAATTGCATTTTTATAGTTATTGTAGTTTGTATAGATAGAAATTGAAGCGGTGAAATCAATAACCATTCAAGTCCATTTACACAAGTTTCGAGAAAAATGCAAAAAAAAATATATATATTTCTTACCTAATTATTATTTTTTGCACGTAATATTTCTGGTTGTTTTAGAGATCAAGACAGAGTAGTATACCAACTTTTAAAGTCGTAACACTTGTGGAAATATCCAAAATTTAATTTCAAATTTGCAAAAAATGAATGACCAGAAGTGGACTTGAATGGTTATTGATCTCAGCGCTTCAATTACATTTCACTGCATAAAATAGTATTTTAGGTGATTGAAAATTGTACTTTTAGGTGTCTAAATCCATGTTTTTAGTACTCTATTTTGGTGCATTCAGGGCCTATTTTAGGTGCCTAAAAATCCGAGGTCTACTTAACATGCTAGTCCCAAAACAGAACCACGTTCTTCTGGAGTGCTTTGAGTGACGTCATATCTCTTAAAATTTAAACAATATTCGTGTATTCAACGTGGTTCATATATTACAAAAGAAGTTTGCTAGCAAGGGAGTTGAACTCGATGTTGCTTGTTTCAATCGGAGAAGAACCTCAAGAACGGAAGAGTGCAGGAGAGACTCAAATATTCATACGCCCAGCTTCTTGAACTCCCAAAACAATGAATCAGAGCGTCCTGTGATTTTTTTATCTTAACGCAGCTCTTGGGTACGATGCGAGAATGCTTTAGGTGATTACATGAAAATTTAGTGTCCTGCCTTTCAGGTAGGGGAGTGCGATCAAGTCCTGTAGCTATTATTCCGACTTTCCCACGAGTTTGAAAAAAAAACGATAATGATGATATGTAGTGTGTTGTGTTGCGAGAAATAATTTATTGGTTTCTTAATACGAGGGTAATTTCATAAATAATGCACAGGTTGGTAGAACTGTGAAATGGATGATGCAACACCAATGAAAATTACGGTAGTTGCAATTGAAGGCTTAAGGAAGAAGGACTTGCGTTCGTTTCGTCCATAGCATACTCTGTGTTTAGATAGCGAGAGCTAGAAATGGAGCCCACATGTGTCTCGAGTACTGTGGCGATTGAGGATCAAAGACTATACATTAAGATCGAATCTTTAGGTGGCAAAAAATCATTTGACTGTGATTTCAACTCCGACTCGAAGTGTCTAATCTACGTTTCATCTAAAGCGAAAATTCTTAAAAAAAAAATGCTTCACCTTCAACGTGCTACTATGCATTCGGTTGCGTTACGTTCATTCAACACCAGAATTACTTTACGAACTTCTTATAGCTGTCATTACAATAGAAATGAAAAATTTTCTAGAAAATAATTATGGCTTTAATATTATGTGCCAAATATGAGATACTATTAGATTCACAAACTTGTTGTTCACCTGATGATAGTAAGATACACTGCATCATATTTCAGATTTGCTTCTTGTGACTTACACAGAATATTTTGAGAGTACAAATATTTTTTCTGAACATAAAATGAGTATTTCTTTTAATTAAATAAAAATGTTCACTGTTATTTGTTATAATGAGACTAGAATTATAATTGTATACTTTGTATGTTATTTTCATATATACAGAATGATTCACGAGAAAAGGTCAAAAATTTAGTATACGATATCTCAGGCCATTTTGAGTGAAAAAGTTCATATGAACAGATGTCCGTTTTCGAACGAAAGCGGAGCTAGATGCATTTTTTTTTTTTTGGTAAAACGTCTCGCCCCAATGTGAATCAGACGTTACCACATGCTGTTGACGTGAGATGTGAGTCAAAGTCACGGATCACAATGAATGGCGCAACATTGGAATCTGCATTGTGAGCGATGTGGATCAGATAAGTTCATTCACCTCACAAACCGGGTGGTGGGGCATTACAAATATCCAATCGCCTGCCCTTGTCTGATGTAATGACACAGAACCAGCACATAACACTTCATTTACCACTTCACAGCAGTTCAGTCAGCTACTTACAATAATTCAGTAGTTATACAGGTACAGTTATCGGAAGTGTTTTAAGTTATGTTTTAAGTTATGTTTTAAGTTATGTTTTTCAAGATGCCTTATAAACTTTCGACTGCAGAATACGCTGATATTGTGCATGTTTATGGCTTGTGCGATGGAAGTTTCTTGCATGCCGTCGCTGAATATAAACGACTCTTTCCGAACAGAAGGGTACCGTATCGAAGAGTATTTACTGTCTATGGGGTTGGATGAAAGACTTGGTATACCAAAGGAAGGTGGAAACGAGAGAGGGGCTAATCGACCGTATTTTGGATGCTGTACGCCGCATAAAGAACAGCCACGAACAACTCTCCGGAGCGATGAGCGCGATTCACGCCCGAGCGCAACAGTGCATTGAAGCAGAAGGAGGTACCTTTGAAAATATGCGAAAACATCGACCCCGACATCTAGGGTATTAGGTATGTATGCATACGTGAATATAAACTTTAAATTGGTCCTTTATCTATCTCTAAATGCGAGTTAGTACAATGGAATCCCAGAAGTTTTTGTGAAATCAAAGAGCCATATCTCCGTAACTGTTCGAAAACGGACCCATATTCATATGAACTTTTGGACTCAGAGTGACTTCAGAATTCACATCCTAAATTTTTTACCTTTTCTCGTGAATCACACAGTATGGGTCAATTACTTTAAATTGGGAGTTACGAAGTTTATAATTACAAATTATTGTTTTTATATATTATTAGTTATTATTTTCTTGTTCTAAGTCCGTGGATGATTGGAGCATATGTTTGGTTACCACCCGGCTGTACATGTTTGTCGTTCTGGTTCACTGACATTGAGAGCTGCGCAACTACTTCTCATTCGGTAGAGATATAGTCCAAACCTACACAACTTAACAGTTTCGGTACCAACTTTCTAGCTCTGACTATAATTTCTTTACGAGTACCTATATAAATTGACTCGTCAATAAAGTGACTTACCGATTAGTTCAAAATCACTCGTGGCAGTAAGCAGTAATAACATGATAATGTTTTAATAAACGCTTGATATAGTTTATATATTTAATTCTTCTTGTATAATCTCTGTTGTTTTTATTGACGTGTAGAGGATCGTGGGCCGAACTCATTTCGTCCTAAGCTTGACATTTCACGAACTCCGTGTACTCGCCTACGTGATATTGCTACAAACCCAAGAGGACGACATTTGGTTCAAATGGGAAGAGGAAAACCCAGATGACTCTCTTCTGTGTAAATAAATGTAGGTGGAAAGAATTTCCTACAACAATATCTAGTAATACCGCGAAAGTATTCACAGATTCCTACGAATTGTATGTCACTCATTAGACTTGTGGTCATACAGGATCTTAGGTTTAAAACTACTGACAATTTAATTTATATTTATTTAAACTGCTATGTTCCTAATGAATTTATTTCAATTTCTTCTTCTTTATTCCCTTCATGGTTTAGACATAACGTGTTTCGTCTTCAATCCGGCCATATTTCTAGGACATCTTTTGTCTTGTATTAGATTGTTCCAAGACTTTGTCTACTTTAAAATGTGTTCGTATTTCATTCGGTTCCACATGATCAATCCATTTATGTGTCTTTGCTGTTTTTGACATAATAATGTCTATATTCGACCAACTTTGATAGGAAAACAGGAATGTAAATTTCATTTCTGCAGTTTTTATTCTTCGCTCGTCTTTTTTTGCCAATGTCTATGTTTCGCTTTCAAACATAGTAGCCGGTATGATTTAACTTGTTAGAAATTTATTTGGGATAATCAGTTACAGGGGCGGCCCGTCCTTGTATGCTACAGCACAATGATCATTTTTGTTCAAATAATGTATTTGTAATACCATAGTATTTGACCTGTAATTTGACAATTTCCCGTGGTTATGTTCATGACGCGTTATAGTGTGTTTGGTCTTCGCTCTTCGCTCTTTGGTCTTTGGTGTCTCAGAGGGTTCGTTGTGCTACTCAGAACTCCACATGAGAATGTAGAATTGTAGGCAATTATGCGTATGTGCGAAGCTGAAATCACTGCTATTTTCCTTTGACGACTTCAGGTCCCTTACGCGCAACGCGCAGTTGTATTTATATAATATACAGTTGTCTCCCTCCATTTCTTAAATATGCCTTTTTGTGCTATGTTTTTGTGTATTTCAGTATATAACTTTACATATATTAAGTATATGATTATGTCTCGTGACCAGAATATTGTACGAAATGGAACTATAAAAATTGGGCATTTATCCTTCGAAGAGGTGGAAAAATTCAAATATCTTGGAGCAACAGTAACAAATATAAATGACAGTCGGGAGGAAATTAAACACAGAATAAATATGGGAAATACCTGTTACTATTCGGTTGAGAAGCTTTTGTCATCTAGTCTCCTGTCAAAAAATCTTAAAGTTACAATTTATAAAACAGTTATATTACCGGTTGTTCTGTATGGTTGTGAAACTTGGACTCTCACTTTCAGAGAGGAACAGAAATTAAGGGTGTTTGAGCATAAGGTTCTTAGGAAAATATTTGGGGCTAAGAGGGATGAAGTTACATGAGAATGGAGAAAGTTACACAACGCAGAACTACAAGCATTGTATTCTTCACCTGACATATTTAAGAACATTAAATCAAGACGTTTGGGATGGGCAGGGCATGTATCACGTATGGGCGAATCCAGAAATGCATATAGAGCGTTAGTTGGGAGGCCGGAGGGAAAAAGGTCTCTGGGGAGGCCGAGACGTAGATGGGAAGATAATATTAAAATGGACTTGAGGGAGGTGGGATATGATGGTAGAGACTGGATTAATCTTGCACAGGATAGGGACAATGGCGGGCTTATGCGAGGGCGGCAATGAACCTCCGGGTTCCTTAAAAGCCAGTAAGTAAGTAAGAGCCTAATATATTAAATTTTGAGCTTATTTTTGGCACCTAAAACTGCAATTTTTCAGCATAAAAATGCGATGTCTGGTGATTAAGCCGATTTGTAACACCGAACTTAGAATGTTTCTATAGATATAACACAATGCAAGAGAACTAGAATGACGTACCAGAGTTCTGAGTTTATTTTTGCCAGCCAACAGAAAGAGCCAGAGGGATGCGATATAGGAATGAAGCTTACGGAGCAGACTACGTACTGTGAAGTTGTTGATGATCCGTCTGATAAGTGAACGGAAAGGAGATTCTGACGTTTCAGCGAATACCGCAGGAAGCAAGAACTTTCAGAGGCAAAGAGTATTCCTAGAGCACATAAAACAAAGGTAAAAGTAACAGCATGTCCGAGGATATAAAATCTTCTTTTGTAACGTCACTCTTCACGCCACGTATAAGCAAACAACCAACTGATATCTCTAGAAAAATTCTGCTTCTTTGAGTCTACCTATCTGACGATTAAATTAACATATCAGCTATACCCGCATATTCATTGCCGCCCTCACATAAGCCCGCCATTGGTCCCTATCTTGTGAAAAATTAATCCAGTCTCTATCATCATATCCCACCTCCCTCAAATCCATTTTAATATTATCCTCCCTTCTCCATCTCTGCCTCCTCAAAGGTTTTTTCCCTCCGCCCTCCCAACGAACAATCTATGTGCATTTCTCAATTCGCTCATACGTGCCACATGCCTTGCCCATCTCAAATGTCTGGATTTAATGTTCCTAATTATGTCAAGTGAAGAATACAATGCGTGCAGTTCTGCGTTATGTAACTTTCTCCATTCTCCTGTAACTTCATCCCTCTTAGCCCGAAATATTCTCCTAAGAATCTTATTCTCAAACACCCTTAATCTCTGTTCCTCTCTCAAAGTGAGAGTCCGAGTTTCACAACCGTACAGAACAACCGGTAATATAACTGTTTTATAAATTCTAACTTTGAGATTTTTTGACAGCAGGCTAGATGACAAAAGCTTCTCAACCGAATAATAACAGGCATTTCTCATATTTATTCTACGTTTAATTTCCTCCCGATTGTCATTCATATTTGTTACTGTTGCTCCAAGATATTTGAATTTCTTCACCTCTTCGAAGGATAAATCTCCAATTTTTTTATTTCGATTTAGTACAATATTCTGGTCACGAGACATAACCATATACTCTGTCTTTTCGTGATTTACTTTCAAACCTATCGCTTTATTTGCCTCAAGTATAAATAAATAAATAAATAAATATATAGAGGAATGAATGAGTAAATAAGTAAATAAATAAATAAATGAATAAACGAGTAAATGAATAAATAAATAAATGAATGAATAAACGAATAATTAATAAATGAATAAATTAATGAATAAATGAATAAATAAATAATTAATGAGTAAATGATAAATGAATAAATGTATAAATGAATGAATGAATAAATGAATGAAGAAATAAATAAATAAACAAATAAATAAAAAATAAATAAATAAATAAGTAAATAAATAAATGAGCAAATAAGTAAATAAATAAATAAACAAATAAATGAATAAATAAATAAATGAATAAATGAATGAATAAACGAATAAATGAAATGAATAAATGAATAAATAAATAATTAATGAATAAATGATAAATGAATAAATGAATAAATGTATAAATGAATGAAAGAATAAATGAATAAATAAATAGATAAATAAATAAATAAATAAATAAGGAAATAAATAACTAAGTAACTAAATAAGTAAATAAGTAAGTAAGAAACTAAGTAAATAAGTAAATAATTATATAACTAAATAAATAAATTAGTATTTTATTTAATATGTGTCTTTGGGAAACAATTTGTTGCAACATTTGATCCTGCCAAAGTTTAGAATGGAGAAGTTTAACAACAAACAAGAAGTTTGCAGTCTCTATCTTCAGAGCCTCAGAAGAAAATAAATTCAAGAGACTACTACATGGATGTAGGGCACTGTGAAGACGAAAACTTCGATACTTTCATAACTTAACCTCCAGAGTCCTGAGAATATACTGTACTATACTATACCATACTTCATACATGATTATGATATAAGATATATATGCAGAGACCCGAAATATAGTATAATACATCTGCATTAGTGCCCTAACTGTAATCTGCAAAATTGAAGCAATAATTACATGCACAACGTATTAATTAATTCATTCAAATTTAGCAACAATTTTGATTAAAGAGCAATTAGTTATTTAGAAATAATAGCGATTATTTCAGGATTATGTAGTAGTGGATTGTTTATTGTTCAGATATGTGAAAATTTTTAGCAGGCAATAATTATACAGGGACATCACTTTATTTTTACCAACATTTTTAACATTAACCTGGCTATACTCGGAAACACTGTTTCCCCCTTCCATTACAGGAGTTTGATGTTACTAGTGCAATATGTAAACAAATCATTTTACTAGGTATAGGAGGAGAGAAAAGTAGTGTATCCATTTATGTTGTAGGGAAATACGATATTACGATTTTCAGTTTGATCATCACTTTTACGGAATTTATCAAAATACAGTAGAGCAGTAACATTTTTTTCTCAAAAACTCAACTTTTCAGGCGGCTATGTTCGTTATGTAATGTCTACTTTATTTAGCATATTAATTATTGATGTTATCATACAATATAGAGAGTGCATTTAAATTGAGGGGCTCATAAGTAAAGGGCTGTAAGTGCACTTAAGTTACTTTTGAGAAAATGGGGTTTACATATTTAAGCTTTCGTAAAATCGGTGAAATTTTTTATTTAAATTTTAATGTGTGATGCGATTAAAATATCCCTTTGTCACTAAAATTTTAGATACTTTTGCTTACACTGGATGCACTTAACTCATGTTATTACAAATGTCACTAGCATTCCTTTGCTTCTAGCCACCTCAATTCAAAAAAAGCTAATCTGAATTTTTAAACAAGTTGCTGAAAATGGTTGCCGTTCATTACAATGCAGGCTTCAATTCAGTACGCATATTATTAAAAACATTTTGAAGCATATTCTCTGAAATTGAATTTATCTTGAATATAATTTTTAGCACGATATTATTAATATAGGTTCTTTCTTCTATAGAAAACACAGTCATATTTATGAAACACACTATACACTGCAGTGTTTACTTCAGTGCTTGAAGACTTCGAATGCAACAGCGACCGTAAGTTTGTGTGTCTGACGGGAGCAAGGACATTAGTGAAGGGGTGAGAGTGAAGTACACTCAGAAATGCAGGTACAATAAAAATGCAAGTAAAAATAAAATTATGTCCCTGTATTTCTTGTAACCGAGAGATAAAACTCAACAGGGGAATTCAGCCAACTACAGTAAACAAACTAGGTAATGTACAACGAAGAAGCCAGGTATCATCCTACAGCAGTAAGCGACAGTCAAACTGTAAATCAACATACAGACTGAATTAACAGAGGAGATCAAACAAATTCGGAAAGTTGCCTCGGTAACCTTCAAGCCACTTAGTGCCGTTCCAATTAGCGCCAGTCAGCTTCCCAATCGCTAGCAAAATATTGGTTTAAAAAGAAGCATTCGTACGTAAAATTGACCCAGCCATTGCGGCCGTCGGTGGTCGACCCTTGCTATCAGCAACGCTTCGAACTTCAGCTCACAATCCTTTGGAGCTGTTCGCATAAAGCGGCCAAAGAAGTTAGTGAACGTGCTAATCGGTGGCGCTTTTAAGCCACTACGCAACACCACTCGGAAGCGCAGCTAAGAGACATTCAGATACCCGTACCAAGGAAAAAAATATTGAAGTTGAAATATTATTCACAAGAGTAATTCTACAGTTCGCCGTCCTTGAAAACTGCCACATCCTACGAAGACTTCATACTGTACAGCAGAGGTCTCCAAAAAGCGTATTGTCATTCGTGCTCTCGATGCTGCCCGCCGAACACAGTGTTCTGTAAGACTAGAGAAGGGGGAGAGACTCGTACCTCAACAGATGGGAGCGATCAGTGGGGGATCGCGGCAACGGTCTGCTCATGTTTACAAATAATAACATCAAAATAACAAGAAATATCATGTTTGTATATTATTTTGATATATATGAAGCTGGAGTCACGTCTGTTGCTATTGACACAAGCCATTGCAAATTCAACCTCTTCTGTTCTATGGTGCCTTTCAGTGCCTGGAAAATATTTTCTCCAGTTGTACTTTGTAATTACAACTAGAAGACATTCAGACACAGTAAATGTTCATTAACTCCTCGGATGAAAATGGATAGGTGAGCTTTGTCATTTCTATCTGTGCTTTCGTCCAATGCAAGTGAGTAAGCTACAAGCTGGTTAATTGTGGTTTCGACTTCAGATTCAATTACATTTACAATTTTGGAATTCCTTCTCCTGACCTTAAACTTTGACTTTGTTCTGGATTTTTAGTAACGTCTTGCAAACAATTTAATTCATTGATTTTCCAATATTCCAAGCTAGAACATAGCTAGCAAGAAGGTTTTATTGTTTAAGACTGAGGACGTATTGTAATATACTGATTATTATGTATAACCAACAGTCATACAGATAGCCCCAAAATAAATTCTTTTCACATGTCCAACATGCCTGTAATTGTATGATATTGTTTGTGAAGAGTCGAGTAGTGTCGTCGCATGTTGAATTTTAACAAACCCTAAAAAATTTTCGAACAAATTAAGCAAATCATATTCTCCCCACTAACACAAAAAATATATGTATTTCTCTTCTCATTCAGCCTTGGATGTATTACGTCCATGATTAGAAGACATTGTGAAACGTCGAACACTCCGACCAACACAATGATAATGACTATGGGTGGGCAACTCGTACTCTCAAACTGTGAACAAACTCATTCAGGCAGAACGAAATCTGTCCTAGCTGCAGTGTACGAGGGCCTTGCAACACGAGTGGTTGTTGGTTCGCTTGCGTCTACAGTGATTGGCTGCTTGTAACTGAAGCGGCTGCCTCGGTGTGTGCTTTTTTGTGCCAAGGTTTTTAGCGCCTTGGAAGTACGAGTTGATTACCCAAGATAATGGCAGTCCGCCACTGCTCTTCGTTTGCGCATAAACATTGAGTACAGTACAGATGGGGATGGGTGAGGCGGAGCGAGCTCATTGCGTACTGGCTTCGATTGCGTTCAGGGGCTTACTCGCGAGTACGCTTTTGGAGACGTCTGCTGTACAGGGCAGGGTTTAAGCTAGAAAATAAATAATTATCGCAAAAATGCACAAATAAAAAATTACATTTGTACAAATTGCGAAATGCTTGTGCAATGTTATAAATAATTGTGCAGAAAGATAAAATTAATTAAGCATGCAGAAACAAAAATGTATGTAATTTGTTTCTTGAAGTTTTATTACTTTCAATCCATCTTATCACACTCTAGATCAGGCCTGCAGAACCCGTACGTAGGGGAAATACGACGTCAGCCTCACTCCACTTCTATTGGGGATGTTGACATTCTTTGCATGTGGGAAAGTTTACCAGTGGCGGCACTGTAATTTTAAAAAAGATGTAAGAAAGTCATTGTATTTATAATGCGTTATGTTGTTTCAAGGTTTACGATTATGTTAGATTTTCTGTCGGTAGATTCTTTGAGATTTCTTTGCACCTAGCCTGTTTTAGATTTTCCAAATCTTTCCTCCTTTCATCACCTACGGAAACATAAATTTGTAGAATTTAAGTAATGAACCTTGACAGTTAATATAAATGTCACTATTCATTTCAGTACAAAATGAACAAGAGCGATGTCCTTAATTTAACAAGAGACTATATAAATAAATAATCAATATACAAGAGATAGGTTTGAAAGTAAATCCCGAAAAGATAAAGTATATGATGTTGCCTCGTGACCAGATTATTCTACGAAATGGAAATGTAAGAAATGAAAATTTATCCTTTGAAAAGGTGGAAAAATTAAAATATATTGGAGCAACAGTAACAAGTATAAACGATACTCAGGAGGAAATTAAACACAGAATAAATATGGGAAATGCTGTTATTATTACGCTGAAAACCTTCTATCATCCAGTCTGCTCTCAAAAAAGCTGAAAGTTAGAATTTGTAAAATAGTTATATTACCAGTTATTCGATCAGTATTTTTTTATACTTTAATTTTTTCCCTACTTATAGAAGTTGCTGAGAGGAGTGCATTTTCAAAAATATACTATCGAAAGTCAAACGGCTTTCGTATTATTGAGCGACAAATTTAGCATATTTTATAAAAATAAGCCTCTTTCAGCGCTCAGAACTCTGAAACCATTTACTGCAGAACATGGAACGAGAGCTTATTTTGAAGCTGACATTTGGTAGGTTATGTTAAGAAACAATTCTTATTTTTATTGTATACAGAGAGACAGATAATCTGATTTTATTTGCTTTTAGGCTTTTTGGTCATTTGTAAAATTGTAAAAAAAATACTGAGAAAAAACCTTGCATTATTAAGAGGGATTCGGCATTGTTTGCTTAGTGGTACGGCAATAAGTTTCAAGGTATTAAATAGATTATTTTCATACGCCTAGACTTGAACGGCGCAGCACCGCACGCACTGGCCGAGAGCTGAAGATAAGCGAGCGTTGGGCGTCATTTTACTCCTGTGTTTATGAAAACCTGTGATAAAGCTAGCACAGCCATGACTGCTAGACGACATATCACGTGTTTGTCTCCTGGACTTGCTTGTCTTCGGCTAGCTCCCGTCTCACAGTCAGCTGGTTAGTTCACGCGCGTGCTATTTATTTTCTTTATTTGATATTTTCAATACTTTCTTATCAACATGCCATCAGTAAAAATATGTGTTTATTTGTACTTTCAATGCGGAATCTAACTATATATTTTTTAAATATTTTTTCCTAGCCAAAGGCGTCTTAATGAGGAAAAATCTAAATTTCTCCATTTCCATAAAAAGTAAGAAAATCTGTTTATATGTATATATGAACTTTAATTTCTCAGCATCAAAATAAACCATGATTTTGATTATTGGTTGAAAGGCTTTCGGAGCTACAACAGTTTAAAGTTGCTGATTTTATGAAAATACGATAAATTTAATTATTTTTAATTTAAACACTATGAAGTTCTCATGCCTCAAACTTTGCACAAAGCATAGTATCACAGTTCTCTACGTACAAAAAAAAGGTTTCATTGTATTTAGAGATCGTAAGGTCAATTTTCTCTATATTTCGGTCGATTTGAGATGGAATAGCTCGTATGGTTGTGAAACTTGGACTCTCATTTTGAGAGAGGGACAGAGGTTAAGGGTGTTTGAGAATAAGGTGCTTATGAAAATATAACTTCTTTCGATACTTCACTACTCTTTATACTCTCGCCTTTACTCCCATAAGCTTGTTACCACTTTCAATCTCACTCTTATTACTCTTATCTCCTGTCCTGTTTTCTCTTCCATGTGATGCGTGGGAACTGCTGAAGAAAATACACGTAGGAAAGGCTTCACACAGCACGGCTACTCTGACTAGCCTTGGTTAATTGAGTTGTAGGAAAGTACCCTGTTCCCCAGAACATTTGCTCTAATAGCCAGGGTAATTATTGGTCCGTTTTATAGCCCGCAAGAGGAAAGCGAAGAACTGGAATATCTTTCAGCTGCTCTACAAGTAAGTGGATCTAAAGTACGTTGGTAGTTCAAATTTGGTCCGAACTTAATTTTTTCCTCCAATTGAAGTAATATTTTCAGATAATTGTTCCTAAAAGTAAATCTCTTAACGCTAAGCACGCGTCGTAGAAAATAGATTATTATGCGGTAGATTGCGAAAATTATTTCTAACACTAGTGTGTAAAGTAAAGATTTGCATCATAGTAAAGCTATCTGTCGACAGTTGATCGCACTCACACGCCGTTTTACGTAAAGATTTGCAGTAAGTGAAGATTTCGACAGTTGATCGCACTCACACGCTGTTTTACAAAGTTTTGCATAGTGAAGCTAACAGTTGATCGCACTCACGCTGTTTTACGTAAAGTTTTTTGCAAGTTGATCAGTCGACAGTTGATCGCACTCACACGCCGTTTTACGTAAAGATTTGCAGTATAGTGAAGCTATCATCAGTCGACAGTTGATCGCACCCACACGCCGTTTTACGTAAAGATTTGCAGTATAGTGAAGCTATCATCAGTCGACAGTTGATCGCACCCACACGCCGTTTTACGTAAAATTTGCATTACAGTTGATCGCACTCAGCTGTTATCGTATTTGCAGTCGACAGTTTGAAGCTATCATCAGTCCACAGTTGATCGCACCCACACGCCGTTTTACGTAAAGATTTGCATTATCATCAGTCCACAGTTGATCGCACTCACACGCCGTTTTACGTAAAGATTTGCAGTATAGTGAAGCTATCATCAGTCGACAGTTGATCACACCCACACGCCGTTTTACGTAAAGATTTGCAGTATAGTGAAGCTATCATCAGTCCACAGTCGACAGTTGATCGCACTCACACACGCACTGCCGTTTTACGTAAAGATTTGCAGTATAGTGAAGCTATCATCCGTCGACAGTTGATCGCACTCACACGCTGTTTTACGTAAAGATTTGCAGTATAGTGAAGCTTCATCCGTCGACAGTTGATCGCACCCACACGCCGTTTTACGTAAAGATTTGCAGTATAGTGAAGCTATCATCTGTCGACAGTTGATCGCACCCACACGCCGTTTTACGTAAAGATTTGCAGTATAGTGAAGCTATCATCTGTCGACAGTTGATCGCACTCACACGCCGTTTTACGTAAAGATTTGCAGTATAGTGAAGCTATCATCAGTCCACAGTTGATCGCACTCACACGATGTTTTACGTAAAGATTTGCAGTATAGTGAAGCTATCATCAGTCCACAGTTCATCGCACCCACACGCCGTTTTACGTAAAGATTTACAGTATAGTGAAGCTATCATCCGTCGACAGTTGATCGCACTCACACGCTGTTTTACGTAAAGATTTGCAGTATAGTGAAGCTATCATCTGTCGACAGTTGATCGCACTCACACGCTGTTTTACGTAAAGATTTGCAGTATAGTGAAGCTATCATCAGTCGACAGTTGATCGCACTCACACGCTGTTTTACGTAAAGATTTGCAGTATAGTGAAGCTATCATCAGTCCACAGTTGATCGCACCCACACGCCGTTTTACGTAAAGATTTGCAGTATAGTGAAGCTATCATCCGTCGACAGTTGATCGCACTCACACGCTGTTTTACGTAAAGATTTGCAGTATAGTGAAGCTATCATCTGTCGACAGTTGATCGCACCCACACGCCGTTTTACGTAAAGATTTGCAGTATAGTGAAGCTATCATCAGTCCACAGTTGATCGCACCCACACGCCGTTTTACGTAAAGATTTGCAGTATAGTGAAGCTATCAACTGTCGACAGTTGATCACACCCACACGCCGTTTTACGTAAAGATTTGCAGTATAGTGAAGCAATCACCAGTGGACAGTTGATCACACCCACACGCCGTTTTACGTAAAGATTTGCAGTATAGTGAAGCTATCAACTGTCCACAGTTGATCACACCCACACGCCGTTTTACGTAAAGATTTGCAGTATAGTGAAGCTATCAACTGTCCACAGTTGATCACACCCACACGCCGTTTTACGTAAAGATTTGCAGTATAGTGAAGCTATCAACTGTCCACAGTTGATCACACCCACACGCCGTTTTACGTAAAGATTTGCAGTATAGTGAAGCAATCACCAGTGGACAGTTGATCACACCCACACGCCGTTTTACGTAAAGATTTGCAGTATAGTGAAGCTATCAACTGTCCACAGTTGATCACACCCACACGCCGTTTTACGTAAAGATTTGCAGTATAGTGAAGCTATCAACTGTCCACAGTTGATCACACCCACACGCCGTTTTACGTTTTACGTAAAGATTTGCAGTATAGTGAAGCTATCAACAGTCCACAGTTGATCACACCCACACGCCGTTTTACGTAAAGATTTGCAGTATAGTGAAGCTATCATCAGTGGACAGTTGATCACACCCACACGCCGTTTTACGTAAAGATTTGCAGTATAGTGAAGCTATCACAGTTGTGGCACCCACACGCCGTTTACGTAAAGATTTGCAGTATAGTGAAGCTATCATCAGTCCACAGTTGATCGCACCCACACGCCGTTTTACGTAAAGATTTGCAGTATAGTGAAGCTATCATCAGTCCACAGTTGATCGCACCCACACGCCGTTTTACGTAAAGATTTGCAGTATAGTGAAGCTATCATCTGTCGACAGTTGATCGCACTCACACGCCGTTTTACGTAAAGATTTACAGTATAGTGAAGCTATCATCCGTCGACAGTTGATCGCACCCACACGCCGTTTTACGTAAAGATTTGTATAGTGAAGCTATCATCTGTCGACAGTTGATCGCACTCACACGCCGTTTTACGTAAAGATTTGCAGTATAGTGAAGCTATCATCGACGTCGACAGTTGATCGCACCCGCACGCCGTTTTACGTAAAGATTTGCAGTATAGTGAAGCTATCATCTGTCGACAGTTGATCGCACTCACACGCCGTTTTACGTAAAGATTTGCAGTATAGTGAAGCTTTACGTATCATCCGTCCACAGTTGATCGCACTCACACGATGTTTTACGTAAAGATTTGCAGTATAGTGAAGCTATCATCAGTCCACAGTTCATCGCACCCACACGCCGTTTTACGTAAAGATTTACAGTATAGTGAAGCTATCATCCGTCGACAGTTGATCGCACTCACACGCCGTTTTACGTAAAGATTTACAGTATAGTGAAGCTATCATCTGTCGACAGTTGATCGCACTCACACGCCGTTTTACGTAAAGATTTACAGTATACTGAAGCTATCATCCGTCGACAGTTGATCGCACTCACACGCTGTTTTACGTAAAGATTTGCAGTATAGTGAAGCTATCATCAGTCCACAGTTGATCGCACCCACACGCCGTTTTACGTAAAGATTTGCAGTATAGTGAAGCTATCATCCGTCGACAGTTGATCGCACTCACACGCTGTTTTACGTAAAGATTTGCAGTATAGTGAAGCTATCATCTGTCGACAGTTGATCGCACCCACACGCCGTTTTACGTAAAGATTTGCAGTATAGTGAAGCTATCATCAGTCCACAGTTTTACGAAAGATCGCATCATCCCACAGTTGATCGCGCCGTTTTACGTAAAGATTTGCAGTATAGTGAAGCTATCAACTGTCGACAGTTGATCACACCCACACGCCGTTTTACGTAAAGATTTGCAGTATAGTGAAGCAATCACCAGTGGACAGTTGATCACACCCGCACACACGCCGTTTTACGTAAAGATTTGCAGTATAGTGAAGCTATCAACTGTCCACAGTTGATCACACCCACACGCCGTTTTACGTAAAGATTTGCAGTATAGTGAAGCTATCAACTGTCCACAGTTGATCACACCCACACGCCGTTTTACGTAAAGATTTGCAGTATAGTGAAGCTATCAACTGTCCACAGTTGATCACACCCACACGCCGCTTTATGTAAAGATTTGCAGTATAGTGAAGCTATCACCAGTGGACAGTTGATCACACCCACACGCCGTTTTACGTAAAGATTTGCAGTATAGTGAAGCTATCACCAGTGGACAGTTGATCACACCCACACGGCGTTTTACGTAAAGATTTGCAGTATAGTGAAGCTATCATCAGTCCACAGTTGATGGCACCCACACGCCGTTGTACGTAAAGATTTGCAGTATAGTGAAGCTATCATCAGTCCACAGTTGATCGCACCCACACGCCGTTTTACGTAAAGATTTGCAGTATAGTGAAGCTATTATCAGTCCACAGTTGATCGCACTCACACGATGTTTTACGTAAAGATTTGCAGTATAGTGAAGCTATCATCAGTCCACAGTTGATCGCACCCACACGCCGTTTTACGTAAAGATTTACAGTATAGTGAAGCTATCATCTGTCGACAGTTGATCGCACTCACACGCCGTTTTACGTAAAGATTTACAGTATAGTGAAGCTATCATCCGTCGACAGTTGATCGCACTCACACGCTGTTTTACGTAAAGATTTGCAGTATAGTGAAGCTATCATCCGTCGACAGTTGATCGCACCCACACGCCGTTTTACGTAAAGATTTGCAGT
This sequence comes from Periplaneta americana, assembly GCA_025594305.2. Lineage (NCBI taxonomy): Eukaryota > Metazoa > Arthropoda > Insecta > Blattodea > Blattidae > Periplaneta > Periplaneta americana. The sequence continues at coordinate 31,490,778 of JAJSOF020000011.1, forward strand.
ATAGTGAAGCTATCATCTGTCGACAGTTGATCGCACCCATACGCCGTTTTACGTAAAGATTTGCAGTATAGTGAAGCTATCATCTGTCGACAGTTGATCGCACTCACACGCCGTTTTACGTAAAGATTTGCAGTATAGTGAAGCTATCATCAGTCCACAGTTGATCGCACTCACACGATGTTTTACGTAAAGATTTGCAGTATAGTGAAGCTATCATCAGTCCACAGTTGATCGCACCCACACGCCGTTTTACGTAAAGATTTACAGTATAGTGAAGCTATCATCCGTCGACAGTTGATCGCACTCACACTATGTTTTACGTAAAGATTTACAGTATAGTGAAGCTATCATCTGTCGACAGTTGATCGCACTCACACGCCGTTTTACGTAAAGATTTACAGTATACTGAAGCTATCATCCGTCGACAGTTGATCGCACTCACACGCTGTGTTACGTAAAGATTTGCAGTATAGTGAAGCTATCATCAGTCCACTGTTGGTCGCACCCACACGCCGTTTTACGTAAAGATTTGCAGTATAGTGAAGCTATCATCCGTCGACAGTTGATCGCACTCACACGCTGTTTTACGTAAAGATTTGCAGTATAGTGAAGCTATCATCTGTCGACAGTTGATCGCACCCACACGCCGTTTTACGTAAAGATTTGCAGTATAGTAAAGCTATCATCAGTCCACAGTTGATCGCACCCACACGCCGTTTTACGTAAAGATTTGCAGTATAGTGAAGCTATCAACTGTCGACAGTTGATCACACCCACACGCCGTTTTACGTAAAGATTTGCAGTATAGTGAAGCAATCACCAGTGGACAGTTGATCACACCCACACGCCGTTTTACGTAAAGATTTGCAGTATAGTGAAGCTATCACCAGTGGACAGTTGATCACACCCACACGCCGTTTTACGTAAAGATTTGCAGTATAGTGAAGCTATCAACTGTCCACAGTTGATCACACCCACACGCCGTTTTACGTAAAGATTTGCAGTATAGTGAAGCTATCAACTGTCCACAGTTGATCACACCCACACGCCGTTTTACGTACTGGCGTTTTAAGATTTGCAGTATAGTGAAGCTATCACCAGTGGACAGTTGATCACACCCACACGCCGTTTTACGTAAAGATTTGCAGTATAGTGAAGCTATCAACTGTCCATTGATCACACCCACACGCCGTTTTACGTAAAGATTTGCAGTATAGTGAAGCTATCAACTGTCCACAGTTGATCACACCCACACGCCGTTTTACGTAAAGATTTGCAGTATAGTGAAGCTATCAACTGTCCACAGTTGATCACACCCACACGCCGTTTTACGTAAAGATTTGCAGTATAGTGAAGCTATCACCAGTGGACAGTTGATCACACCCACACGCCGTTTTACGTAAAGATTTGCAGTATAGTGAAGCTATCATCTGTCGACAGTTGATCGCACCCACGCGCCGTTTTACGTAAAGATTTGCAGTATAGTGAAGCTATCAACTGTCCACAGTTGATCACACCCACACGCTGTTTTACGTAAAGATTTGCAGTATAGTGAAGCTATCATCAGTCGACAGTTGATCGCACTCACACGCTGTTTTGCGTAAAGATTTGCAGTATAGTGAAGCTATCATCTGTCGACAGTTGATCGCATCCACACGTACCGTAGAAGTGGGTAAAGTCAATCAGTGTGTGTAAAATCGATCATTTTCGATTTTTATTGAAAATTATATATTTTCTCAGTTACTTGTTAAAATTTTGTTATGCTGACTTCATTGCCTTACATTGTAAATGTAAGCGAGAGGGACAACAAAAAGCCTGCGAATGCCAACAATGGGAACAATATGTAATTACCGTTGAGGTGAAAATTGTTATTCTGAACTTTTTCTCTTAAACGAAAACAAAGTCTTACAAACTCTAAATTATAGTCAGCACTGAAAGGAGACAGGCAGTATACGTAAGTACTTTTCGTTGAGATTGTATCCTGAAATAATCGTTTTGCAGTTCGTAAATGTTAGTATTGCAACTTATTTTAAGAAAACTTGTACCTTTGTAGGTTAAGTCGATCATGTCATCGACCTACTCGAAACAAATAGGACCAGCAGGAAGAATAAATTGTTCACCGAAATACATCCAACTAACACTTATAAACAGAAAAGTGTCATAGTATAGCTTATAATGATGGGATAGTGAGGAAAGAGGAAGACGAAATAATGGTGAATTTCTTGCGTAAGAGAAGCACTGCCAAAGGAACATATTTTGTACACCCCTCCGTACTACTGACTATAGGAACAACGTAGTTTTTAAAGTGTCATGAGGAGGGGAAGATTTCAAATAACATCTGATATAAACCTAAGCAATGTTGAATTGCATTTTAGATTATAATTGAAGGGTGGTATTTCTATGTAAATTTTGAATTCTTAAATCTTTGTTTGTTGGTATGTGAAGTATTAAAATGTGTTTTTATATTTTATAAGTTGGCAATCATAGTCACGATTGCACAGTGGAGACCTATAGGCGTAATTGTATCGAATAGTATGATCACAGCAACAAAAGATACACTATATAATGCTATAGGCATATATTGAAGATTATTATTGTTTTTTACACCCCTTATAACAAATAAAATATATGCAATACACTTAATTTGTTTTGTAAAAACATAAACAGTGATCGATTTTACTCCGCAATATTTTAAAATCGATCTTAAACTAAAAATTCAATTGTGACCGACTTTATCCTATTTAAGCAGGTAACTTCGATCAGAAGTCAAATAAAAAAATAGTTTTTTAAAGATTGTAATTCAATTCTTGTAACGTGTCTTCATAAGTGAAGGATATGACGACAAAATGCTATTTTCTGAGGAACTTCGCTCCATTGCATAACCTCAATATCATTAAAAAATTTCAAAATTTTGATCGACTTTACCCTCTTCTACGGCAGTTTTACGTAAAGATTTGCGGCATGGTGAAGCTATCATCTGTCGACAGTTTATCGCATCCACACGTAGCTTTACGTAAAGATATGCAGCATAGCGTTGTGAAAAGTTTAAAATTTCATAATAGGTTCTGCATTTTTGCCGACGATAGAAATGCTATGCACCTGTCGATTTTATTTTGTAGATGAAAGAAAAGATTATAATCGGGCGACGTTCCCAGAAATTAACAGCAATGAATTAACATATCACAATGTGGAATACAAAATGGAAAAAAAAAAGCCACAAAGTTCAGAATGCGTTGAAAAATGTCAAAAGCATGATTCTCCTTCATGGCAACGCCCATCCTCATTATGAAAAAATAACAAAAAAGAGCCCTTCCTTATAACTTGCTTGGAAAATGGTGCTAGATTCTCCATATAGTCCGGATATATTCTCATGCTCTTATTACCTGTTTCCACCGCTTCAGAAGAAAAAATTAGGAGACAAAACATTTGCAGCAAATGACCTGGTGAAGAAAGAGATTTTTGGATAATGATTTTGCTTGCATTCCAGTCAATGTGAACATGAAATAGGGCACGCGGTAGAGTCGCGGTTTAGGCGTTAAGCTACAAATCGGAAGGTCGCGGATTCCATTCCCAATCTGATCATGGATTTCATCCATTAATCTAATCCTTCCGGTTGCACTATAGCTCTGCGGTTTACTCAGCCTGTGACAGGAATATCTTTGGGGGCAAATGTGGCAGACACGTAGAACTGACTTCCCTACTGCTCTTAATGCCGATTGTACATATGGAAGCCTTAAACTTCCGCTAGTCGGTGGCGTATACTGGGAATAAAAGATGAAAATGAAATACGTTTTTAAACAAAGGCGTTTACTTGACTCTTCGTCATTCATCCATACCAAGCCAGTTGTATAGACCAATTTACCAACAGAGTCGTTGGCCAGGGTGCGCCATAGGAGGCTGGTCTACGCTATACCCGTGATGAGATGATAATGGAGATTTTATGGGGTACCACAGGGGAACCGAAGTTACCGGAGAAAACTCCTGTGTTACCTGGACTACGGGTTTGCTTAACACAAGCCATACATCGGGGGTATGCAGGGGATCGAACCCGCATACACAGGATTAAAATTCCAGGGCTCTACCACTAGACCACCGACCGTGGCGGCTGCATGAAATATCTAAAGTAAAATATAACGATAAATGGCTGAAAGTCCGTATGCAAATATTCTACTACAGCGAAAATATGCCCAAAATGGCCTACATGATATCTTATACAGGGACATCATTTTATTTTTACTTAAATTTTTATTGTACCTGAGTTTTTGAATGTACTTCACTCCCACCCCCTCTACTAGTAAACTTCCAACCGTTCTCCACACAGAACCAAGACCTCATATACAGTCATGTTAGCCTTACGGTCATAGTAAACAGTAGTAACGTTCCAAAAATATTTTCGAGTTTTCCAGTGACGAAAGAGCTTTCAATATTGAATCAGTTTCGCACAGGTATTGTCGTCCATTTGCCTACGTCGTATGCCGGTTTCCCCCACCAACTTTTATTCGCCAGCTAGTGACTGGGCTGTCTTAGCTCTTTTCTGAGAACATTAATTTCTGTTAGGAATTGGACGTCTACGTAATATTATACAACTGTTTAAAATAACTTAAATAAAAGGGCCTCGTTAAGTAATTAACTGTCACGTGATTTCCTCCCTTTCTACGACCCTGCGACTTAACCACTTGGATGGACAGTGGATAGTATGTCTGAGTGGTTTTATCTTTTCGGATCGGGTAGAAGTGAAGATTGAATTTACAGTACGTAAGGTACTCTTTTATAGAATAGGTACAGAATTATTTCAACATGAGTTAATAGTACGAAGAACGAAATTGGTAAATGGGATTAGGTACAATAGACTTTAGTGCGATAATACGCACATTAGAACTGAAGCCTGTATCGAAATGAACGGCCACCATTTTGAAAAAGTGTTTAAATATGCGTATTATGATTATTTTTCAATTTAACTTCATTCTCTATATTGTATGCTAATGTACTGTAGACAGTATAATATACACTGCATGATGAATACATCCACATGGATAGCTCAGTTCGTGAGTAAAAACACTTATTGTTAATACAGTACTGTATTTTGATTAAACAAAAACCTAATGAAAATGATCAAACTCAAAAGCGCAATATTTCCTAGTTTACGTAAATGAATGAACTACTTTTCTTCCCTCCTATACCTAGTAAAGTTAATATTAAAAATGTTAGTAAAATTAAAATGATGTCTCTGTACATATTCCACTGTAAGAATATTCAGTATAAACATTTTCTGGTAAATTATATTTTGGAAACGTTTAATAAATTCCACTTGATGAAAGCCAGAAAACCGACATGAACTCTCGCCTTTTCAACCCATTATATTGCTGGTATATAAGTTAATGTGTGAAGCCATTATTCCCTGCAACCTCCCAGGCAGACTTCTGGATGTATTAACAAGTGTCAACCTGGTATGCAGAATTTTGTCAGGCAGGAATAGTTAATGGTAATTCAGTTGGTATAGTCTGACAGCTCTGTACTGCGGTGCAAAAAAAAAAGGGTCGGTTCTATTTGGCAAAGTTTTAATTGGGTACAAATTGGAAAAGTTTTCTCAGACGAACGAACTCGCTTGCCCTCTTTAGGCAGTTTACTCAGCTTGTCGCTGCTTGTAATAGCGTCCTCAAATCAAGATGAGCACTTTAGTTCATGGAGCTTTTTACGGAAATGATAACAATGGATAAATACGCGTCCATCGCTCCGAGACTCTTTGCTTCAGTTAAGATATGCATGGACATCATAGAAGCTGGAAATATCACAAGACTTGAAACACGTACGTACGGCACTGCATACATACATACATACATACATACATACATACATTACATTAAATACATACATTACATTACATTACATTACATTAAATACATACATTACATTACATTAAATACATACATACATACATTCATACATACGTACAAACGTACGTACGTAAATACATACATGCATGCATACATACATACATACACCAGGTGACCCGGGTTCGAATCCCGGTCGGGGCAAGTTACCTGGTTAAGGTTTTTCCGGGGTTTTCCCTCAACCCAATACGAGCAAATGCTGGGTAACTTTCGGTACTGGACCCCGGACTCATTTCACCGGCATTATCACCTTCATATCATTCAGACGCTAAATAACCTAGATGTTGATACAGCGTCGTAAAATAACCCAATAAAATAAAAATAAAAATAAATACATACATACATGTATACATACATACATACATTACATACATCACCGCCTGTATTATTATTTATTAAAAAAATATCCGAGATAATATCAAAATTGCAGCTGAGCAGAGCATAGGTTATTATGAAACTAAGAAAAAGAAACCGTGGTTTGATGAATATTGTCGCATCGTAGTAGAAAGGAGGAAACAGGCAAAATTGAAATAATTACAGGATCCAGTTGAGGTGAATAGAGATAATTATTGCAATATAAGACGGGAAACAAATCGTACGCTTAGGAATAAAAAGAGAGAATACTTGAAGAAAAAACTGAATGAGGTAGAAACAAATTACTTACTTACAAATGGCTTTTAAGGAACCCGAAGGTTCATTGCCGCCCTCACATAAGCCCGCCAGCGGTCCCTATCCTGTGCAAGATTAATCCAGTCTCTATCATCATACCCCACCTCCCTCAAATCCATTTTAATTTTATCTTCCCATCTACGTCTCGGCCTCCCTAAAGGTCTTTTTCCCTCCGGTCTCCCAACTAACACTCTATATGCATTTCTGGATTCGCCCATACGTGCTACATGCCCTGCCCATCTCAAACGTCTGGATTTAATGTTCCTAATTATGTCAGGTGAAGAATACAATGCGTGCAGTTCTGTGTTGTGTAACTTTCTCCATTCTCCTGTAACTTCATCCCGCTTAGCCCCAAATATTTTCCTAAGCACCTTATTCTCAAACACCCTGAACCTATGTTCCTCTCTCAGAGTGAGAGTCCAAGTTTCACAGCCATATAGAAGAACCGGTAATATAACTGTTTTATAAATTCTAACTTTCAGATTTTTGGACAGCAGACTGGATGATAAGAGCTTCTCAAAATAATAACACGCATTTCCCATATTTATTCTGCGTTTAATTTCCTCCCGAGTGTCATTTATATTTGTTACTGTTGCTCCAAGATATTTGAATTTTTCCACCTCTTCGAAGGATAAATCTCCAATTTTTATATTTCCATTTCGTACAATATTCCCGTCACGAGACATAATCATATACTTTGTTTTCGGGATTTACTTCCAAACCGATCGCTTTACTTGCTTCAAGTAAAATTTCAACCGTTTGTGTATTTTCTCCTAACAAATTCACGTCATCTGCATAGACAAGAAGCTGATGTAGCCCGTTCAATTCCAAACCCTGCCTGTTATCCTGAACTTTCCTAATGGCATATTCTAAAGCGAAGTTAAAAAGTAAAGGTGATAGTGCATCTCCCTGCTTTAGCCCGCAGTGAATTGGAAAAGGATCAGATAGAAACTGACCTATACCGACTCTGCTGTATGTTTCACTGAGACACATTTTAAATAATCGAACTAGTTTCTTGGGAATACCAAATTCAATAAGAATATCGTATAATACTTCCTCTTAACCGAGTCATATGCCTTTTTGAAATCTATGAATAACTGATGTACTGTACCCTTATACTCCCATTTTTTTCTCCATTATCTGCCGAATACAAAAATCTGATCAATAGTCGATCTATTACGCCGAAAACCGCACTGATGATCCCCAATAATTTCATCTACGTACGGAGTTAATCTCCTCAAAAGAATATTGGACAAAATTTTGTACGACGTCAACAAAAGTGATATTCCTCGAAAGTTACCACAGTTGGTTTTGTCCCCTTTTTAAAAATAGGTACAATTATGGATTCCTTCCATTGTTCTGGTACAATTTCCTTTTCCCATATAGCAAGTACAAGTTTATAAATTTCGCTATATAATGCACTTCCACCCTCTTGTATTAATTCTGCTGGAATTTGATCGATACCTGGAGACTTGTACTTTTTCAGATTTTCTATCGCAATTTCGACTTCTGAAAGCGTGGGTTCGGGTATAAATGGCTCAGCAGTTTGTATTTCAATATCGTCCCGATCATTTCTATTTGGCCTATGTACATTTAGTAGTTGCGCAAAATAGTTTTTCCATCTGTTTAGGATTGATGGAGAGTCTGCAAGCAAGTCACCATTCTCATCCTTGATCACGTTTACCCTTGGCTGATATCCGTTCTTAAATTCCTTTATACCCTTATATAAATGTCGAATGTTTTTATTCTTACTATTTGTTTCTACCTCATTCAGTTTTTACTTCAAGTAACCTCTCTTTTTATTCCTAAGTGTACGACTTGCTTCCCGTCTTTCATTGAAATAATTATCTCTCTTCTCCTCAACTGGATCCTGTAAGAATTTCAATTTTGCCTGTTTCCTTCTTTCTACTACCATGCAACAATCTTCATCAAACCACGGTTTCTTTTTCTTAGTTTCATAATAACCTATGCTCTGCTCAGCTGCAATTTTGATACTATCTCTGATATTTTCCCACACGCTATTAACATCTAATTCTTTCTCAACTTCGTCGGAACTTTCTAAAGCAGCAAACCTATTCGAAATTTCGACCTGATAATTTTGCTTAGCTTCCTCGTCCTTTAATTTCAAAATATTGAATTTAGTAATATTAACTTGTTGCTCTACTCGCTTGGCTACTGATAATCTTTCTCTTAATTCTCCAATCACCAAATAATGGTCAGAATTACAGTCTGCACCCCAGAAAGTTCGAATATCTACTATACTAGTATGTCTCCGTTTATCTATCAAGATGTGATCTATTTGGTTGTGTGTCAATCCATCTGGAGAAGTCCAAGTATATTTATGTATATCCTTATGGGGGAATGTTGTACTTTTGACAATTAAATTTTTCGATGTGGCAAAGTTGACTAATCTAACTCCATTGTCACTACTAATTGCGTGTAGGCTCTCTTTTCCAATAGTTGGTCTAAAAATATCCTCCCGTCCTACTTTAGCGTTGAAATCCCCCAATAAAATTTTCATGGTAGAAACAAATAGTAAGAATAAAAACATTAGAGATTTATATAAGGGCATAAAGGAATTCAAGAATGGATATCAGGCAAGTGCAAACGTGATCAAGGATGAGAATGGTGACATGATTGCAGACGCTCATTCAATCCTGAAAAGATGGAAAAACTATTTTGGACAACTACTAAATATACATAGGCCAAGTAGAAATGATCGGGACGAAATTGAAATACAAACTGCTGAGCCATTTATACCCGAACCCACACTTTCTGAAGTCGTAATTGCGATAGAAAATCTGAAAAATTATGTCTCCAGGTATCGATCAAATTCCAGCAGAATTGATACAAGAGAGTGGAAGCGCATTATCTAACGAAATTTATAAACTTGTACTTGCTATTTGGAAAAAGGAAATTGTACCAGAACAATGGAAGGAGTCCATAATCGTGCCTATCTTTAAGAAGGGGGACAAGACTAACTGTAGTAACTTTCGAGGAATATCACTTTTGTTGACGTCGTACAAAATTTTGTCCAATATTCTTTTGAGAAGATTAACTCCATATGTAGATGAAATTATTGGGGATCATCAATGTGGTTTTAGGCGTAATAGATCAACTATTGGCCAGATATTTTGTATTCGACAGATAATGGAGAAAAAATGGGAGTATAAGGGTACAGTACATCAATTATTCATAGATTTCAAAAAGGCATATGACTCGGTTAAGAGAGAAGTTTTATATGATATTCTTATTGAATTTGGTATTCCCAAGAAACTAGTTCGATTAATTAAAATGTGTCTCAGTGAAACGTACAGCAGAGTGCGTATAGGTCAGTTTCTGTCAGATGCGTTTGCAATTCACTGTGGGCTAAAGCAAGGAGATCCACTATCACCTTTACTTTTTAACTTTGCTCTATAGTATGCCATTAGGAAAGTCCAGGATAACAGAGAGGGTTTGTAATTGAACGGGTTACATCAGCTGCTTATCTATGCGGATGACGTGAATATGTTAGGAGAAAATCCACAAACGATTAGGGAAAACACGGAAATTTTACTGGAAGCAAGTAAAGAAATAGGTTTGGAAGTAAATCCCGAAAAGACAAAGTATATGATTATGTCTCGTGACCAGAATATTGTACGAAATGGAAACATAAAAATTGGAAATTTATCTTTTGAAGAGGTGGAGAAGTTCAAATATCTGGAAGCAATAGTAACAAATATAAATGACACTCGGGAGGAAATTAAACACACAATAAATATGGGAAATGCCTGTTATTATTCTGTTGAGAAAATTTTGTCATCCAGTCTGCTGTCGAAAAATCTGAAAGTTAGAATTTATAAAACAGTTATATTACCGGTTGTTCTGTATGGTTGTGAAACTTGGACTCTCACTTTGAGAGAGGAACTTAGGTTAAGGGTGTTTGAGAATAAGATTCTTACGAAAATATTTGGGGCGAAGAGGGATGAAGTTACAGGAGAATGGAGAAAGTTACACAAACACAGAACTGCACGCATTGTATTCTTCACCTGACATAATTAGGAACATTAAATCCAGACGTTTGAGATGGGCAGGGCATGTAGCACGTATGGGCGAATCCAGAAATGCATATAGAGTGTTAGTTGGGAGGCCGGAGGGAAAAAGACCTTTATGGAGGCCGAGACGTAGATGGGAAGATAAAATTAAAATGGATTTGAGGGAGGTGGGATGATGATAGAGAATGGATTAATGTTGCTCAGGATAGGGAACAATGGCGGGCTTATGTGAGGGCGGCAATGAACCTCCGGGTTCCTTGAAAGCCAGTAAGTAAGTAAGTAAGTAAGTAATTAAGTAAGTAAGTATTAACCGCTTCCCTGATTAACCCGAGTTAACTCGGGTTGCTAACTTCCGTCAAAATTTATTAACCCGAGTTAACTCGTGTGAGTCCCATTTTCGCTGCTAAGGATTATTATCCCGAACATATACGTTTCCATCATTTCATTAACCGTTTCCTGACTAGATGGCTATAGAAGTTAGTGATATTGCTATATCTGGTGGTGGGATTCCTACGTTTGGTATACGATATCTGAAGGCAGGAAGACACCTTTTGACTATCGAATGGTGGTAATTCGTAAGATTTTCGAAAAATACACCCCGAATGTCCTATCACTCAAGGCAGGATGGCCAGGAAAATCACCCAACCCACTTCGGCTTACAGGTAGACATTTTCCAGAAATTGTTCCACGAACTCTGAAGAAGAACAACCCAACCAGACAGGATTTCATGTGTAGTATTGCGAGAGACAAACAAATTCGACACAAGAGCAGATACTACTCTCCGGAATGCAATGTGCCACTGTGCGTAATACCCTGCTTTCGAGTCTATCACACGACAAGCAACATTTAACGCCTTGATAGCAGCACTGTATTGTACCTCATAAATTAATCCATAAAAAGCACATAAGTTGGTAAATAGTTCAGGAGAAAGTCAAAGTGGGACAACTACCAGAGCTGGAATCAAGGTGCACGAGATAACTCGGGATAATAATTCAGGTATGAATGTATGTCTATTTTATAGTGATTTTTTAGGTATGCAAGAAAATTAGTGATGTATACAGTGATTCTGTAATATTAAATGACCTCTATACAAAAATAAAAAAAAATATGATTCTTTTTTTCACAAAATTGGTAAATTATATAGTAAGGGAAGAGGCTATTCCAAAACTCCTTACTAACTATATTTACTGTATTTCAAAATAAGTTACAGCCTTGAGGATTCATATTTGAACCACTACAGTTTCAAATATCAACTTTATATTTCTGCGTGTCATTTGTAGAGATATTGTTCTATTGTTCTTTCGATAAACATTTTGTAACTAATTGTTTTTGCAGTTCTGAATTATTTTTTCAGATGATGCCACGTTTAATTCTTTTAAAACATTCTCATTTTTCTTATGGTAAATATATGTTATGTTAATACATATGGTCAGTTAGCATGCCTGACCATGAAATGAGCGGGCCGGTGTTCAAATCCTGGTTGGGACAAGTTACCTGATTGAGGTTTTTTTCCGGCGTTTTCGTTCAACCCATTGCGAGCAAATGCTGGGTAACTTTCGGTGCTGGACCCAGGACTCATTTCGCTAGCATTATTACTTTCATCTCATTCAGACGCTAAATAACCATAGCATTTGATAAAGCATAATAAAATAACCAATTAAAAAATACTCAACAAATAAATACGTACAAAACACTAAAACTTATGACGAGGTATTTTTGAAATGTACATCATTTTCGAACAAAGGCCTTTCGGTTATGGCATCATAAACCTAATGGTCGTTGACAGCTCATGGATGTTAACAGGGATAACTGTGGAACACAGAGCCTATCCATAGCAACAACGTTTCATTTGAGGACGTAACATGAAGTGATGTCAATGACATAACGAAGCGGTAATTAAATCAATGAAGCCAGCAGCTTTGGATCGGTCCATATGTCGAAGTCAGCGTGTGGGGTGTAAATATAATACGCACAATGTGATTTCAGATTTAATATTCATCATATCGCCGCTCATCTGATAAAGTGGCATAAGCGCCAAAATCAATAAAATTTGAGATATTTCGCCTGAACTCTTCTTTGGTACCTTACCTACATTCTGACGAACTGGCTTGCATCCATCTCTAAAGACTACTTTGCAGCAAACATCATGTTGTCAACAGTAATCTCACTAGAGGTTTTGATTTATCTAGAGAAAATCAAAACTCGAGTGGGATTTAATTGAGTATTACACGATTAGAAGAAAGTATATAAAGATTAGAAGTAACAAAGTACTCCAATACAATAAAATATTGACTTACAAAAATACAACTGTCTTCAAATGTACAGGGTGCGTCAGAAAGAACGGATGGATTTCACATGGCAAGAAAATTGTAAAGATTCATCAAATCAAAAATTTATTGTTATCAACATATTCACCAATACATGCAGTTTATTTATGTAAAACAACATTATCCATATAATGTCCTTGGCTTTCAATACAGGCATCGAGGCGTTTTCTGATGTTCGCCATCACTTTCACAGTCATAGCTGGTGCAATTGCCACGATTTCTTCACGAATCGCTGTCTTCAGTTCGTCCAGTGTATGTGATCGATGTTTACAAACTTACGTCTTCAAATGGTCCCAAAGAAAGAAGTCTCAGGGCGCGAGATCTTACCGTAGCCTCGGACAATCTCAGTGCAATAGAATTTCGTCCAGGTGATTTCTTCTTTAATGTTGAACCTGTGATACGAAATGAAGCCACCCACCGCAAAATTGTATTCCGAGTTGGAATCCTAGCGTGACATCCGATGTCGAAATGAGTCCTGAGTGGCGATCACAGACTCTTCATTTTTCAAAATCATGAATTCACCTACAGAATAGAAGGGGTGAGAAATTAGGTACCGATACTTCTTTAATTTGGCCCTAAATAATTTTATGTTTTGTGTTTCATTTTTATATCGATAGCGTGCTTCGCATTGAGGTCGCCGGCGACTACGAATCTATCGGATAGACTTGTCACTATATCTAAATCGCGTTCATCTAGTATGCCCGGAGGACTGTAGTGAGGGGGACCACGACTGTTGGGTCAGCCATAGAATGCAGTTTCAGTTGAGAATATGGTGTTGGTCTGGTGTACAACGTGCTTTCATCGTAGAGACATTCAATAACACTTCATGAAATTGATACTAAAACTTTGTGTTGTACTAGTAGACTATACTGTAAATCTCGTCTGTATATGAGGCGTCTAGAGTCAAAACCCTCCAAGTCCATAAAACAAAATTTGTGGGAAAATGGAAAAAACTGTTTCCATATAAATAAACATTCTTGGGATATGAACAATGCTTTTATCAAATATTTTATTATCATTAGATACGTTCAAATAAATTACAGGATTGCCCCTTCATTGAAACTAACAAATTCGTGAGGTTAAATTAGCACCTAACTGATTTTGAAACTGAAAAGTGTATAAATTTGAATATATGTTACACTTTTTAAGTTCATACAAATTTTACACAATATTGTCACATTCTTCTTCCTCCAGATTAACAGTTTCTTCTTCGTCTTCTTATCCTTCACGTTCAATTCTATTGTTTTTTCTTGTTACTACCTTTGCAACAACGGTGTGAGTTCTATAGTTAAACTCATCTTGCACTGTTACCTGTTCTTTCAATGCAGATCGTCTTAAAATAAATCTTTTACAGGCACTGAACTTAAAATAGCAGGGGATCTTAAAATTATATCTGCCTCTTTCTTCCAGTCTTGAAGAGGTACGCCTACAACTTCATTTTCAAGATTAAAGACTGTTCCATGTTTGCCAATAATATATTTATATTCTTCTTTATTTCTTTTTCGATTACTTCAAATATGCGATCGGGAGGGAGAAATGAATGCCCAACCACAGGAAATGTAATTTACACTTTTTTAATAGTTGGAGGTGCTTCAGTGAGTGGCCATTTAGACCACATTCCAATCATTGTTGTATTTTTATTTTGTGCAGTAATAAAATTGTCTTATTGCTGATTATCTGATGAAGAGTAGAAAACGGAATGGAACTTCTTTATGTCCAATAAACTTAAACTGTTGGATTTCCATTTACTGCCAACAGCATGATTACAAGCTGGTATAGCAGGAGGGCACAAGAGGAGTACCGACAAAATTATGTAATTAATTATTAATTGGTAAGAACATTTTTGTAACTCACTGCTCATTCTATCCACCATATCTCTGAATATTATTAGAGTAGAAATTAAACTTAATAAGGTTTAACAAGAGCTTAACCACACAAATAATAAATCAACATCGCACAGCTGAGGAATGCTGGGTAAAGCAGTCCCACAACCTGATTGGCAGAAAGGGACTTGGAGGTTTTTGAAACTAACAATGGCCGAAATTCAGTTGGATCTAGCGGATATTGAAACTAACCCTAACTTTTGTCCAGCATTTTCAGAGGAATCCAGCAGATATTGCAGAAAAATAATGCCAGCATCGGATTGGCCATGCGAAGATACACAGAAAAATAACTTTATATCTTTTTTTTTCTTGGATGGACTTGGCGGGTTTTGATTCTAGACGCCTCATATATTTCATCTAGACTGTGATTATAAATTAAGACTTAATAATAATCTTAAGTTTTTTGACTTGTTCCATATTCTAGCTGTAAGCAATGCATGAATACCATAGAATGTTAATAAATACAATACAATACAATACCAACACTTTTGAAACAATCTGTGTATATACATGATTATTGATGAGTGACATGGATATAAGAAGAATAAGATATCACATACACAGAGAATAGTAAATGAAAGACTGCAGAAATAAATTCTGATATATTAAAGATTGTCTCTTTGAGACAGCTGTACTTCAGGGAATTGCGATTGTGCTCCAGTGAACATCGGATTCCCCTGACTTGAAGATAGTAACTGGTTAGGATCTCCAGCTTAGACAGAAGCCTTGGATCGAAGTTACAGGTTAGGGTTTTCGAGAGGCTGATATCTAGAGATGGTAGATATTACAATCACGATAAATGCGAAATATGTCCAAAGGCTGTCAAAATAAATAATTTTGCGATTGAAATAATATTAAGTAAATTATAGTTCCCAAATTCGGGGTAAAATGCGAAATACCTACATATACAGATTCATTTATCACAGTATTTTGGGTTTGAAACAAACCCAAAATAATGTGATAAATGAATCTGTAAAGATGCTGGGTATGTATTTGGATCCTAAACTAAGGTGGAATAGCCATGTCAGTTATGTATGTAAAAGAATTTCTAGAGTATCTCTTGGGAAGTATCATGTACAAGATTTCCAAACATTATTTAAAACAAGTTTACTGTGCACTATTTGAAAGTGTTATTAGATATGGATTACTTTTATATGGAAATAGTTCTGACCTTCCAAACATTCTGTTACTGCAGAAAAAGGCAGTTCGTATTATAACAATGTCACCACCCAGACTATCATGTAGATCTCTTTTCAAAAACGAAAAGATTATGACAGTCTACAATCTATATATTTTTGAACTTGTAATGTATGTAAACAAGAATATTACTAATTATACAAGTATAGTAGATCTGCATTGCTATGAAACAAGATATAATGATCAATTAAATGTACCGTATGTCAGGTTGCAAAAAACACAATCAAGCTATGTAATTACTGCAATAAAAGTATATAATAAGATACCTACAAATATAAAGGCACTTAATTAAACGCAACTTAAATTTCAGATTAAGAGATGGCTACAAAATAATCCCTTTTATAATATAAATGAATTTTTTGAAAATGATGTAGTATTCTAGTTAAATTTTATTATTTTTTACTCTTTTGATATTTTATATACTGACACATTGTTTTTTTATATTATCACATTGACGAGGCCTCTTGTATTCTTGTACCTTCAGGCAAATAAAGAATATAATATGAATATTAATATGAATATGAATACAGAGTGTTTCATGAAGATTCACCGTCCATCACAGAGCTTATTTACGAAGACATTCTGAGCAAAAAAGTTACATAAACATATGTCCTAATCTCAATATTTTCAGATTTACACTAATTTAAAGTTGTTTGTAAAATACCATTATTCTTGAGTTTTTTTTTTGTTTTAGTAGGTTATTTTACGACGTTTTATCAACATAAAAGATTATTTAGCGTCTGAATGAGATGAAGGTGGTAATGCTGGTAAAATGAGTCCGGGGTCCAGCACCGAAAATTACCCAGCATTTGCTCATATTGGGTTGAGGGAAAACCCCAGAAAAACCTCAAGCAGGTAATTTTCCCCACCTGAGAATCGAACCCGTTCCACCTGGTTTCGCGGCCATACGCGCTAACCGTTACTCCACAGGTGTGGTGGACTTATTGAGTTTTAAGGGTAAAAGAATATTGTAGATAAATAATGAACTATCCAGGAGTATCATTTCTTTAATTAGCTATTATGCTGAATTCAATTGAATAAGTTTATTACTTTTCATTCAATGACTTATCATATAATATTTAAGGAATCATTCCTTTATATTACATATTTTACTGTTTGTATTAACGTTTTCATCATACATGTGACATCATCACATACATTTTTGTAATTAACCAATATGCTAACCTCAATTTTATCAATGCGTGCGAGCATAGTGAACATCAAATATCAAATATCTATGAAATAAAACAATAAAACAAGAGTGAGGTTAAGGTTAAAATACAAGATAAAATATATGAGAATAAAAACATTAACAATAATGGGACCTCTATATTAAATGCATGGAATAAAAGTTTTCAGTGGGTAAAGAAAAAGGGTTCGCAAAACTGTTAATAACGAATTAAATGAAAAAGTGTTTGAATACTATAGTTCCTTAACAATTTTAATTCCATTGCATGCTAAAGGGTCGCATTCCCAATGATAGAATTAAAAGATCTCTGACTTCTTGTGGCATCCCGTCTCTTTTGGAACCACCAGGTATTAGTCGCGCGGATGGTAAACGACCCGATGGTCTGACCTTAATTCCATGGTCTAGAGGAAAATCTTTAATTTGGGACTCCACTTGCGTTGACACTCTAGCTCCATCTCACTTGCCGAATACATCCAGACGAGCAGCATCTGCTGCTGAATTAGCCGTGAAGAAGAAGGTCAATAAATATGCTCATCTTTTAGACAATTACATCTTTGTCCCCTTTGCTGTGGAGACCTTCGGTCCTTGGAGTCATGACACTAAAATTTTGGTATCTCAAATCGGCCAAATTTTGATCTCCATTACTGGTGATCGCCGTTGCACTACTTATTTGCGTCAACGTTTAAGTATTGCAATTCAACGCGGAAATGGAATGAGCGTTTTGGGTACTCTTCCCGAGTCTGGACGAACTCTTTCTCCTGTAAAATGTATTATTCTGTGTGTAGCCTAAATATTTCTGTTTAGTTATATAGAAAAAAATTGTATTTTTTTTCTACCTTGAACACCCCATTAGATTGGACAATTTTTTTTATTGAACCGTACGTGTCCAGATTAGAGAGGTTTCACTGTATTTATATTGAAAAATTCATGAAAATCTTGTCTCAAAAATTGGGTTATTTTGTTCATATAAATTATGAAATTAATTTTTCGTCCTACGGCAGGACCCTTAACTTGCTATTACTCGCCCCGACTCTACGACCGGCTCATAGATGTCGCTAGTGCTGAGAAACGTAGACCATTTAGTTCGTCAGAAACTATCCAGAGAGCACCACAGGCAGAGCATTTACTTTACATTCGTAAGAATTTTGAATTTGTGAAATCACTTCTCACATATCATTTGTCGCGATAGGCCTGACATCTATCCGCGTAGGGATGATTCCCAACAAACTTGCCCTCTAGTCCAGAGTTCCGCAATCTTTTTATACTCACGGCACACCTTAGATGGGCCTGGACTTAACACGGCACACCAAAATATTAACTCCCTCAAAACAAAAGATGTAGCTTTCTTAATATAATTACATAATGTAACTAAATTTATTATTAATGTTATTATTATTACTATTATTATTGTTGTTGTTGTTCTGTTTTTGTTCTTGTCGTTATTATAAAACAGAAATCGACTCTTGCATTTATTAGGAATTTATGAACTTTAATTCACTGTAGAAACAACGCATTTTTATTACTAATATTAAAACTGTACTCACACTTTCAATGTGATACTTGGGCCTGCTTAAGGCTGGTTCACAATAAACCGGGAACGAAAACGAGAACGAGAACGGAAATAATGTTAAAAATGTATTTAAATACGAGCATTCACAATTAACTATTGTGAATGATCACATTTAAATAAATTTATTTTAACATTATTTCCGTTCTCGTTGTCGTTTCCGTTCCCGGTTTATTGTGAACTAGCCTTTAGCTGCACACAGGTGGGTGATCTGTGGCGGAATCGTTAACAGTGCAAGCCTCATTTCTTCATCGATGGATTTGAGTCGCTCCCTCTTTGATGTTCTAATTTTCAGTTAGCGTCGAGAAGCCCAGTTCACACACATATGTAGTTGAAAATGGTAATAACACATTAACTGCCATCTTGGAGATAGCCGGGTATTCACTCCTTATTGACAACCAAAATGTTTTCACAGGCACTTCGAGAAGTTTTGATTTCAATATTCTGTCTGCTTTTAAGTCTGCTAGTTCCTCTTGTATGAGTATATTATTCGGAAGATGTTTTGAATTCAGAATGAATGAATCATGAACCCAGTAAAAATCTTGAACACTCTCTCCGAAATAATTCTTGAACTTCTGCTGCAAGATTACTAAATGTTATTTAATTAAGTCCACAACACTTTATTAACGTCAGCAAGGGGCCATACAGTTGGGAACACCTCAAACGATCCATTTTCAGGCATTAACAACGTTTCAGCTATTGTGTGTGTGTGTGTGTGTTTTTTTTGGCCTTTACTATAAGTTCGGATACCTTATAGCTAGCTTCCTATACTTTTTGTGAAACTTGTCACTGTTTTTTTATTTTGTTCCAACAACCCACAATAATAATAATAATAATATAATAATAATAATAATAATAATAATAATAATAATAATAATGGCTTTATTTAACCTGGCAGAGTTAAGGCCATAAGGCCTTCTCTTACACTCAACCAGGATTAAAACTTGCTTACACAGTTGAACATAAAACTGGATCGGAATTAAGTAATTACTTACTGATACAATTTAGGTACATAATGAGATCAAAAGAGATAGTTACATAAAATTAACCTCATAAAATAAAAATAAACATAGTGAAATACATATTAATGTTGTTAGAATCAAATACGAATCACATAAAAACAGAAGCCGATAATTCAATAAAAGAAAAATGTACACAGTAAAAATAAAAATAAACACATTAGCAGGGAACGGATTTATATGGACTAAAAATATATGAAATATGTAAATATATATGTAGTTATTTTTACCAAAATATGGAATTAAATATGGATTTTTACCAAAATATGGAATTAAATATGGACTTAAAATTATAAAAAAATGACTATGTACGTTAAATATTGGTACATTTTAATCAAACTAAACAAAAATATAATGGACGTACCTTATCTTCCAATGTAGTTTCAACAAAACACAATTTTTATTGTCTGTTACCATAACAATAGGTTACAAACATTTCTTTCAAGTGCTGAAAAGTGAATCTTCTTCTATTGTCTCTGAGGATAGATTTATACTGACTAAAAGAGCGTTCGACGTCACAAGAAGTAACTGGTACATAATTCAATTTCACAATGTCTGCTGGGGATAAGTCCAAGTTAATCTTCACTGTTGATTCACCACTCATCACAGCAACAACCTTTTGTAGTTCTTCATATCCAGGGTTTTTGAAAGTACAGTGTCCACCTTAGCTCTTACTGCATCTGCAACTTTACCTCTACCACGATTCAGTTGTTCCACAGTACTATTTATAATTTCAAAACTTTCAGATAGTGAAAGGTGCCTATTTTGGAGACTTTTGAGCGTTTTTATGATGCATGAAAATGTATGCTGAATGTGAGCTAAATCATTCTTCACACTTATGTCACAGGTAACTGTTTTCGCAGTATCAATTGAGACTGCATCTTCAGAGTCCAATGCAAGGAGAACATTGTTAATAGAGTCTATATGTTCGGCATAATATTCAACTGCTTCTAGCCATGTACCCCATCTAGTTAAAATTGGCTTTGGTGGCAATGGAATTTCAGGGTACATTTCTTTCAACACGTTAACTCTACTGGGAGCTTTGAGAAATACTTTTTTCACTGATGAAATCAACAAATCTACTTTAGGAAATTGTCTCTGACCACTTCTGCCACACGATGAAATGCATGCGCCACACAAGTAAAATGAGTCAATTTAGGATATACAACAGATAATGCTTGTCCAGCTTTGACCATATAAGGGGCAGCATCGCTAATAAAGAATAACACATTATCGTACATAATACCCTTTGGCCACAGGATACCCATAGCTTCGTTGAACAGTTTAACTATAGTTTTGTTATTGCACTTTTCTAGAACATCACAATGTAAAAGAATTCGTTCAGAATATTGTTCACTTAACAAACCGATAACTACATTACCAACAAGTCTACCTTCTTTGTCGGGAGTCTCATCAATGGAAACCCAAATTGAACTATCTTTAATTTCATCTCTTATCTTCTGTATTGTCTCATCGTAGATGGATGGAGCATACGTCTTCCTAAGTGTTGACTCATCCGGGATTGTAAGTTGAGTATATTTTTCAAGGAATTCCCTGAAGACCTTATTCTTTAGTTTGTAGAGAGGAATATCAGCAGAGATGAGAGAACGGCACAGGTCGATGTTAAACTCAGATCTTACATTCGATGTTGTTGGTTGTGTTAAAAACAATTGTCTCTGCTTGGAATTTAGTTGTTTGTTGGCCTGATGTTTACTAGTTGTAATGTGTTGTTGCACCAGGAACTTTTGTGTAGATGATACTGCACACTGACACAAATTACAAAATAATATTTTATTGTCAGTTGATAAACCATCTTCTTTAAATTCTGAAATGTAACTTGTTAGTTTTGATTTTAAATTGACTGAATGACGTACTTTTGGCATATTTACCGTCTTTATAGTATGATTTACAAAACTGAACCTATGTGTACTCTGACTGGCATTTAACTGTTGAGCTGCACAACTGAAGTCTGTTAAAAATTTTAAATTAAATTAATACAGTTTTGTAACTTACTTTCCCATTGTTGATAGGACTGCTAATTTTCAAATAACTCTGATGTTAAAGGGATTACTGAACATGTGTTTAAATCTCTATTGTTGAAATGTATTTTTAAAAGTTAATGGAATTTTGTTTTGTTTTATTGTTAAACCTAATATAATATGGACTGTTTTATATGAAATATGGAAAATATATGGAAATTAACGAAAATATGTACTAAACTCTAAAATATGGAAAAATATGGAAAATAAAAGTAGGATTTTTCAACCCTACACATTGTGAAACATAAAGATAATGCAAAATATAAATTATATTAGCTTTATAAGTAAATATGTATTTACATATAAATCCTTTCCCTGCACATTAGTATACATATTAGTATTAGATTACAATTAAGTAGGATTTACATAATTAAACCAGAAACCGACAATTGAATAAAATTTACACAAAATAGATAAATAATAAAAAACAACAACACTGTGGGATACATATTGGCGTTAAGTGATAAATAAACACGATTTAGATAATAAAAATAAGAAACAAGAAAAAAATAAATAAATACAGTGGAACACATTCCATTAAATATTTGCAACGCGTTAGGTCTGGCAAGTCATCATATTTTTCCAATTTACATTTAAAGGAAATTAAAGTTCGGCAGCCCTTGACTTCAGGCGGCAGAGAATTCCAGTGACGAGAAGTAGCAACAGTGAAAGATGAAGAATAAAGAGATGATGTGTGGAGTGATATTTCTAGCGTATTATCATATTGTGACCGAGTATTTAAGTTATGATACCGAGAAAGACTGTGGAATCGGACAGATAAGTAAGAGGGAGTAGAGGTGTGCAAAATTCGATATAAGAGAAAAAGGGAATGTAACTTTCTCCTCTCATTTAACCTGAGCCACAATAATTTATCGAAAGAAGGCGAAATGTGATCGTAGTAGCGGACATTACAAATGAAACGAACACACGCATTATGAACACGTTGCAGTTTCTGGGATAAATCCACCCTGAGATCACTGAATAAAGCGTCACAATAATCGAAATGAGGCATAATAAAAGTCTGTACAAGCGTCTGCTTTAATTTAGCTGGATAGTGGTACAATATTTTTAATGAGTGACGAGTGGAAAATACTTTCTTGCATGTGTGTTTGATATGCGTGTCCCAGGTAAAGTTAGATTCAAAATGAACTCCCAGGTTTTTTTACAGTTGAACTGAATGAAATGATCGCTTTATTCAGAGTCGCAGGAGGAAGGTTCAGCTTATTAATATCGGGGATTAATCTTTTATTCGAAAATAAGATAGCCTGTGATTTATCTGTATTTAAGTTAAGTCCGAATTGTTGAGACCAAGATGAAACAACTTTGTTTGGCAGAAAGGAATGTTTTGTTACCAAATGTTGTTTCAATTTACTGGGAACCATAGCATTACTGAGATTTTCACCACACACAACACACTCGAGGATTGGGTATGTTTTGTCAACACACCATTTTAATTTCAATTAATTTTCGCGTCAGACCTTATCATCTTGTGAAGGCACATCGGCTGCGGAACACTGCTCTAGCGGACATGAAGGAGTACCACGTTTTTCTGGAGTAATACGGATTTAAATTATGGAGAGAAGTGGGGAGAGCAAACATCTCTGACTTACTCCTTTATCTATGGAAATCCAAGGAGAAATTTAATGGAATGAAAAGGATATTTGATACAAAGTTGCTAAATAAACAAAGGAAGAACGGTACTAGTCAGGGCAAGCTAATGAGCCGTAGCAGCGCTCAAGACATTCATGCCAACCACATCTCGTTGAATCGAATCACGTTTTACTGACTCGCTTCGTTACCGGTTAAAACTTTTTGCTCGCTGCAACTTAGAGACAGACATGGAAGCAATTCGATTACAGCGACGCGCGCTCGCTTGCTCGCTCTCATTAACACAGACACTGTCCCACGCTAAAGAGGCGCGTTAAATCCAGGAGCGTGACGTCACCGTCTACTTGAACTAGACTGCATGTCCCTCTACGGGACCCTCTTTCTGCTGAACTGCACGAAGTCCTTCAAGAACTAACTACAAGCCCATCACCATCCAGATAAGCAAGGAGATGAATTTTTATCTCAACGAAATAAATTCTGTGCTTAACAGGTCGTGCCAATTTGTCTTGAGATTTCTAATTGTTATTTACAGGAAAAAGAATTAAATTATGGAGGATACTTAAATTGAAACACCTTCATAAGCACTTCAAGCACGCTTCTTCCTCACTATGTAGGCGGGCGATAA
Source organism: Periplaneta americana (assembly GCA_025594305.2). Lineage (NCBI taxonomy): Eukaryota > Metazoa > Arthropoda > Insecta > Blattodea > Blattidae > Periplaneta > Periplaneta americana. The sequence goes on from JAJSOF020000011.1 coordinate 31,514,826, forward strand.
TTTTACTTTGGAAATCACTGACAAAAATGCAACTCCCTACCTTGCTCTTCTCCTATTTCCCAAGTTCTCCTTGTATTCCCCTTGCTATCCTTGTATTTGTCTCTATTGTTCTTTTTGTATTCCCCATGTTCTCATTGTGTTAACCTTGTTTTCCCTGTGTTACACTCTATACCCTTGTTTTACACTTACTTTGTTGTATTTCCTTTGTTCTCCTTGTATTACCTTTACTTTCCTTGAATTTCCCTTGTTCTCCTTGTATTAACTTTACTTTACTTGTATTTCCCTTGTTCTGCTTGTATTAGCCTTGTTGTCCTTGTATTTTCCTTTTTCTCTTTACATTACTCTTAGATTCCTTCTATTTCCCTTGTACTGGTTGAGGGTTTTTCTGGGGTTTTCCCTCAACCCAATATGCGCAAACACTGGATAACTTTCGGTACTGGACCCCGGACTCATTTCACCGGCATTACCACCTTCATCTCATTTAGACGGTAGACCTAAATAACCTTAGATGTTGAGAAAGCGTCGTAAAATAACCTACGAAAATAAAAAAAAATCTCTTCTTCTCCTTGCATTACCTTTATTTCCCACGTATTTTCCTTGTTCTGCTTGTATTAACCTTGTTATTCTTGTACTACATTCCTTGTTCTCTTTATATTAGGCCTACTCTTAGATTCCTTCTATTTCCCTTGTTCTCCTTGAATTACCCTTACTTTTCTTGTATTTCCTTTGTTCTTCTTGTAGTATCCTTACTTTCCTTGTATTTCCCATATTCAGATTGTAGTACCCTTACTTTTCTTGTATTTCCTTTGTTCTTCTTGTAGTATCCTTACTTTCCTTGTATTTCCCTTATTCAGATTGTATTACCCTTACTTTCCTTGTATTTACTTTGTTCTTCTTGTAGTATCCTTATTTTCCTTGTATTTCCCTTTTTCAGATTGTATTATCCTTACTTTCCTTGTATTTCCTTTGTTCTTCTTGTAGTATCCTTACTTTCCTTGTATTTCCCTTATTCAGATTGTAGTACCCTTACTTTTCTTGTATTTCCTTTGTTCTTCTTGTAGTATCCTTACTTTCCTTGTATTTCCCTTATTCAGATTGTATTACCCTTACTTTCTTTGTATTTCCTTTATTCAGATTGTATTATCCTTACTTTCTTTGTATTTCCCTTATTCAGATTGTATTATCCTTACTTTCCTTGTATTTCCTTTGTTCTTCTTGTAGTATCCTTACTTTCCTTGTATTTCCCTTATTCAGATTGTATTATCCTTACTTTCCTTGTATTTCCTTTGTTCTTCTTGTAGTATCCTTACTTTCCTTGTATTTCCCTTATTCAGATTGTAGTACCCTTACTTTTCTTGTATTTCCTTTGTTCTTCTTGTAGTATCCTTACTTTCCTTGTATTTCCCTTATCCAGATTGTATTACCCTTACTTTCCTTGCATTTCCTTTGCTCTTCTTGTAGTATCCTTACTTTCCTTGTATTTCCCTTATTCAGATTGCAGTATCCTTACTTTCCTTGTATTTCCTTTGTTCTTATTGTAGTATCCTTACTTTCCTTGTATTTCCTTATTCAGATTGTATTATCCTTACTTTCCTTGTATTTCCTTTGTTCTTCTTGTAGTACCCTTACTTTTCCTGTATTTCCTTTGTTCTTCTTGTAGTATCCTTACTTTCCTTGTATTTCCCTTATTCAGATTGTAGTACCCTTACTTTCCTTGTATTTCCTTTGTTCTTCTTGTAGTATCCTTACTTTCCTTGTATTTCCCTTATTCAGGTTGTAGTACCCTTACTTTCCTTGTATTTCCTTTGTTCTTCTTGTAGTATCCTTACTTTCCTTGTATTTCCCTTATTCAGATTGTAGTACCCTTACTTTCCTTGTATTTCCTTTGTTCTTCTTGTAGTATCCTTACTTTCCTTGTATTTCCCTTATTCAGATTGTAGTACCCTTACTTTCCTTGTATTTCTTTTGTTCTTCTTGTAGTATCCTTACTTTCCTTGTATTTCCCTTATTCAGATTATAGTACCCTTACTTTTCTTGTATTTCCTTTGTTCTTCTTGTAGTATCCTTACTTTCCTTGTATTTCCCTTATTCAGATTGTAGTACCCTTACTTTCCTTGCATTTCCTTTGTTCTTCTTGTAGTATCCTTACTTTCCTTGTATTTCCCTTATTCAGATTGTAGTACCCTTACTTTCCTTGCATATCCTTTGTTCTTCTTGTAGTATCCTTACCTTCCTTGTATTTCCCTTATTCAGATTGTAGTACCCTTACTTTTCTTGTATTTCCTTTGTTCTTCTTGTAGTATCCTTACTTTCCTTGTATTTCCCTTATTCAGATTATAGTACCCTTACTTTCCTTGTATTTCCTTTGTTCTTCTTGTAGTATCCTTACTTTCCTTGTATTTCCCTTATTCAGATTGTAGTATCCTTACTTTCCTTGCATTTCCTTTGTTCTCCTTGAATTACCCATAATTTCCTTGTATTTCCTTTGTTCTCCTTGTAGTACATATACTTTCCTTGTATTTCCTTTGTTCTCCTTGTAGTATCCTAATTTCCTTGTATTTCCGTTGTTCTCCTTGTGTTTCAATTGTTCTACTTTTTTCCGCTTTTATTTTTAAATCATAATTTGAAATTGATGCGAATATTAAAATATATTGTACAGTACCTTTCCATTAGTAGTTCACTAAAGCGTATTAAATATATTATTGCGACTATTACACTTTTACTACGTCATACTACTTTTGTCCAATAAAACGGTACGAAACGACGTGTTTCAATCAATAATGGCTGCTTATTCTATAACTTTTATTACCTCCCTAGCATATGCTTTTTTTTCACCTTCTAAGCATTTGTTGGTTTTTATCACTTTCCTAACATTTTTTTCTTTGTTTGTCAACACTATACTTAAAAAATTGTACCTTTAAAATTATTTATATTTATTTCATCATTCTTAATTAAAACTTTTCTATCATTTACCTTGTCTATATTATTTAGGATATGTCATAGCTCCTGCTGTATGAAATTATGGATAGTCACGTATCAGAGACTGTTTAATATATTTTGATAATTGAAGTGGAATGCAATTGTTTTAATAAAAATGAAACTGAATCAACAAAGCCTTCTTGACTAGTAATCGTCCATAGAGTTCAATGATGATTATATAATTGGCAGAACTGGTAAAAAGAGAACAGTCGATCATAACACACTACTGCCATCTTGCGGAATATTTGTAATGATGAGATGGTACAATAATACATTTTCAAGACAGTTTAGTAAGTCAATTAATATTTTATTGTATTAGAGTACTTTATTTCTTCTAATCTTTATATACTTTCTTCTAATCGTGTAATAGTCAATTAAATCACACTCGAGTTTTGATTTTCTCTAGATAAATCAAAACCTCTAGTGACATTACTGTAGACAATGGATGCTTCTACAACAACAATAAAATTCTCATCGATAAAATGTGTGACTATTTTAATTGACCTAGGGAAAACTAGAGCGTTGTGGGACTTAGAGAATTCCCAATAGAAACATAGAACATTTTCTGCATATGCAGCAATACCGGTAATTAATTTCTCGGAAACAGGGGGCAGTGGACGTACTTCCTACATCATTTCATTTACAGTAGAACTTCAATTAGGCTATTCTCGCTAATTCATTCCACAAAACTGGAAATGTTATCAAAACAACGATAATTAATTAATCATTGAAACTGACATTATAGTGACAATTCATTAGAAAAGCCTTAATTAAATTTATACGTTTTTATCTTAGGTTATAACTTGAAACAAAATTATTTATTACAAGAAATAACAACCCTTAACACTATCACATTCATATAATTTGATAAAACTTATTAAATTCGTTATTTTTCTTAGAGTTCTTCAACAAAATAACTTTCTAAATGTTGTAAAACTCAATGAAAACTGAATGCCGTGTTTTGACGGGCGCTATATTTATTTACTGGCTTATTCTATCAGCTGCCACGTTCTTAAATGTCACAGGGTCAGAGGATCTACACAATTGCTATAGAATATAATAATCACGTACAAAACAAAAAGCTCGTAACCAAACAAAAGGTTTCCATTAAAGTAATTGCAAGCAATAAAATTGATGTAATATAAACACGTTGAAAACTACCACAACTATCGAGAAATGTACGCCTAGGAATGCTTCGTAAGCAAAGGGCGTGAGATATAGTAAAGTTACTCTGAACAAGAAGGAGAGGATTCGTGTAGGTTGAAAATTAAATCGAAGTCCATGAAGTAAATGAGGTCTGTGTTTTTGATATGGATGGCTACGATATTGAAGTGTTCAGGTCGTTTTGATCTTTCAATAACTTTCGTGATTGTTATTGTGGGCAAAGTTCGAACTGTGTGGATTTTGGAATTTGAAGAACAGTATTTACCCGCGTAATGGACGCCCTCAAATAATGGACGCACCCCAATTTTTTGCGTTAAAATTAAAAAAAAAAAAAACTTTCCTGCGTAATAGATGCATCTCATTTTAAACAAAGATCGTTTTAATGACATATCTAAAGTCGTAAGATTGGATGCATTGCTTATGTTTAAATTCAAGCTTTAAAGAACAATGCATGGTACCACTGCAATCGTGATTGATTCTTCTTTTACGTGCGAAAAATATAGGTATCGTCCAATTAATAAGGGAGTATTTTTAGTACATTTGCAGTAATCAGTATTAAAAGTCCGCTAACAAATCAAGAAAATCATTTCGTGCTTCAAAGTGTGGCAAGTATCCCGAAATTGAAAATAAATTAGTCACGGCCGATATATCGTTACGTATTCTATCGATTATTTCAGCATACGAGCTGGCGCACCTTTAATACGTATCTCTTTTTTTTTTCCTCGCATAAAGGACGCACCCTAGTCTTTTGTTTTGTAATAAAAAAAGTGCGTCTTTTATGCGAGTAAATACAGTAAAATATTGATTTTTTTTTTCATTTCGATCTTTTGACCCCCCCCCCCGCATTTAAATTTAACAAGGAGCCCTTACCTTAATTAGTTCATAATTGCTTCCTCATTCCATGCTGCCTACTCTCGAGACAACAATGTAATTGATAACAGAAATGATTCACACATCAAAATAACGCCAATCAGTTGATCGAAATAAAACTGCAATGAGTAATACGGATAGATACGGAAATTAATATCACAGTTAAGTAGTTTAGAATTAAACTACGTTATATTAAATATTTCTGTCTTTATACTCCCTGAATTTATTAATCACCATCATTCATCAACGGATAATAATCATTAATGATTACGCTACCGCATTCATTTGTTTCTGTTTATATTTTATCACGGCACTCTGGATTCGGAATTATTTTGCTTCAATTTAATTTAGTTTTAATTTAATTTAATTTATTTATGATATAATAAATTGGGGTGGAGTAGCATCATCTGTACTTAATCTATTAATTTTATTACACAGAAGATTAATAAAAATTTGTCTGACCAAACATATGGATTACCCAACAAATTTAATTTATACAGATTTAAAGTATTAACTATTGAAGAAATTTATAAATATAGTTTACTAACTTACTACCACAGAAATCAAGTAAAACATAAATCTAATCGACATGAATATCGTACTGGAAGACAAAAGTCTACTTTCCCATTAATTGAGTCTAAATTTCATACGAGTGCAGATCTTAAACATGGTGCTAGTTTCAGCCCAAGACTTTATAATAAAATTACAAACCATTTTCCAAATTTGAAATATTTTAAAATTGAAGCTTTTAAAAAATAAATTTATAAAATTATTCATCATATATAATATTAACAAATGTATTTTTTACCTTTTATTACTGTCGAATATATTCATGTTTTTATTCAATATCACTGGTTTCTGTCTCATTGTCAATTTATTTATAATAAATAAATTTTTTCTTTTTTTCTCTCCTTTTTTTTGATCTTGTGTGTTATTTATTGGTTTGAATTGTTACTTACTGCATTCAGTAAACTGTCCTTGTAAATTTTATGTTATATTATTGACTAAGACCACACCGTACATGAGCCTGGCTCTTAGGGTAGTGGTTAGAATCATTTTTGTTTTATAGAGTATATTTGTACTCACTAGCTAGCTAGTTAGATAAAATTAAATAAAGATCACACAATAATTTCAGTAATTATAATAATGACATTCGGAAGGAAATTAAACGCTGGATAAATATGGGAAATGCCTGTTATTATTTGGTTGAGAATCTTTTTTTGTCATCCAGTCTGCTCTCAAGAATTCTGGAAGTTAGAACTTATAAAACAGTTATATGAGACTGCCGATTGTTCTGTATGGTTGTGAAACTAGGATTCTTACTTTGAGAGAGGAACAGAATTTGATTTGCATAATACACGTCACTGTTCGTTAACAGAAAACCACAATTTAAGTCTCACGGAGTTAGTGTGCACTCGAAGTTGGTTGCTTGATGGTTGTCAGCCCACTTTGAGGTCTGTGGATATAGAGGGAAAAATTGGATCGGTGTCGGTTAGAGTTCCCGAGTAGCTCAGTGGTAGAGCGTTGGTACGTTAAACCAAAGGCCCCGGGTTCGATACCCGGCTCCGGAACAATTTTTCCCTCGAAATTATTCAAATCAACTTTACAGGGAGTTATACCTGAAATCTTGATTTGCATAATACACGTCACTGTTCGTTAACAGAAAACCACAATTTAAGTCTCACGGAGTTAGTGTGCACTCGAAGTTGGTTGCTTGACGGTTGTCAGCCCACTTTGAGGTCTGTGGATATAGAGGGAAAAATTGGATCGGTGTCGGTTAGAGTTCCCGAGTAGCTCAGTGGTAGAGCGTTGGTACGTTAAACCAAAGGCCCCGGGTTCTATACCCGGCTCCGGAACAATTTTTCCCTCGAAATTATTCAGAATTTGATGGTGTTTGAGCGCATGAAAATATTTGGGGCTAAGAGGGATGAAGTTACAGGAAAATGGAGAAAGTTAGCATACACAACGCAAAACTGCACGCATTGTAGTCTTCTCCTAACATAATTAGGAATATTAAATCCAGACATTTGAGATGAGCAGGGCATGTAGCACGTATGGCGAATCCAGAAATGCACATAGAGTGTTAGTTGGGAGACTTGAGGGGAAAAGACTTTTTAAGTGGCCGAGACATAGACGGAAGGATAATATTGAAATGGATTTGAGGGAGGTGGGATATGAGGTAATGACTGGATTAATCTTGCTCAGGATAGGGACCGATGGTGGGCTTATGTGAGGGCGGTAATGAACCTCCGTGTTCTTCAAAGGCCATCCGTAAGTAAGTTTCAACGAGTGTCTTTGAATGAAATAAAACGATTTGTTTTCTTGAATATCGATTTTAAATGCATCTCTGGCTTAGCAGCTCCATATCTTTTGGCAAGTTCTTTAATGTCCACAATTTCACTTTAATTTTATATGTTCCTTTAATTATTTATTATTTTCAAGAGTTTTGTCTGCAAAATTAAAAAAAAGCACTTGCTAAGATTGAATTTATACCATCAAACTTGCCAAAAAATATTCCATCTCAAAAACGCTGAAAAATACTAAATCCCAACGTTAAAAGTGCTTACTTACTTACTTACTAACTGGCTTTTAAGGAACCCGAAGGTTCATTACCGCCATCACATAAGCCCGCCATAGGTCCCTATTCTGAGCAAGATCAATCCAGTCTCTATCATCATATCCCACCTCCCTCAAATCCATTTTAATATCATCTTCCCATCTACGTCTCGGCCTCCCCAAAGGTCTTTTTCCCTCCGGCCTCCCAACTAACACTTTATATGCATTTCTGGATTGGCCCATACGTGCTCTATGTCCTGCCCATCTCAAACGTCTAGATTTAATGTTCCTAATTAAGTCAGGTGAAGAATACAATGCGTGCAGTTCTGTGGTGTGTAACTTTCTCCATTCTCCTATAACTTCATCCCTCTTAGCCATAAATATTTTCCTAAGCACTTTATTCTCAAACACCCTTAATCTATGTTCCTCTCTCAAAGTGAGAGTCCAAGTTCCACAACCATAAAGAACAACCGGTAATATAGCTGTTTTATAAATTCTAACTTTCAGATTTTTGACAGCAGACTGGATAGTAAAAGCTTCTGAAACGAATAATAACAGGCATTTCCCATATTTATTCTGCGTTTAATTTCCTCCCGAGTATAATTTATATTTGTTACTATTGCTCCCAGGTATTTGAATTTTTCTACCTCTTCAAAGGATAAATTTCCAATTTGTTTATTTCCATTTCGTACAATATTCTCGTCACGAGACATAATCATATACTTTATCTTTTCGGGATTTACTTCCAAACCCATCTATTTACTTGCTTCAAGTAAAATTCCCGTGTTTTCCCTAATCGTTTGTGGATTTTCTCGTTTAATGATCTCCTAAAAGTGCTATAAAATGCTAAATTTGATTTGTGAAGTACTAAATTATTGATTTTAAGTCGCTAAAATCTACAATCTCTAATCATAACACTGGGCCATCTTTCTAAACATCGTAAAATGTAAATTTAAGAAAGGCATTATTATTTTCAGGGATAAGATTAGGCAGTGTCACAGCAACAGGTAAGTTTATGCTGTGAGAAGAAATGAGCAGTTGAGCGCTGTGCATGCTACTGCGGATACATAAATATTCATCACTTAATAAATTGCAACGACTTGTAGCTAGGTAGACCTAGTGTTTGCGCTGTGGAGCACCGAGAAAGCAAGGCGAACCTCGCCACAGAGAAGATGGCTGCATCATCTCATATCTGTATTCATCTGCAAGGGAAATAGCTTGCGACAAATGCGATTTAATTTAAACTGTTTTATTGAAAATAATATTTACTTAATTTCAAACTCGCTCTCGACTGTACACAAAGATATCTTGCAGATTTTCCTATGTCCAAGTATTATCACCAAAGCTCGGAACTTGGGGACTTGTCTCGTGTGCTTGAGTAAGGTTACAGGTACAACGTACACAAAGCTCACGCTGCAAGTGCTCAGGGACAGTCGTGTGTACTAAGAAAGTGGCCACAACTAATGACAGGAAGACGGACGAAGAAACTGTTATGTCGAAGCCAATGACATTCAGAGAATTAAAGGTAAACGGTCTGTTTGAGGAAATAGAAAATACGCGTTATTTCGAATGGGTATTATAGAAGTTTGAAAATACATTTTGTTTTAAATTTAAGATACAGAATTTCATGGAGAATTCGGAGAAGATACATTATTTTTTTCGAATGGAGAGTTTATATTTTGTAAGTTGTGCCACACACAAACTAGAGGCTGGAAACGAAATTCATTGAAAGGCATTGCAGTCCCTCAAATTGTAGAAAAATCTGTCCATAGACATGGATCGAAACGTAGAGGGGCTTGCCCTAGTAGTGACACACTAATTGAAAACTATTTTCGAGAAAAATTTAGGATATACTTATCTTTCTCAGATACGAGATCAGCTAGCAACTGCTGAAAATCGAACAGAAAACAGTAACAATGAATACATTCAGTATTTTAAGTCTGCTACCGAAAAATCTTCGAATGTAGGTAGTCATACACTGTAATAAAATGTACACAGCAGAACAGTAAATTTGATATATTTCTCATGTTTATTTTTATTATATACATGCTATGAAATTACGTGTTTCAACCTACCATAATATTATCAATAAGTTGTTGGAGCCAGAAACCACTTTTGTAGCAAACCTGACAGTACCTCCGTGCTGGAAGCGGGAATATGTTGACATTGAAGTCCGGTCGCTTAGTCACGTGCAAAGACACAAGTCCCCAAGTTCCGAGCTTTGATTATCACAGTCTAGTACAGCGGTGTCAGACACAGCCTAAACGGAGCGGAGCGCTCCACTATAACTCGTTGCGTGCTCCGGTGCTTCCACAGACATAAGCTCCGACTGGACGTCTCTAGCTCCACAATCGGCTTCGGAGCTTACAACTCTGACACTACTGGTCTAGTATATACAGTTACGAAGCTTGAGTTTATGAGGGTACTAGAAACAATAGACTGTGCAGGTACTATTTCGCATTGTCTGTATTGAGGCGATCCTAGTGGTTAGCAACTATCTATGGATGCATATTTACTACGTATTAAGCTTCGTGACTGTATACAGGGTAATTCATAAATACCTGTAAAATTTTGTGGGTATAATGTAGGGGTAAAACTAAAACTAAAATGTTCTATACAACTTTTCCCGCAAATTCCTTACTTTCAGAGTTACGATGCAATGTCCTATCTTGCTAGTTATCAAAAACATGGACCAGTAAACCCTTCGGATTTGTAATGCTCGCCTACATAGCGACTGCGTTAGATGTTTGTTATTCGTACACCCCTATTACGTACAGTTGATTTCGACCTGATAAAACTTCGTTTACTGTACGTAGGTATGTACTGATTTTATAGAATTTTACAGACCCCGTTCAACTCATTCCGAACTGTTTCATAGCTATTTTGATGTAACTGTTGTAGTTATGGTACGTTCAGAATTTGAGTGGCACAAACGAGCGTCTTCAGACGACCCCAAAGGTAGAAGTCTGGTGATCTGGCTGGCCAAGCAACTGATATTGCACGATCTATCTTACCGTACACAACTAAACACTACTGAAATAATGACAAAATGAATGTGAACCTACGGGACGTAGTGATTGTAGGAACTGCAACAGTGCCATACTACTAAACATGCCTACGTACAGTAAACAAAGTCTTATTAGGTCGAAATCAACTGTAGTGGGGTGTACGAATAAAAAACATCTACCGCAGTCGCTATGTATGAAAAACATGATCCGGCCGAAGGCTTTACTGGCCCATGTTTTTATGCCTGGCAAGATATGGCACTATGCAACATAACTCTGAAAGCAAGGGTTTGCGGGAAAAGTTGCATAGATTATTTTAGTTTTACTTTTACCTCTACATTAAACGCACAAAGTTTTTACAGGTATTTATGAATCACCCTGTATACTAGACTGTGGTATTATGTTACTTCTTATAGGCCTGTTCATTTTAGAGTTTAAGAAGTTCTTGAAATTCTTTAGCAACGACTAGCCATGGTGATAAAGGCGATGACGATGGTGATGATAATGGTAGTGGTGATCTTGGTTCTGGTGATGATTTTAGTGATAGTGTTGATAATTTTGGTGATCACTGTGGTGGTGATTTTGGTGATATTGATGATTTTGGTGATAACGTTGCTGGTGATTATGGTAATGATGGTGTTAGTTTTGGTGATAACGGCAGTGATGGTTTGGTGATTATGGTGATTTTGGAGATAATGGCGAGAGTGGTTCTGATTATAATATTGGTGAATTTGGTGATTTCGATGGTAATGGTAGTGCTTTTGATGATCATTGTGTTGCCCACGTTGATAATTTTCGTAATAATGGTAATGGTGATCTTGATATTTTTGTTCGTGATTTTCGTGATAATTGTGGTAGTAATTAGGTGATAATGGCGGTGATGGTTTTGGTGATTAATGATGGTTATGATCTTGTTTGTAATAGTGGTGATTTTGGTGATAATGATGGTTATGACTTTTGTGATATAGTGGTATTGATCTTGGTGGTAATGTTGGTGGTGATCTTGGTGGTAATGGTGGTGGTGATGGGTGTTAATGGTGGTAGTATTTTGGCGATAACACTGGTGTTGATTTTGCTAGTAATGGAGATGTTTTCGATAATGGTGGTAAATTTTGTGATAATGGTGATAATGATTTTGATGAGTGACAATGATGATTTTGATAATAAAACCGGTGATAATTTTGATGATAAATGTGGCAATTTTGATGACAATAGTGGTGTTGATTTTGAAAATTATAGTTGTAATGATTTTGATGACAATGCTGATGATTTCGCTAATGATACTGGTAAAATTGTTGACAATGCGATGCTGATTTTGATGACTGTGGTGGTGATTGTAATGGCAATGGTGGTGGTGGTTTTTCTTAAATAGTGGTGCTCATTATGATGAGCTTCGGAAAATATAAGGCTTTCACACAAAAGAAAAAATTAAGATCATGGGACGATGAAATTAAGGAGATCATAAAAAATAAAAACATAGCTTATAGAAAATACCTTCAAACAAAATCCGTGAATGATGAAATAGATTATAAACATAAAAGGGCGATAGCTAACTGAGAAATTAGAAAACGACACAGGCAATCATGGAAAGAGTTTATATCTTTTTTAGAAACTGACATTTATAAAATGAAACCCAATACATATAAAATTTTAAAATACGAATACATGAACAGAGACATAAAGGAATTAACCAAAATAAACCCTTGCCCCAAAATAGAAACATTCCTAGACTTTTACAAAAACTTATGGAACAATCCTATTTTTGATTCAAAATTCTGGGACACAAAAAACCCAGATAAACAATGCATTACAAAAGAAGAACTACAAAAAGCATTAAAGAAGACGAAAAATAGTAAATTACCTGGAGAAGATAACCTAAATTCGGAATTGTATAAATATGAAGGAGATCTATTTGAAGAAAGATTACTAAGATTTCTAAACAGAATATATCTGACTGCCACTTTACCGGAAGAATGGAAAAATAGTGTAATTATTCCCATATATAAAACAGGAGATAAACAGAATGTTGAAAACTATAGAGGGATTAGTATCCTCAACACATATTATAAGATATTTAGTAGGATTTTAAATGAAAAATTAAAAAAAAAACCTGCTGAAACTTTCCTTCTGGAGTGTCAAAATGGCTTTAGAAAAGGAAGATCATGTGTAGATCCATTATTTAGTATCAAACTATTGTTAGAAAAAGAAGAGAATTTAATTTAGAAACCCATATAGCTTTTATTAATTTTGTGAAAGCTTTTGATAAAGTCCGAAGAGACCTTTTATTCGACTTATTACAAGATAAAAATATTCCAAATTTGCTATTACAAAATATAATAGAAATCTACACAGACAGCAAAATAAGTGTCAAAATAAATAACTGTATATCCGAAAGAAAATTAGTTAATAATGGAGTTCGACAAGGTTGTCCACTATCACCAACTTTATTTAATACTTATATAAATGAAATTATTTTAAAATGGAACCAAATCTACACATCAGGAATCAAAATAACCAGTGCTCTAACATTAAATACCTTACTCTATACCGATGATCAAGTCATAATTTCCAATTCAGAGGATAATTTGCAAAAGAGGATTGTATACATTAAATAAAATATTAAAAGATTTTGGAATGGAAATTTCAGCACAAAAATCAAAAGTAATGGCATTTTAGAACAAGACTCAGTCAGACGTAAGATAATACACAATAACCAATGCCTCGAACAAATGCAAAATTTCAATTATCTGGGTTGTGAAATATCTTATCAAAATGAAAAAGATGTGAACAAGAAAATTACCAAATTTACACAAATTCTAGGAATAATAAACAATACATTAAAAGCTAAATTAGTACAAAAATCTACAAGAATAAAAATATATAATACACTAGCATTACCCTCCCTTTTATACGGAAGCGAGATTTGGACATTAAAGAAAAAAGACATGAACAGAATCAAAGCAACGGAAATGAAATTTTTCAGGAGGACAGCAGGATATACTCTTTTAGACCGAAAAAGGAATGAAGAAATTTTAGAACAATTAGAAGTAGAGTCAGTAGAAGAAAAAATCAGCAGATACAAATTCAATTGGCTAGATCATGTAAGAAAAATGGAAAATTCAAGAATCCGAAAAATTACGATGCAATATAAACCTAGAGGACATCGTCGACCAGGAAGACCTTTAAGAAGACTGCTAGATGGGGCCGAAACAGGTCTAGAGAGGCCTAATTCGTGAAGGATGATGATGATGATGATAGAAATTTAGGGGATAATGACTGTGATGACTTTTATCATGAGGATAATGTTGACTTCATCACAATAGTTGCAATTTTGATGGCAATTGGGTGATTTTGACGGCAATAATGGTGATTTTCATGTCGTAATAATCCTCTTGATTATCCCAGAACTGTTGTATTCTGGATTTAAAGTAAGTTATTTGATATTCATCAAATTTATAACAATGTCTTATTAAAGTTCCTTCTTAAAAAACCGAAATATATTAAATTGTAACTTATTCACATACTGTAAATATAAAACTAAAAGATAAAAAACATAAGCCTGACAGAACCTAAATGCATCACAACTGTAGCTTATAATCACAGTAGCAACTTCAGCCTAAACCTCTATAATAAGATAACAGCTAAATTACCAAACACATAATTTGCTAATGCTCCTTGCTAAAAAAAATAAATCAAATAAAAATTATTGTTGAAGGAGAAAATATAAAATAGATTCAATTACTGTAATATCTGTGTTTTTCTTTTTCTCTTCTTACTTTTTATTATGTACAGTCCGGGTCAGCTTACTTCAGACCTTAAGGGTGAAACCTAATCATTTTTCCTCCCATTACTACATATGCTAGTGTATTGTGGTGATTTTCTAGTTTGCAGGTTCAATTTTCATTTGCCAACTTCGTTTCGAATTTCGATACTGACAAATACTACAAACGGTAGTGATTTTGTAACTGTTATGTTGGCAGCTGAGGCAGACGTCGGTACTGGAGTTCCTTGAAATTAAAATTGTACTTGGTTTCTGAGCCGGTTACTGGAAGCTAGTGAAATTTGAATATACTAATAACTTAATAATTAATATCAATATTAATATTAATACATAATAGTTATTTTATGTGTTGCTTTGTGATTATAATTCAAGACTATAGTCAATTAAGTGTAAATAAATATAACATACTTAGGTGTGATAATGCAGGTGGGTAATCGATAAAAATACCATTTCACATTTTAATGAATTTCTTTCGTGTTTAGATTTTTATTAAAATAATGTCAAAAAGAGGAAAAAACATAACAGCGACTCCACCAAGAAAGCTTAAAGCGTGCTGCGAGAGTGGGAATAACTTCCCCTACTGACGTTCTGTTCTTTTAGATTTAACCGAAAGAAGATAATGAAGAAGGAATAATGCTCATGGAGATAGCAATTATAACTAGAACAGCAAAATTATTAGGAGTAAGTATTCTTAAGCATACATTTCATGGTGATGTTCAGTTTTCGGAGTTAGTACTAATAATTTAATGTGGTTAAACAAAATACATTTTTAGGTTAGATCTCGTGAATTAATTGTTTAGTCAAACCAATGAATTTCATATTGCCAGACAAAATACTTAACATGTTGATCCCTTTTTCGAATACACAGTTTGGCTATGAAAATATGTTACAAATTATTTTATGCTCGACCATGCCGAAATGTAATAATTATACACCTGGTAGCAGTCCTTTAATGCATGTCATTAAAGTACACCTATTCATTAAAGTTCAGGTTTTCGATTATTCTAGGATATTCAATTGAAAGACAAGTACCGAAACGTTACGGAGGCTGGAAATCCAATACTGTCGCAGAAGGTTATGTTCTGTTACTATAATAATTAGCGTTAATTGTAAATAATATTAAAATAAATTTCATTTGTCATCTCGTTTTCCAATGTCGAATTCAATTTCAAGGTTATATCAAGACTGTTTATCTTACTCTCTAGATTTGTATCAAGGTCGTCGACATTCGTTTTCCGGAAAAAATCAATACTTTCGCATCTGCGCACATCTCACAATTCATGAGGTAGGCTATTGCACTCACTCACATAACAATAACATGAATACTTACGAATAATTTCAAGTTAGAAATATGGTCGAGCATAAAAAGTCGTATGAAACTTATATGATGAAAGAGTAATGGAACGGAGAAAAATTCTCTCCGGCGCCGGGATTTGAACCCGGGTTTTCAGCTCTACGTGCTGATGCTTTATCCACTAAGCCACACCGGATACCACCCCGGCGCCGGACAGAATTGTCTCAGATTAAGCTCCAACTCTTGGGTTCCCTCTAGTGGCCGCCCTCTGCACTACGTCATAGATGTCTATGAACGTAGGACCGAAGTCCACACATGTGCTGAGGTGCACTCGTTATGAGTGACTAGTTGGCCGGGATCCGACGAAATTAGCGCCGTCTTAAATCCCGGCCAACTAGTCACTCATAACGAGTGCACCTCAGCACATGTGTGGACTTTGGTCCTACGTTCATAGACATCTATGACGTAGTGCAGAGGGCGGCCACTAGAGGGAACCCAAGAGTTGGAGCTTAATCTGAGACAATTCTGTCCGGCGCCGAGGTGGTATCCGGTGTGGCTTAGTGGATAAAGCATCAGCACGTAGAGCTGAAAACCCGGGTTCAAATCCCGGCACCGGAGAGAATTTTTCTCCGTTCCATTACTCTTTCATCATATGATGACGCAGAATATCTGCATGGAAATATCATATGTACTTCGGTACGTTAAAATCATATATACGTATGAAACTTGCCTATAATAGTAATTAAGACGCTTGTATGAAAATTATGAAACTCACTTGCGCTCGTTTCATAAACATCCTCGCGTCTTAATTACTACCATTATAGGCTCGTTGCGTAATGTACTAAAATAATTTAGAATAATCTACCAACATAAAGGTAAAGTATGGTAAGTAAATAAGTCATTCAGTACGTAAGATCGTGTGATATCTGGTAACAGTTGGCAGCACTGACAAAACGGCAATATTTGCTGTTAAGGAACTGTTTTTACTCGACCCTCACTGTAAAAAAGTACATAACTTATCTTAGTTCTAGCAATAAATTATTATTATTATTATTATTATTATTATTATTATTATTATTATTATTATTATTATTATTATTACTGTTATTTTGTTTGTGCAGAGATAAACATACATTTCAAGACACTAGTGCTTCATAAGACACAGTTACAATGTTTCCGTTAACTCCCGTGGTTCCATTTAAGAATTAACAAGATGAAGCGACATTTAATAAGAGTGCTCGATCCAAAATCTCATGATGTACAGATAATTCGCTCATGATGTAACTAATGATGATGTAGAAGGAAGCCTGCGTTTATTAGACATTTTCTTGACACTAACAGCAAGTAAATGCTCATGTAATATTCATGAAGTGCCCCCCCTCACCCTTATGTTCTCATCTGACTTAGCTTACAGGAGTAATGAGTGTGGATGAGCCTAGACGAAGATGGTAGGGGGCGGGTTACCCCTTCTTCCGATGTGTACAAGCTGCTCTAACCTGGAGTTCAATAGGTCTCCCGAGACGTGACACGAGGTCAGTGGCGGAACAGATAAATTACGGATATACAGTTAGTTCTTAAATTCAAACGCCACTGGACCAGACACATAAAATTGGTGGAGGTTTCAACTGCAAAATTATTTATTTTATATAAACAAAATACTTAGGGATTCATTCATTCATTCATTCATTTGTTCGTTCGTTCGTTCAGAAAGCAATTTCTTCTTAACTACAGTCGAGCCGTTCTTATTTCCGGCGTGGCCACGCCTTCTCGACTTTTGGCGCGACGAAGGTAGGCAATAGCGGTGTTGCTAAATCTCTGTCAAGCCAATAGTGAACGAACGCAGTTCTAATAGCTGGTTGTCGAACAATCAGTCGGTAGTGCAGTTTTATTGTTGTTAGTGCTGTGTTATCGCTGAGTTTTCAGCATCATAATAACGCGGAGGATTCGAAAGACCATCAATTCGCAAAGCAGAGAAATGATTCTTAGCGTTAGAGATTATTTCGAAAATGAACGTGAAAATAAGGGTAGTTTATTGCCTTTAATGCAAGTGGTGCAAAGAACAGCTGATACGTGTGATGTGAACAAGTTCACGGTTTCTCAAATAACGACAGAGAAGTACGGACAATCTGGCAAAGAAGAAAAAGAAAATAAACTGAGAACTATGGCGGCGGCGGCAGGTACTAACAATGATTGTAGCGATCTAAGCGTAGCACCTCTAAATTGAACAATACCGGTAGGCAAGGTTCTTCGTGTAATTTTTTTATGTAGCAATGACTTATCATGACAAAATTTTTAATACTAACATATTTTACTTAATTTACAGGTTGTGTGGTTTTAGTTATTCATTCACATAAAAAATGTTTATTTATTATATTTTACAGCTTTCTCCCATTTTAGTAATTTCTAATATTGTTTCTGTATTTACGAAAATCGTTACTTCAAATGGTCGGGAAAACCAATTATAGGACAACATGGTAAGTCTTCTGTGTCCTGGGATGCTAGGATCAACAATAACAATAATATATAATATTATGTATTTATATATTACTAATTATTTATCGTAGGAAATAATTTTTCTTTCGATGTTTAAGACTAGACAGGTGTCAAAACTTCGTTAAGAGTACAAGGATAGATTTGACAACACAGTAACATCCACCGTGAGCGGGAAGCGGTATGTCGTCTGCATAACCTTGACGACAACCACTGCCAGTGAAGCAGCGAGTCAGCTGACCAGAAGCTGTCGTGTGATTTGCTGCCGGAAATAAGAACGGCTCGACTGTAGTCACCCAGCCAATTCCTTTTCCTCTTCCTGATCAGTTTCAGCATCATTCTTTCTTCACTCACTCTTTCCAACACAGCTTCATTTCTTATTCTGTCTGTCCATTTCACACGCTCCTTTCTTCTCCACATCCACATTTCAAATGCTTCTATTCGCTTCTCTTCACTTCGTCGTAATGTCCAAGGGCTATTAATTTAGAAATCTTCTCACTATTCGTGAGCTGCACAAGGGACAAAGAGTACTTAACCATATAAATGTTTACAAGTTCAGTGAAGCATTAATTTTGTTTTGACAATGAAACTCCTACAAGTACATAGCTGCAAATACATTTTGTGATTGGTGGGAATATAGCTAGTTTTAGAGAGGTAAGTGTTACAAAAAAGTAAAGAATGCTAATGAACTTGATTTCATTTCGAATATAGGTGATGCTTCAGGAGAGCACTTGATCCTTTCAATGCAGCTAAGGTCATAATCGGTATAATAGATGTAGGTATTCCAAGCCTCTTAAACACATATTTCATGAAGAGAGTAGCGGTACCTCTTGCTCCAACCAGAAGTCCGATTACTTCAAGCTCTTTTAGCTGTTACTTTTGGAGGTAATATGGAATGGTAGGATTGCAGATATTCTTTTTTTCCTTATCCACTTCTGTTGGCTGTTCCTCATTCGTTTCGAAACGCACAGTGGGATCAATTATATATCCAGATCTTGTAAGATTCCTTGAAAGCTATTATATCTATGGACCGTGTACTGCCAGTGACGGACAGACCATGTACTTCTTCAAAGGTGTTGTAATCGGCCTTGTTTAGAACCGATTCCCAAAGCTCTGCCAGTTTTTCGATTCTACACGTTAAGAAAAATCAAATGATTTGGAGTTGAAGAAATCGTCAAGCCAAGTCCGAAGAGGACCTTAGTTATTAAACGAGGTTTCTTGGAGATTGTTGGCTAGAGAGTGGAAAAGACGAAAATCTCATAGAGAAATATCAGGAGAATAGAGTGCATATGAAATAACCTCCCAATCGAGCTCTTAGATAACTACATTTGTAATTTTATAACCATGTTAGTAACAGTCCGATAAGCAGGTAACAATTGTTTAATTATTTTATGTAAGAGCCGTGTTTGTGTATATGTATGTATGTATTTATTAACACTACAATTGGGTATACACCCGGTGGTAGTGATATATAATGTACAATAATATCATTACAGTTATACAATAATTACAGCAATAAAAGAAAAATAAAAAAAATAAACCTATATTTATTTCTAACTAAAAATAAATAGATGCAATAAACTTAGGACTATAAATAAAAACTATTCTATAATAACGTCTACAATAAGCAAAAGTAAACCTAACTTATAGGTACTTCTATTTCACCCAACTATTACCAATTTAAGTAATTACATATCACCTTAATTAATTATAAATCAACTTAATTACATATCATCTTAATTAATTACATATCACTTAATTTAATTACATATTAACTAAATTAAATATCATATTAACTAATTACATATCAACTTAATTGCATGACACAATTTAATTACACTGCACCTACAATTACATTTACAGTCTAATCTTCTCAACCTTTCCTTAAATGTATTGATTTTGAGAGGACCACCCTGAAAGATTGCCGCAGGTAAGCTGTTCCAGTCTACTATTGTGCGGTTAACAAAGAAAAATTTGTGCTTATTAATACGTAATAGCATCATGTGAACACGATGCGAGAAGTCAGTCACAGCCGAACTAGCCCAAGGAATACAGCAAACCTCCTCACTCATCACCGTCACGTAAGTTTTTTTGTTATGTATAAAAAGTTTTCAAACAGAAACACATACCCGAATAAATCCCTTACAATACTGGAATCGTTTTTACAGTCAAACTCGGCCAAAGCTGACACTCACAACATGTGAATACCTTCCATCGGAAGAATATGTACCAAATAATTTGTTAATTTTAACATATTCAACACGTCAAATTTTAACCACATATTTTATCCTGTGAACAACTTGTATATGTTGTTAATTGAATTTCTACCAATATGTATCACTGTGTTATATAATTGATCTGAAGATGGGAAATATTGCCGAAAACATTAATCATTGATCTCTTATATATGTACTATAGTATTTAATTACTATTTGTACTTTGATAAGCACGTAGACGGCTCTTACATAAAATAATTAATAAATCGCTTTTGTAATGTTGTCGGATGGGCATTATCATGCTGCAGAATCATTTGATGCAATCTTTCCGGTCGTTTTTCTTGAATTACGGCCTCAAGGCGACTACGTTTTTGACAATAAATCTCAGTAGTAACGGTTACATTCGTCGGAACCAATTCATAACACGAGTACATGGCGCCTTCTATGTTCTATCAGATGCACACTAGTTATGTGGATGGACACCAGAATTGTTACGTGGAGTTGCTTTTAGTTAGGGCTGTCATTCCTTTCTGTTCTTAATGTTCATACAAATTGATTATTTTTCGTCAGAAACAATGGGTTGTGTTGGCGAGCCATGTCAAAATGACCCTCTTTGAAATGAGAAAACCAGTGCCGTTCTTTCCTATTTACGAACTGATTTCTTTGGATTCTGAACAAATGTTTTTCGGATGACTTCTACCGTTTCATTACTTGTCGATAGTCTTCCAGTACGGCTGTTCTTCTAAGGCCCAATGTATAAAACTCCCTGACTAAAGATCAACTTTGATCGTAGATCGAAAAGTGAACCGAGTTCAGACACTTCTTCTATTCTATAAAACTTTTCTACGATCAAATTACCTTGGTTCAAATGCAATCTAAGTTCACGTGAAAAGGATTTGGCAACATCGCATAAACAGGTGAAATACGTGATGCGCGGACCATGTTATACAGGTTTGTTCAGTGTTGCCAATCTAGCGACTTTAACTCTTTTTCAACAACAATTTCTTTTAACTTTTATATTGCTTAAATAGGGATTTAGTGACCTTTTTAGCACCCCAATAGGGACAAAATTTAATCTTTCTTTGTTGATAATAGAAATCTAGCGACTTTACAACTACTTTTTGGCGACTTTCCGTATATTCTGTTGGAGACACTGGTTTTTGTGCAATGTAAATAATGGCGGACAATAAGAAGAAGGTTGCCTGTTCTCCGAGTTGTTAACATGTTATGGTGTTTGATACTGCTAAACATAATAAAGCTTTATAAAACGACAATTTTCGTTTAGTAATGCAGTAAATTGAAAACTTATGAATGTATCTATCATATCGATGAATAATTAATGGTTGTTATAAACATAATATAATTATAGGTTATTCTATTTGATACTGCTGAACACGATAGAGCCTTATAAAATATAAGATTGTTTGTGTATTAAGGCAAGAAATTGAAAGAAATATATATATATATATATATATATATATATATATATATATATATATATATAATATAAATGTACCTATCATATCTATTGATATTAATTATAATGGATATTTTATTTGCACAATCTGTCACTCGTATATTTCAAACAGAAAAGAAATAACTGAACTTGGATCATCTAACTTAATCGGAGAAATTTCTTCAGTCAAAGTTGACTTTAGTTTGAGACAAATTAATCTCAGATTAGACTTTATACAACACAAAATTCCAAGTTCAGCTGAAATAAGGATCAATTTAACCACTGATCTAAGATTAAATGGTTTATACAATCGGGCCTAAGAGGCTTCCAGTCTCTTTTAACTGTCTATCCCAACGACGAATGTTATTTTCGTGTGGTGTTTCTCCACTAAATAGGCGGATATGGCGTTGTTAGCAGGAAAGGAAATTATGTTAAAAGATATGTTACTGGCGCTAAATGACAGCTGTAAGCAGTATGGGATGAAGATAAATACAAATGAGACGAAGAGCATGGCCATAGGAAGAAAAATACAGAAGGTAAACTTGCGAATTCTAAATGAGGCAGTACACCAAGTGGACAGCTTTAAATACTTGGAGTGTACTATAAGCAGTAACATCAGCTGCTGCCAGGAAGTCAAACGGAGGATAGCAATGGCAAAGGAAGCTTTTAATAGAAAAAGAGAAAAAGTAGCATCTTCTGCGGACCTCTGGAAAAAGAACTGAAGAAGAGACTAGTGAAGTGCTTTGTATGGAGTGTGGCATTGTATGGGGCAGAAACGTGGACATTACGAAGAAGTGAAGAGAAGTGAATATAAACATCTGAAATGTGGATATGGAGCAGAATGGAGCGTGTGAAGTGGACAGACAGAATAAGAAATGAAGCTGTGTTGGAAAGAGTGGGTGAAGAAAGAATGATGCTGAAACTGATCAGAAAGAGGAAAAGGAATTAGAAGCATTTGAAATGTGGATATGGAGAAGAATGGAATGTGTGAAGTGGACAAACAGAATAAGAAATGAAGCTGTGTTGGAAAGAGTGGGTGAAGAAAGAATGATGCTGAAACTGATCAGAAAGAGGAAAAGGAATTAGAAGCATTTGAAATGTGGATATGGAGAAGAATGGAATGTGTGAAGTGGACAAACAGAATAAGAAATGAAGCTGTGTTGGAAAGAGTAGGTGAAGAAAGAATGATGCTGAAACTGATCAGAAAGAGGAAAAGGAATTAGAAGCATTTGAAATGTGGATATGGAGAAGAATGGAATGTGTGAAGTGGACAAACAGAATAAGAAATGAAGCTGTGTTGGAAAGAGTGGGTGAAGAAAGAATGATGCTGAAACTGATCAGGAAGAGCAAAAGGAATTAAAAGCATTTGAAATGTGGATATGGAGAAGAATGGAGCGTGTGAAGTGGACAAACAGAATAAGAAATGAAGCTGTGTTGGAAAGAGTGGGTGAAGAAAGAATGATGCTGAAACTGATCAGGAAGAGCAAAAGGAATTAGAAGCATTTGAAATGTGAATATGGAGAAGAATGGAATGTGTGAAGTGGACAAACAGAATAAGAAATGAAGCTGTGTTGGAAAGAGTGGGTGAAGAAAGAATGATGCTGAAACTGATTAGAAGAGGAAAAGGAATTAGAAGCATTTGAAATGTGGATATGGAGAAGAATGGAATGTGTGAAGTGGACAAACAGAATAAGAAATGAAGCTGTGTTGAAAAGAGTGAAGAAAGAATGATGCTGAAACTGATCAGAAGAGGAAAAGGAATTAGAAGCATTTGAAATGTGGATATGGAGAAGAATGGAATGTGTGAAGTGGACAAACAGAATAAGAAATGAAGCATGTGTTGGAAAGAGTGGGTGAAGAAAGAATGATGCTGAAACTGATCAGAAAGAGGTAAAGGAATTGGAAGCATTTGAAATGTGGATATGGAGAAGAATGGAATGTGTGAAGTGGACAAACAGAATAAGAAATGAAGCCGTGTTGGAAAGAGTGGGTGAAGAAAGAATGATGCTGAAACTGATCAGGAAGAGCGAAAGGAATTAAAAGCATTTGAAATGTGGATATGGAGAAGAATGGAATGTGTGAAGTGGACAAACAGAATAAGAAATGAAGCTATGTTGGAAAGAGTGGGTGAAGAAAGAATGATGCTGAAACTTATCAGAAAAAGGAAAAGGAATTAAAAACATTTGAAATGTGGATATGGAGAAGAATGGAGTGAAGTGGACAAACGGAATAAGAAATGAAGCTGTGTTGGAAAGAGTGGGTGAAGAAAGAATGATGCTGAAACTTATCAGAAAAGGAAAAGGAATTAGAAGCATTTGAAATGTGGATATGGAGAAGAATGGAATGTGTGAAGTGGACAAAGAGAATAAGAAATGAAGCTGTGTTGGAAAGAGTGGGTGAAGAAAGAATGATGCTGAAACTGATCAGAAAGAGGAAAAGGAATTAGAAGCATTTGAAATGTGAATATAGAGAAGAATGGAATGTGTGAAGTGGACAGACAGAATAAGAAATGAAGCTGTGTTGGAAAGAGTGGGTGAAGAAAGAATGATGCTGAAACTGATCAGGAAGAGCAAAAGGAATTAGAAGCATTTGAAATGTGAATATGGAGAAGAATGGAATGTGTGAAGTGGACAAACAGAATAAGAAATGAAGCTGTGTTGGAAAGAGTGGGTGAAAAGAATGATGCTGAAACTGATCAGAAGAGCAAAAGGAATTAAAAGCATTTGAAATGTGGATATGGAGAAGAATGGAGCAGTGGACAAACAGAATAAGAAATGAAGCTGTGTTGGAAAGAGTGGGTGAAGAAAGAATGATGCTGAAACTGATCAGACAGAGGAAAAGGAATTAGAAGCATTTGAAATGTGGATATGGAGAAGAATGGAATGTGTGAAGTGGACAAACAGAATAAGAAATGAAGCTGTGTTGAAAAGAGTGGGTGAAGAAAGAATGATGCTGAAACTGATCAGAAAGAGGAAAAGGAATTAGAAGCATTTGAAATGTGGATATGGAGAAGAATGGAATGTGTGAAGTGGACAAACAGAATAAGAAATGAACATGTGTTGGAAAGAGTGGGTGAAGAAAGAATGATGCTGAAACTGATCAGAAAGAGGTAAAGGAAAAGCATTTGAAATGTGGATATGGAGAAGAATGGAATGTGTGAAGTGGACAAACAGAATAAGAAATGAAGCTGTGTTGGAAAGAGTGTGTGAAGAAAGAATGATGCTGAAACTGATCAGGAAGAGCAAAAGGAATTAAAAGCATTTGAAATATGGATATGGAGAAGAATGGAATGTGAAGTGGACAAACAGAATAAGAAATGAAGCTGTGTTGGAAAGAGTGGGTGAAGAAAGAATGATGCTGAAACTGATCAGGAAGAGCAAAAGGAATAAAAAGCATTTGAAATGTGGATATGGAGAAGAATGGAGCGTGTGAAGTGTACGAACAGAATAAGAAATGAAGCTGTGTTGGAAAGAATGGGTGAAGAAAGAATGATGCTGAAACTGATCAGAAAGAGGAAAAGGAATTAGAAGCATTTGAAATGTGGATATGGAGAAGAATGGAATGTGTGAAGTGGACAAACAGAATAAGAAATGAAGCTGTGTTGGAAAGAGTGGGTGAAGAAAGAATGATGCTGAAACTTATCAGAAAAAGGAAAAGGAATTAGAAGCATTTGAAATGTGGATATGGAGAAGAATGGAACGTGAAGTGGACAAACAGAATAAGAAATGAAGCTGTGTTGGAAAGAGTGGGTGAAGAAAGAATGATGCTGAAACTGATCAGGAAGAGGAAAAGGAATTGGTTGGGGCATTGGCTGAGAAGAAACTGCCTACTGAAGGATGCACTGAAAGGAATGGTGAACGGGAGAAGAGTTCGGGACAGAAGAAGATATCAGATCATAGATAACATTAAGGTAGGCTATATGGATCGTATGGGGAAACGAAGAGGAAGGCAGAAAATAGGAAAAATTGGAGAATGTTGGGTTTGCAGTGAAAGACCTGCCCTTAGGCAGAACACTATTTCAAAATGAATGACTAGTCACAGATTCAAATTTTGCGAGCCACAAAACACATTATACTTTTCTTTGGACATATTACGTCCCGTATAATTAAATGTAGCAATGAAAATTATTTCATTTGTTCGATTGTTGTCATCTCTTGTTTCTTTCAGTGCCTCAAAGATGCAGACAAAAAACTTTGAGAGTTTTATTTTCATCTGGCACCAATATTACATTTCTACCTATATCAATTAAGAAATATATATATATCTGTGGTCGGGAGGAAAAAAGTCTTAAGTCAATTTTTTGTGAAAATAAGATTTTTATACATTCTGAAAGCGGAAACAATTCTCTACAATCTGGTAAAACGGTTAAAGCCAAATAAGACTCCTGACTGGATTTATAGAGCGTTACCAAAGCACACAGAGAATAAAGGACTTAATAATATTTAATACTTTATTCCTTACAAACCATCACATGTTTACTTTCCATACTTCCCTATTAAAAAGACCTAACTTGTATTTTAGCCATTTTATCACATACTGAAGCCCTTTCCTTTTAAAACTTTAAACACGAGGATAAACAGTCCTATAATTGTTTAAGACCCGTTTTGCATTCCTAATAATTTACATTTCTCAATTATTTTGAGATGAAAAAGTCTTATGTTTACATGGTCCCCTCTACTCAGTTTGGGTTCTAGTCTTAAAAGGGCTTAAGTGCGGCTATTTTTGGAAATAATCAAGAAAATTGTTAAATGAACAACATTACCTATTTTGGAAGAAATATAAACAAATAATATCCAGGAAAACCTTCTTAATTAAAAAAAAACTCTATAATTGACACCAATTTCAATCTTTCTACTGCTCTCCTGAGAAGTATAAAATTTTTACTTAAGACCTTTTTCCTCCCGGCTACAAATATAATCCTCTGAAACGCCATCATGATTTTTGGAACACGGTGTAAAATACTGTGCTGTAGTGCTGTAATACAATGAAATATAAAATCTTGAACTAAAAAAATCGGATGATTTGTTTCATTCTTTGTAATTTAAGACGCCCGCCACTGGAATATGACAAAGCCAGACTGATAATCGGGAAGCTGGGTGAACTATGAATCTCATTTGGAGGCAAGTAGCTCTATAAAACGTCTAGCTGGCACTTCAAGGTAAATAACCTTCGTTAAAGCCGACTCAAGCATTTGCTGGATATTTATAACTCTGAGTTATTGTCACGTACGAGTATATTATTCCTCCTTCTCCTAAAAAACCATAGATTAAAATTATGACGATAATTTATATGGACATTTAACCTCCGTCCTTAATACTGTAGGTTTGTTTGGAACTTACGGCTCTTTGTGGATGAAAGAAAACTTTTAAATTCCGAAAGTACTGGAAGAAAGTTTTGAAATGAATTATAGAGAGTAAAATAATCTTACATACTCCCTCTGTTACAAAATATGGTATAGGAAGATGTCATTTATTCCGTTCCAAAATATGGTATACATTTGTTGAAGTTCTCAATAATATAATGTAACTTTAATACATTTTCTAGATAGTTATTTGTTTGATAAATTAACATAAGATAAACTAATAAATAAAGTACATTTCATTCAGTGTGGTGTCAAATTAATAAAAGAAAAAACAAACATTGTTTTGAGAGAGGCAAATTAACATAACTATAAGAAATCACAACCCATTTTTATACAGTTCGCTAGCTTGGTTTGTCAAGGTTCTAATTGCAAAAACCATTACCTACTTATGGCTTTTAAGGAATCCGGAGGTTCATTGCCGCCCTCACATAAGCCCGCCTTCGGTCCCTATCCTGAGCAAGATTAATCCAGTCCCTACTATCATATTCCACCTCCCTCAAATCCATTTTAATATTGTCCTCCGATCTACGTCTCGGCCTCCCCAAAGGTCTTATTCCCTCCGGCCTCTCAACTAACACTCTATATGCATTTCTGGATTCGTCCATACGTGCTACATGCCCTGCCCATCTCAAACGTCTGGGCAAAAATCAATATTGTGAGAAAATTTAGTTTAAAATTTCATTATACTATAACTTTTTTATTTCTGAATATTTTTCAAAATAATTTATATATCTTCTTAGATATCAATGGAAAGTAGTTTTTAAAAGTTCTCTTTGAAAAATCCCTGTTTAAATTGTACAATCTGAGATAGCGAAAATGCAGTTAGAACCTTGTAACTTTAAATTTGACGCTCCAGGGAAGTTACAAAGGTGTAAGTGCATATATAACCTTGTCAAACTAACTTCTTAATCACTATTCAAAATATGTGTTAGTTATAATTCCAGGTTATAGGGGTAATAAACCACAAAAATTAAAAATAAAAAACTGTAAGTCTATGTTAAAAAAGAACATTATGGTATCAACTACAGTACAAAATAATACTGTAACTAACTTAAACAAAAATGTATTTAGTCTATACTAAGTGGGTTACTGAGTAGTAACTTCTGTCTTGCAGAGACATGAATGGAATAGCTGCTTTGATATCTTTTTCAAATATGATAGTTCAATTTTCTTATTTTGTATTTTTGGCTTGATATTCAAAACACGTATTGATCCTGTGAGACAGGCTTCAACATTCCTCTGTGCTCACTAAATTTATATTAGCAGCATTTTTTGTTCATCTGTCTCATGGGTTAATTTGTATTTAATTTCATGATATGCTTTTGTGAACTTCACAGTAGCTACTTGGGATAATGAAACAGTCTTGTAATTTAAAAATAATGTAGTTTGGAGTACTTTCAATTTCAAATATATTTGTACAAAACTGACAACTTGGTTGTTGCACTGTCTAGTAGACAATCAATGGAAGTGAATTTCAGGGGCCAAAAGATCTGCGGTCCTAACGTAGAACTACTTTCTCTTTGTTTTATATAAATCCAACTTCAACTTTCAAATATCTTCGAAAGTTTCAAACCATGCCTATATATAGCGCAATAGATAATATTTGATTTATAATTTAAAAAAAGTTTATATGGTGTCTTTCAAAGCGGTTTTTATTCTCTCCCCCTATGTGTTATAGTCTGGCTGAATGTAACATCACTAGATGGCAGCGGTAGCGAGCTTGCTGCACGGCCAGTCGGTTTCTGTCTGCTGAACTATTTCCCGCCCATGCGCAGAATCAGAGGAGGATCTCCCTATTCGTTCATTTACTTGCTTTAAAACTCTGTTTCTTTCTCTGGCCGCTAGTGCGTTATTGTCTATGTGTGTTAACTGCGGTAAAGGAGGAAAGGTTGACTTTCCTCACGTCTAGTATATAGAGTCACGAAGCTCAATACGTAGTAAATATGCATCCCTGGATAGCTGCTAACCACTAGGATCGCTACTATCGCCTCATTACAGACAAAGCGAAATAGTACTGGCACAGTCTATTGTTCCTAGCACCCTCACAACTCAAGCTTCGTGACTAGATATACTAGATTGTGCTTTCCTCCTCACAAACAATCTCGCATCCTTCTCACATTTTTCGCGCAGCACAAAAGCGCGCGTGTTTAAAACTCGATCAACCGAGGTTTTCTTACAGCTGTGAATTTAAAAATTAATAATATAGAAACAGATAAGGAAATTTTACACATCACACCAAAAAGTTCACAGTTAAACATCGTAGAACAATACAAAATATATAAACATACAATAAAATACCCACTAATATATTTAATACACAATTACAGTTCAATACCCACACATTATTCGACGTCATGATACGTCATAACACACAAACAACCAGCCCCACCATAAGAGCAACACACCCCCACCCCTACAACAGACAAATGCACAACATAGAATTCAAGATCACCAGTAGTTCAAGAGACACTGATGAAGACGTAACATCACGTCGAAACGGGCCCTCTATCCAAGGTATATACCTTTTTTAAAAATTTTAACACTTTTTAACGTGTGACTAAACAATTTTATGTTTTTAACAAATAAGGTGTTAACGTGAACTATAATCAATGAAACATTATCGAATCTTCCTTGAAGAATTTCAAGGCACATATTTTATTTGGCACTTGTCAAACTAACTTTTTAATCACTATTCAAAACATGTGTGAGTTACAATTCCAGATTATAGGGATAATAAAAAAAATTAAATTAAATTGGGAATGCCAAATAAAGGAAATATCCAAGAGAGTATGCTATACCATGCATTCTCTTAACCCGTTCAGAAACTTCCTCCCGCCAAAATTAAAACAGACTTTAATGCAAACCCTCGTATTACCACTGTTTGACTATTGCGACATAATACTTACAGATTTGACAACTGAACTTTCGAACAAGCTACAGCATGTGCACAATATGTATGTCAGATTCATCAGCAATGCTCGCAAATTTGACCATATTACATCTTCGTTCAGATATTTATCCTGGCTGCGACTCAATAACCGTAGATCACTTTATTCGCTTTCTCTTCTGTTTCGAGTTCTCCACACTTCTACTCCAAATTGTCTTCGTTCCCGGTTTAACTACTTATCCTGCAATCACAATCTAAATACCAGATCACAAGAGAGCCAAATCCTAGCAATTCCTCCCCATAGAACATCCCACTATTCATCCTCTTTCACTGTCTCCGTCCCTCGTAAATGGAATTCTCTACCTCAGAAGATATGGGGCTGCCAGACAATAACTACTTTCAAGACAAAGATAAACAATTTCTTACTGACGCAGACAAATTGAAGTTGTAATTATAATCATAATCGAGTTTAATGATTTAATTATATTTAGGTATGATTATTATTATTATTAATGTTATTATTAGTACATAATTATTTCATTGGAGTGTTGGGAAGGCAAAAGAATTGTTATGTATTGTATTGTATTAATTATGTTTCGCTCCTTAGCAATATAGTAATTTTGTATTTTTGTATCGCACTGGTTGAGTGGAAGAGAAGGCCGAATGGCCTTAACTCTGCCAGTTAAAATAAACCATTATTATTATTATTATTATTATTATTATTATTATTATTATTATTATTATTATTATTTTAAAAAGAAGAAAAATGTGAGGAGGACGTTCCTCCTTTCCCTCCTCCGAGGAACCGCCACTGCGACCCATCTAAAAGTTGAAGAACCAAAGGCAACAGAAAATAAAGACGACAAAGCACGAGAGGCAGGAAAGAAAGAAAGAAAGAAAGAAAGAAAGAAAGAAAGAAAGAAAGAAAGAAAGAGGAATAAGCAAGATAACATGTTACTTAAATTTAATCCGCTCCCATGAGTCTTCGTGGCTTGTAAAGAGGACACCTTCAACTTTAGAACTTCAGAAACGAAATGTTGAACAACTCTACCTTCGTACAGTACCCCCAAAGTGGCATAATGCCATAGAGGTCAATGTTACCCACAACCCCTGTGGACAGATTCTCTTGCAGTCCCAGCTGCAACCATCTGCACCATTATCCCATCTCGTAACAAGCATCTCGACCCTCTGTAGTTTCTCTTTTTATCCCAACAAAACTAACGCCAGCGTTATAGAATACTCAAGTAAATTCTCGCCTCACTGGAGCAAAAAACTGTTCCGGAGCTCCATTACCTGCGACTCAGAGTGATATGGAATAAAATCCCATTGGCATTACAAATAAAAGCGCAGAAATAAAACTTAAGTACTATTTCTCATTTTACATTCAAATAACGTTGCTCTGCAAAGCCCATTAATTCCGCTAAAATTTGATGTAGAAAGAACATTCTTTTTTCTTATTTTCATCAGACATATAAAATTAATGCTACGAGTGAATGAGTTTTCGGGTAAAAGAGAATACATAATCAAGTAGAACTAAAATCGACAAGTACGCAGTTTTACTATGCTGCATATATTTACGTAACACTATGCCTTCTGCTCCTATCCCCGTTTTCTTCTTGTATTTCCCCTGTTCACCTTGTGCTCCTATTGTTATCCTTGTCTACCCCTGTATTCCCTTGTTTCGCTTGTATTCCAATAATGGTTTTTCCTTGTATCAGTTTTGTTCTCCTTGTCATTTCCCTTGTTCTCCTTGTATTTCTCTTCTTTTCATTGTATTCCCCTTGTTCTGATTCTGTTCTCCTTGGCACCTCCCTCTTATGCTTGTATTCACATTATTTCCTTTGTATTCTAATAATTTTTTCTCCTTGTATCTGTCCTGTTCTCCTTGTATTTCCCTTGTTCTCCTTGTATTTCTCTTCTTTTCATTGCATTCCCCTTGTTCTGATTCTGTTCTCCTTGGCACCTCCCTCTTATGCTTGTATTCACATTATTTCCTTTGTATTCTAATAATTTTTTCTCCTTGTATCTGTCCTGTTCTCCTTGTTTTCCCCTTGTTCTCCTTGTATTTCTCTTCTTTTCATTGTATTCCCCTTGTTCTGATTCTGTTCTCCTTGGCACCTTCCTCTTATGCCTGTATTCACATTATTTCCTTTGTATTCTAATAATTTTTTCTCCTTGTATCTGTCCTGTTCTCCTTGTTTTCCCCTTGTTCTCCTTGTATTTCTCTTCTTTTCATTGTATTCCCCTTGTTCTGATTCTGTTCTCCTTGGCACCTCCCTCTTATGCCTGTATTCACATTATTTCCTTTGCATTCTAATAATTTTTTTCTCCTTGTATCTGTCCTGTTCTCCTTGTTTTCCCCTTGTTCTCCTTGTATTTCTCTTCTTTTCATTGTATTCCCTTGTTCTGATTCTGTTCTCCTTGGCACCTTCCTCTTATGCCTGTATTCACATTATTTCCTTTGTTTCTAATAATTTTTTTCTCCTTGTATCTGTCCTGTTCTCCTTGTTTTCCCCTTGTTCTCCTTGTATTTCTCTTCTTTTCATTGTATTCCCCTTGTTCTGATTCTGTTCTCCTTGGCACCTCCCTCTTATGCCTGTATTCACATTATTTCCTTTGCATTCTAATAATTTTTTCTCCTTGTATCTGTCCTGTTCTCCTTGTTTTCCCCTTGTTCTCCTTGTATTTCTCTTCTTTTCATTGTATTCCCCTTGTTCTGATTCTGTTCTCCTTGGCACCTTCCTCTTATGCCTGTATTCACATTATTTCCTTTGTATTCTAATAATTTTTTCTCCTTGTATCTGTCCTGTTCTCCTTGTTTTCCCCTTGTTCTCCTTGTATTTCTCTTCTTTTCATTGTATTCCCCTTGTTCTGATTCTGTTCTCCTTGGCACCTCCCTCTTATGCCTGTATTCACATTATTTCCTTTGCATTCTAATCTCCTTGTATCTGTCCTGTTCTCCTTGTTTTTCCCTTGTTCTCCTTGTATTTCTCTTCTTTTCATTGTATTCCCCTTGTTCTGATTCTGTTCTCCTTGTAATGCTGCTCTTATGCTTCTATTCAGCTTATTTCCTTTGCATTTCAATAACATTTTATTCCTTGTATCAGGCTTGTTCTCCTAGTTTTTCCCTTGTTCTTCTTCTATTCCTTTTCTTTTCATTTTATTCCCTTTGTTCTGATTCTGTTCTACTTGTAATCCCCATTTTATGCTTGTATTCACCTTATTTCGTTTGTGTTCCAATAACATTTTACTCCTTATTTTTCCCTTGTTCTTCTTGTATTCCTTTTCTTTTCATTATATTCCCCTTGTTCTGATTCTGTTCTCCTTGTAATCCCCTGTTATGCTTGTATTCTCCTTATTTCTCTTGTTTTCCAATACAATTTTTCTCCTTACATTCCTATTATTTACCTTGTTCTCAATGCCATTCCCTTGTTCTCCTTGTATTCCTCTTCTTCTTATGGTATTCTCCGTGTAATCTCGTTCTTATGCTTGTATTCCCATTGTTCTCCTTGTATTTCTCTTGTATTCCAATAAAATGTTTCTCCTTGCATTCTCCTTGTTTTCCTTGTTCTCATTGTCATTCCCTTGTTATCCTTTTATTCCTCTTCTTCACATTGTATCCCCCTTGTTCTGATTTTTATTCTCCTTGTTCTTGTTGTAACCCTCTTCTTTCGTTTGTATCCCCATTGTTATCCTTGTAGGCCTATTCCCTTTTCTCCTTTATTCCAAACCCCTTGCTTTCCTTGCATTAGCCTCTTTCTTATTGTCTTTCCCTTGTTGTTCTTGTATTCCTCTTCTCGTTGTATTCCCCTTTCTTCTATTATATTTTCCTTGTCCTTGTATTCCTCTTGTTATTCTTGTATTACCCTTGTTCTTCTTGTATTCCTCTTATTTTCCAATAAAATTCTTCTTTTATTCCCTTATTGAATCTATTAAGAACTACGAATTTTCTCCTGTGACGCAGGGTTTACTCTAGATAGTATTATATATATATATATATAATTGTTATATTCGTACTACGTTAGCATATTAATTTTTAGACTAATTTTGATTTGTAGAATGGCCTATTTCTCAGTCACGCCTCACGTCACCAGTTGGTGAGTGTGAAAGAATGACATCATGTGCAACGCAAGAACAAATGCTCAGCGTTTTGTCTGTTACTACACTATAGTAAATTGTTTCACAGTATTATGTAATACAAGAATCATGCATTTTTATTGGTGTTTTAAAGTTTCCACGGTTTATCACATATGGATTTCGTAAAGGTTTGAAAATGATACCTTGAACATACTCGTAAATGCAGTACTTAATATCTAATCTTCCAACTTCAACACAACAGGAAATCGACGCATGCGAGTTGGAATGTTGCCTTAGCACAGTTGTCTGTCCGCAGCCTTAATGTTGCAACAGGTGGACATCTGGAAACGTGGCCATGGGAATCCTACCTTATGTTCTTTAATGCTGCGTGGAAAGTGAAATAAATCTTTAACACTGATGAATATGAAGAAACATACAAAGTGAGCAAGGAAGAAGGAACGAATATGAAACTAAAAAACAAGGGAACTAAGAAATGTGGGAAATGAAGGGGTGACAAAGAAAGAAAGACAGAAAGAAAGGAAGGAAGGAAGGAAGGTAAAACGAGAAAAAAGAAAACTTAAGTGTCACGGAAATTATAGGTACATATTTTTACATGATATGCTTTACGTGCTTACCAACTATTGAGCTGTTTTATCATATTAGAAATTGTGTTACTGTTTACAGTTAATTTCTTTGAAATATTATTAAAAGACATATATAAATGAAATCATACATGATGCACCAAAATAAGATGAAATTCCTTTCCTGGGTTACATATAGTACAACATAGAGTAATATAAGCTTACGTTTTAATGTGAATTCATATTTCTTTGCACAATTTTTATACAATTGAAATTTCTTATGCTTCCATTTCTATCAAACCCTCCAACCATGTTTCTTTCTCTACTTCATTTCCCACTCGGGACTCATTCTAAACTCCTCTTTCGTGATCAATATGTATATACAGTGAAACTTGTGTAATTCGAATCTGAAGGGCATAAGAAAAAATTCGAATTATGGAAAAATTCGAATTAAAAAATGGTACTACAGAAGGCAAACTACAGGTGTACTGTATGTCCTATGTATTACTATAACATTTCAAGACAACAGGGTATTATAATCCAAGAAAATATAGTGCTGTATAATGATAGGCCTATTACATAAATACAGTACGGTACAGTAATTAGTAAACGTTTATGCACAACACATACAGTAGTTAAAAACATACCTTCCTAGGCCTTTGTTAAATAGGATGTGATTTTAATCTGCTTCTTTTTAATGATTTGCTGGGTTACTGTAAAGTCCTCCAGTTTATTTAATGCATCAAACAGAGAACCATGCACATTTTGGTGTCCCTCAATGAATCTTCTTAGCTCTCGGAAGTGAAAGATCGGGGTTTCGGAGTTTGTGAAAAGCAATGCACAGTGACCCTTTTAACTGAGTACGGTAACCGTACTTTCGAGGTGAATGACACTCCAAGGGTTGTCAACCCGCACTGGGACCACTTTCTCCGAAAAGGAGATACAATGCATTCTCGGTTCCAGCCTCCAACCCCTATGGTCAGGACAATTTGTTACAATACTGGCTCGTTCCGCCTTTGCCACATTTCACTGTAAAACTCATGTCCATTCTGGATTTTTTTCTTCGAATTAAACAAAATTATGTTCGAATAAAAGACGATATTTATGCATTGTTTCCATAGGAAATTCAAGGGGACAAAGGAAAACTTCGAAATAAAGAATAATTCGAATTAAAAACGTTCGAATTACACAAGTTTCACTGTATTCATTTCTAGAGAAGAATAAAAAAGTGTATATAGTATTTGTGGATCTAGAAAAAACGTTTGACAACGTGCATTGGAACACAATGATGGGGATCCTAAAGAAAATTGGCGTGGATTGGAAAGAGAGGAGGCTGTTAAGCAATCTTGATATGAAACGACGAGTCAAAGTCAGGATAGGAGAAGATATGTCAGAAGGAAGCGAAATAGGGATTTCATTGTTTAACATTACATAAGGAATTAAATACAAAACTCTGATTATTTTTCTAAATAGTCCCTCAGCTTCTGCCAACGACCGAAAGTATCTTTTCATTGTTGAAATAATATCTTTGGTTGGTTGTACAGCATTTGCACACTTTTTCAACATCTTTGGTTGGTTGTGCAGCCATTTGCACACTTTTTCAACATCTTTGTTTGGCTGTGCAGCCATTTGCACACTTTTTCAACATCTTTGGTTGGTTGTGCAGCCATTTGCACACTTTTTCAACATCTTTGGTTAGTTGTGCAGACATTTGCACACTTTTTCAATATCTTTGGTTAGTTGTGCAGCCATTTGCACACTTTTTCAACAACTTTGGTTGGTTGTGCAGCCATTTGCACACTTTTTCAACATCTTTGGTTGGCTGTGCAGCCATTTGCACACTTTTTCAACATCTTTGGTTGGTTGTGCAGCCATTTGCACACTTTTTCAACATCTTTGGTAGGTTGTGCAGACATTTGGACACTTCTTCAATATCTTTGGTTAGTTGTGCAGCCATTTGCACACTTTTTCAACATCTTTGGTTGATTGTGCAGCCATTTGTACACTTTTCAACATCTTTGATTGGTTGTACAGCCATTTGCACACTTTTTTTTAACATCTTTGGTTGGCTGTGCAGCCATTTGCACACTTTTTCAACATCTTTGGTTGATTGTGCAGCCATTTGTACACTTTTCAACATCTTTGGTTGGTTGTGCAGCCATTTGCACACTTTTTCAACATCTTTGGTTGGTTGTGCAGCCATCTGCAAACTGTTCAAAATCTTTGGTTGGTTTTTGCAGCCATTTGCACATTTTTTAACATCTTTGGTTGGTTGTGCAGCCATTTCCACACTTTTTCAACATCTCTGGTTGGTTGTGCAGCCATTTGCACACTTTTTCATCACTTGTTCATTCGTAGCAGTCTTTCCTTTACTTTAACGTTCAAAACATATGATAGCTGCAAGGAGATAAATCCGGGCTGTATTGAGAATGTTGGAACACTTATTTTTAACTGATTTTAATCCTGGAGATATAAATTACAGACATGAATGAATGTAGATGTTGTGATGCTGTCCATTTTATGTTGTGACTTGTTTATCTTACAAGAATAACCGATACCTCGCAGACTTAAGTTTGATATTTCCGATCACGTATGAAGCAAAGGACTGAGACTATGTTCTCAGATGAAACCCCAAAAAAGAAACATATATGCAGAACCTATCGAATTGTTGCAGGGCCATTACCTCGTGATCGTACCTCACAATCCCGGGCGTAGAAATGGGTGCGAGGAGCATCAGCAACGAAGCTTCCAAATGTCACAGACATTTTCTGGAAATGCTCCCATTGCGCTCCTGTACGAATCTCACGTCTTGTAAATAAAATCTGACTCATACACTATTGTCGACCTCAAAAATACACACAGATTTCTTCCACTTTTTCCTTTTGCAAAACATTGACTGGAAGTTGTATTGCATTTTACATTTTTGCGTCCGTTCTTTCGATCAAAAAGTCTTATCTTGGCCATGTTTGTTCGTATGAAATAAATGGATTCCTATTTTAAGAAATATTATTGCAGATTATGTTTGTCTTAGAGGGAGAGAAAGACACATAACCGCCATTGGAAAGAAAACAGTTACTGATACGTAAAATAAGTAACATAAATGGAACGAAGAAACAATTAAAGGAATAAAATTGGATAACACAAATTACTTAAAAGCATTATTATACGCTGATGATCAGGTAATAGTAACAAGTACAAAATGCGAACTGCAAAGGAATGTTTATAGATTTCATATCACCTTAACTTTCAACAAGAGAGCGGCAACCCCTTTGCGGATCATGTGCAAGAAGAGTAGAATCGTCGATTTTCAGAACGGCACTCTTGCCAACATATCGCCATAAAATCTCGCTAACTTTTCAACAAAAAGTAGGTAAATCTCTCCAAAGTTAGTTAAAAAAATCCCCCAGAAATATCGCTAAAATTTAATAGTAAATATCACTAAATAAAAATAAGAAAAACAAACATTATGCGGAGAATAGTATCATTTCCTTGTCGTCACCCTCTTCTGCGGAGTCTGGTTGTGTTGTTGACGGCTGTGAGGTTGAGGTGGAAGGTGAGGGAGCAGCTGATTGTGAATACACTGCACTTGAGCCAATCATTGACACTACACTTCCAGGCAAATTGTATCACTTTTTAAATCTTATATTAAAATATATTAAAACCAGCAAAAACTACAGTCTTATTTGCTTCACACGAACTGGCGGCACTCCATTGCCTCGGGTCGGTTTGGAGTGGAAAATCTCCGCGTTGCGGGGAAGAACCAAGAATACATCAGCTACAGGTCGCGGCTCGTCACGTGTCAATCAAAGTTGCCACCGTTTATGGGTGTTGAAGCAGTAGCATTGAGAGAGAGATCTAACCCGTCAGAATCACTGAATCAGCAACTTTCACCCCTGATCACTGATCACAAATATATGAGATCAGGGTTTTCATGTCTGAATCATTAGACTACTCATCCATACACCCATACCTCTTCTAAAACTAAGAAGTGCATGACCTCAGTTGAATGTTTTAACTTAAAAGAAAGAAAAAGTTGAAAATAAAAATCAGCTAGAAAAGTCGCTAATCGTATTTTACAAAATTTGTCGCCGAGACTGATTCAAAATTCCCTAGATTTAGCGACTTATCGCTAAATATGGCAACACTGCAGAGCGGTGGATTGACAGATATGCACTCATCCTGTGGCCCGCAAGAAGTTCGAATCTTAACGCACTTCTTCGTCTGGGGTTATGTCAAAATAAGGTTTACAGTGAAAACATTCCGAATATTGTTGTCCTCAAGGAAAGAGTTAGAGAAGCAATTGCAAACATTTCTCCAGACAATCTGCCAGAGTGTGAACTGAAATTGAACATCTTTATGACACGTGTCGTGCTGTTAATGATCCACATATTGAAATTACTAATGTTGTTCCGAACCTTTCTGAGTCACTCTCTGAAATAAAAACACTTTCAATCCATTACACATAATACATACTTGTCATAATTCGCAATAACCTTATGAAACCTCACCATTCATTCTCAAAGATCCTGTGTTGTGGGTACTTCAAAGTTAAAAGTCTGAAGGCTATTATTCGAGACAAAAAAGACAAGGGCAAGATAAGTGACATACACTAAGGTGTATCTTTCGTAAGATTTTTCATAATATAAAAATCATCATCATCATCATCATTTTCCTAACTGATAATAATCCTAAAAAGAACTGTTCCGGTCTACAAATTTTTCCTTCCATCTGTTCACAGGGCGTTCTAGTGATCTTTCTCCTGCTGGTCTGTAATTCAAGACTGCTCGAGGGATCTTGTTCTAGGCATACGTTACGGCGTACATATTGCAATACTGAACCCATTGTGAGTTCTTGTATGATGTCTTCATTTCCTTAGTGATCTCATCTGGTATAGCCAGCTGTTCCGCGCATGAACTTCATTTCACTAGCAGTAATTCTATATCATTCTTTATCAATGTCCAAGCTTCATTGCCATAACAAAGGACCGGTCTTGCTAGGATTTTGTATAGACGACAGCGGGCATGTTTTTGGGCCAGTGAAGGTTTTATTACACTGCTAAGTCATTGCATTACTGAAATTTCTAAATTAATCAACAATTTTTTAGCTAGAGAGTTAAAATTTTGAATGAATACGCATATAAATATCATAAACACACACTGTAAATTTCAATCTTTTCTCACAAACACTTATTTTTTTTTCTAGTTTCCTTACTGAAAATTCTATTTCTAAAAAATAATTATTTTTAATATAATTATTTTTCCTTTATACTGGAGCATCAGTAATGTCCTACTCTATAGTCCCGTCGCTCATATTTCCGGCAGCCAATCAAGTTGCAGGTCGGCTACATTTAAA
The DNA here is from genome assembly GCA_025594305.2 of Periplaneta americana. Classification (NCBI taxonomy): domain Eukaryota; kingdom Metazoa; phylum Arthropoda; class Insecta; order Blattodea; family Blattidae; genus Periplaneta; species Periplaneta americana. The sequence continues at coordinate 31,554,896 of JAJSOF020000011.1, forward strand.
CGTGTGCGTCTTGTCATTCGCTGCTGATGACGGTATGTACTTTCTAAGACTAGATAAATATTTAATATAAACGCTCACAATTTTGGTTCTGTCGTTCACGTTCGCAGAAAGCACACGAGGACGTTATTTGCCGCTCAATTATTTGCTGAATTACAGTGCGTTTGATTTATTATCATAGGAGCTACGACATGATAATGTTTAACGGTGCGGCAAATAGATTCCTCGTCTGATAGCTCGGTAACGAAAGAACAAAAATGACGAACGATACTACCTACGTATATTTCACTTCCTAAGGCGTAAGCAAAGAGGAGGAGTCACACCGAAATAACAGCGAAGCGACTACAATTTATCCATTTGTAAAAAAAAAAATAGTTTCTTCAATGTTCAAACATTAATAAAGAAATAATATGGCTTTACGTATAATTCTCTAGCAATAAAACTATGCTGAATACGGCCAATCAAATGCTCCATTTCACAACAGAGATATTAATGGAGAAGTGACCCAGATTTCATCACTTTACCTTCAACCACTGAGAAATAAAAAGAATAGGCGTACTTGTCGTTGAAAACGTAGACATTTTTTTTTTCAGATAATTATATTTAAAGTTTTGGTTACACATAACTTGTACATTAACACAACTACTATCAATTATATAAAAGTATACTTATAATCAAGATATTAAGACAAAAAGTTTCATGAAACCGTATACTCCCTTCTTTCCAAAATATGGTATAGTAACAAAGAAAACTAGTCTGATCATTGCGCATGCGCGCACGAAATGTTTCTCTTTGTGTTAATCTATTCAGTATTGAAGGGACTATCAGACAGTGCAGTTGTGAATGTTTGTAGTCTTTGTAGTGCATCAAACTATAATATTTAAATAGTTCATTTTGAACAGAAATCAAATGGGCACCTGCTGTGTTCTTTTTGTTGCAGAAAATACAACACCAACCCAGTCAATGTTGAATAGAACATCTAAGGCACAACAGTCGTATAAAAACGGGTTGTAATTTATTGCAGTTTTTATGTTAATTTGCTTATCTAAAAACAAAGCTTTATTATTATTATTATTAAATTGACATCACATCAAATGTAATTTATTAATTTTTCTTATGTTAATTCTGCAATGCTTGGGAAAAGTGGCATAAGTCAGTTTCCACAAACATTTTTTATTAATTTATTGACAACGTACGGAACATCTGCTCGCTTGGGAAAAGAGCCATAAGTATTTCTCCCATTACAATAAATCATACAGAAGAAAATCAAATCGACATAAACCAGTGTGAAGACAGTTTTTTTCCTTCTCCTGTAAATTAACATTTTTGACTTGTGCCACTTTTCCCGAGCACTACAGAATTTATCATACAAATAAGTATCTAGAAGATGAATTAAAGTTACATTATATTACTGAGAACTTTAACAAATATATACCATATTTTGGAACGGAATAAATGACATCTTTCTATACCATATTTTGGAACAGAGGGAGTATTTTTAGCGCGAAAATAAAAAAAAATATATATATATTACTAGTGGCTTGTGCAGCAAATGCTGCAAACTAAGTTCATTAGACGTTCAAATAAACATTTTTCAGATTTATTTTCAATGAAGAATACCAGACATTCTGAAAGATATTTGCTTCCATAATAATGAAATATACTCTCTCTCGAGCCAATACTGAAGAGAACCATGCATATAAATATCTACACCACACCGCCATTAAATATATGAAAAAGACCCAACCCCACTTGATTAATAACTATAAAAATATTTTATTTTTAATAATATTATCTTACGTAAGTTTTATAGCTTTCAGTAACATATACTATATAGGCCTATACTCTATAGCCGCCACTCAGTAAAATATAGAAATCAAAATCTAATTTAAGTTATTCTCTACATCTACTTATATAACCCCAAAAGTTTCACTTTCATATCATCAATATAGCATTAATATGTATAATTAATGAAAAATAGTCACATCACGACATTAACAACAATAATATTTCATTTCTAATAGTAATAACGTCATCAAACCACCTCAAGTTGTGTAGTTTTTAATATCCAATACACAGCTGTACCCAGAAAATTACATACCACAGAATCGAACCTGTAAATTATTTTTAGTAAGTTAAGTTTTTAATAACAATTTAATTTGAGCTCTAAATATGTCAGCATTCTTGCAGATCATGGCTTTCGTGTAATATTGTTTACCGTAGTGTGTGTTTTGTTTTATTGTGAAATGCAATTAGCTAGTTCTCAAAACTGACGACAGATGAATTTTGGAAATTAAGAAAATTATGTTGAAAAGTTGACATTTCACTGAAAACTACTATTTTTCTGAATAACTTTGAGTTCCAAGCTTCAAAATGAGGGGTTATTTATTAAAATCCGTCCAGCCGTTTCCCCGTAATTTCCATAACCAGTTCAAATTATATATATAGATGTATAAAATTGGTAAAAATTCGATTATTTTCAGTAGCGCATCGCCTTTATGATGCCCAGGGCTTTATTAAATTTAAAAATAACGTCAGGAAATCTGTAGGTGTACCATTTTATGGGATGAGAGAATATTTGTGTGTTAATAATACGTAATATGTGCATCAGTTTATGCAACGTGACTAACTGTAACAACGATGACATAGCATCGAGTGAAATAGAGCGAGAAACATTGATAAACTCTAGTCCAAATATCCACTCTAGCAATGACTCCGTTTGTTACAAATTCACATTCGTTTCACAGTCACAACGAAAGGCCAATTTGTGATGCTCTCTAATTAAGAACGGTGCAGTAGCTATTAGAAATATGTCAGAGTCAATCAATCATGAAGTGTTTTAGACATCATCATTGATATTAAAAACAGCCAACTAGAACAAATGCAGCCTGCTGACGTCGCAGCTTCGGGTGAAATCCGCATAGCGCTAGCTACTTGCCCTGCGGCAACTAAAACTTAACTATTTCATATGTAGTGATTCTGTTGTATCCATCTGATTACACATTTCAGTCTGCTGAAGGAAAGAAAACAGCTTACTAAACCGAATTCACTTTCATATTTGGTTCATTTAAACTGACAGTGCTGGGATCGATCGATCAATCTATGAAGTCATTTCCGTTTTCCTGTGGAAATACTGTGGAATCTCGGCCACCAAGTCATTCAACTGAGTGCGCCCCTTGTATAATGGCAGTTGACTTAATATAATTATGTCAAAAAATATGTCGAACTTGGAGTCAGGCCATAAAGGGAAAAACACTAGAGGTGAGGGATTCGATCCAGTGCTGTGGATTGAACTTCGGCGTAGCTCAGTGGTTAGAGCACTTGGTACGTAGAACAAAGGACCCGGGTTTTATCCCCGACGCCGGAGTGAATTTTTCTCCTCTAATAATCAATGTTATCGTAACAGATAGGATTCTTTAGGACCAGAAATTAATCCTTACTTACTTACTGGCTTTTAAGGAACCCGGAGGTTCATTGCCGCCCTCACATAAGCCCGTCATAGGTCCCTATCCTGAGAAAGATCAATCCAGTCTCTATCATCATATCCCACCTCCCTCAAATCCATTTTAATATTATCTTCCCATCTACGTCTCGGCCTCACCAAAGGTCTTTTTCCCTCCGGCCTCCCAACTAACACTCTATATGCATTTCTGGATTCCTTACGTAGATTTATTTACAATAATATGTACAGTGTTGTGTACTGTAATATAAGGTATTTTATTTCATAATACTAGACTATAGTCCACTTTATTTTGTAAATAGTGTATAAAGGGGCTTGAGACATTGACTATTTTCAAAAGCCGATTGTTAAAAAACTACTTTTCGTCTGTACAATATGATCTTTCTTCAAAATGTGGAATATGATTTTTAGTTTTCATATAAGAGGATCAATTTTATTGTTCTTAATCATGAAATATATTTTCTTTGGTACACATTGTCTTATTTAACACTAAACTGTAATTGTTTAACTCTTCAAATTACATATAACTAAACACATCAACATTTTTCTATTGTTGTTGTTGTTGTTCTTCTTCTTCTTCTTCTTATTATTATTATTAATATTATTATTATTATTATTATTATTATTAGATTCCATTATTATGGATTTCCTTCTGGATACACATCAAGTGTATACACGTACGTTGTGCTTTCTAATAATAATAATAATAATAATAATAATAATAATAATAATAATAATAATAATTTATTTAATCTGCCAGAGCTAGTCTGAAGGAAGAGAAAATTATTGCTCTATCTGGGGCAGAAACATGGACATTAGGACGAAGTGAAGAGAAACGACTAGAGACATTTGAAATATAGATAGGGATAATAATAAGCGTGTGAAATGGAGAGACAAAATAGGAAATTTAGCTGTGTTAGATAGAATAATGCTGAAACTTATCAGGAAGAAAGAAGGAAATTGACTGGGTTACTGGCTAAGAAGAAATTGCCTACTGAAGGTTGCATTGAAATGAATGGTGAACGGAAGAAAAGTTCGGGCAAAAGAGGATGTAAGCTGATACGTATATCATATGCGAAAATTAAGAGGGTGGCGGAAAATAGGGAAGATTAGAAAATGCTGAATTTGCAGTGAAAGACCTACACTTGGACGGAAAACTATGAATAAAAAATAAACTTCAATTTTTGTACATCAGGTTCAAATTCACGTGCAATGAAATTAAGCTAAACATCTACTTTTATTTTTGAATATCGAATATGGATGCACATCTTTTTTTAACTACATTTGCTACCACACGGTTGTCGCAAAAGAAATCACAGAAATACAAAATTTCCACATCGATAAGATAAGAAAACAACGAAGTTCTTTGAATCATAGACCTACGCAAAGAAAAACAAAACAGAAGTATACGAACGATGTTTTTATTGACCCACTAGACAAATTGACTTATTTTATTGTTGCTCTGAGTCACGGAGAGTCGAGACAAAGCCGGGACTGACACGATAAACCCCCCACAAAGAGCCTGTGGGGAGGCTTGTAAATCTTCCAATCATTGATCCAATACAGTTCACGTTTATGGCCACTTTATGGCGTGCCTCAAATTCTGTTTTCCTAACTCGGATATCTATCAGAATTGGTTCTTCTCCCCCACGTTTGTGTACCAGGTCTGTATTTGCGTTGTTCGTCTTATTTGTTTAGATTTTATTTTTGAGTTAGGAAATAAAATGAGACGCGTTATGCCTGCTTCAATTGTAAGTGCATTGTAAATATGTAGAAGTCATCTCGATTTTAGATACAAAGAGCCTATTTCTTTAGAAACGCCAACAGATTCCGTTTCTTTCTCTATATCAGTGTTGCCAACCGCACGAACTGGATCGTAGAAATGCGATAATTTGGTATTGTCGGACCATCGAATCTATGCCCCCGTAAGATATGCGAATTGAACCCTAAAGGTACGGTCACACATCGCTACTTTTGCAGCGCAACTTTTGTACTGCAGCTGCAAAAGTTGCGTGTCGTGTTCACACGTAAGCCAAAAGTAGCGCGCTGCACGCTACTTTTCGTGCTGCAAAGTTGCAACTGGAGGTTGCGAGTCTGTTCACACACAAGGCGGTACTTTTGCAGCCGCAGTTATACTGGAGGTTTCATCTCCGTGTTGACTTCTCAATATACATTTTGTGGTTATGTTCGCATTATTAATAAACTCATGCGAAAGCTTACTTAGCTATTATTTGCTTTTCTGTCGTATCTAGTATTCAGAAATTGACATTATTTTTACTATAAAGCTTTTAGAAACGCCTATATACTTAAATGATAACCAACAGTATATTCCCGTAATCAATGTTGGCAACCCTCCTGTTTGGAACTACGCTACGGAATATTTAAAAAATGAATTATATCGTCAGCAATTATGCTCAGACTGTGTTGTGCATTTAATAACTGTTACAAATAATTTATTTTCATCACATTTAACATTAAAATATATCCAAACAATAAAACTATCATTGGCACATTTGGGTGATAACACTGGTTGCAACCGCAGCAAAAGTTTCAACAAAATCGATATCAAAAATGCAGCTGCCGCAATCCTGAGAACCCTGTTCACACGTCGCTACTTTCAAACCTGCGCGCAGCACGGAAAAAAGTAGCGAGCAGCAGGTTCGGCAGCCGCTACTTTTCGGTTGCACCGATGTTCACACGTCGCAGTACGAGAGTTGCGCAGTTTTTTGTACTGCAGCGCTGGAAAAGTAGCGACGTGTGACCGTACCTTAATTCCTATTCAGCCTCGGTAATTCATTTCTCTCCCTGCATTCCTATCTCTCTTTTCTATCTCTCTCCTTTCTCTCCTCCACTATTCACAATTTTGAGCCTTCTTGCAAGACAATTTATTTGCACTTGCAGTCCAGTGTTGTCAATTCAACATGAACATTGTAGCAAGGAGTGGCGAAAGAAATATTATTAAGTAAGTACGTAATAGCATTTTGCGATGAAGAGAAACAAACAGGTCAATATCTCTTTCCTATAAATAAGGCAACGAAAAGAGCAGCTGCGATCACTGGTGAAGCTAATTTGATTTCAATTTATTACGTATTAAAATTATTTACTTAACTAACACTAATAATACAACATGTTATGTAATTTATATAGGCAGGTCAGAGCGCCTAATAAAGAAATCAGGAGAGAGAGAGGGAGTCTGTGCAGGAGATGAAAAGCTAGAGTCACCAGGGAAGAACAGACCAAGGGAACCTTTAATTCTTGTAGATGAATGAACCGATGTATATTTTAAAAAGAAAGATACAAGAATTTTATATCGTGAAGAAAGAAGTTCCGACATTGAAGAAATTACTGCAGGTTGCGAGAGAATCAATAATTTCCAAGGTTGGAGAGAAACGTTACGGAAAGTGATTCGAGACATGGGATTTAGGTTTAAAAATTGTATAAATACAAGATGTATTTTGATTGAAAGAAATGATATTGTAGCATGTAGGACCAGTTTTTTATGACACCGTTTGACGGAAGTTTGGCAACATCCCTATTCGGCAAGGTTCGTGGTCTGCTGTTTGACGTTGTGGGAGGAAAGCGGGTGGAATGGAGTGAGTACAGGCGTTAACTTTATCAAGAATGACGGCAGCGCTGAAGGGGCACAGAACTGATGGTCCGACAATACCATGTACGATCGTACGATCCAACCGGCTAATAGTACGCAAAATGTACGATCCTCTCGACAAAGAGGATAAAACATGTCAAAAAGAAATGATTGTACACATTTATTACAATTTACGACATATGAAATTTTATATATACATTTCTATAGTATTACTGGTATATTAATTCACTTATAGAGCTACACTTAAAGTAGTTTCTACACGTAACACTTTTGCGTAGCAGTTACAAGTATTGTACAGTCGACTGTCGCAAAACATATTTCTATAACCTTGCTCGTCGATGTCCTCAGGTTCAGGCAACATGACAGCTTGATTTTGGTAAACATTATTACAAAGCGATAAGAATTCAAGTAGTGTCCATTACGTGTGGCTATTCAAAAATGATGCTGACAAACATTCCTTTGTTTATTTTCAAATATCTCAGCGAAATGGTCTGCCCAATCTCTCAATCCAAGCAAAATTACAGAAAATTATGGTACACAATTCCTACATTTAAAGCTTGGTTTTCTCTGATTAAACAAACTATATTTCTTATACATCCATGCGTTACAATAAGAAACATGGTCTACATGTATGAAAAATGCTTCAAAAGACCAATTGCTTTGTCTTCACATACAAACTTTACGCCAAAAGTTCGGAAGAACATGAATTCCAAAGTAGGTCTATATAATACGATTTCCAACCAAAAATCGACAGGAGCATGGGTTTAATATGTTGCATATATCTACGTAGAAATACGTGTGGGTGTAGTAATCACCTGTCGACAGGTACATAGCTTTACTATGTTACATATCTTTACGTAGAACTACGTGTGGGTGCGATCACCTGTCGACAGGTGCATAGCTTTACTATGCTGCATATCTTTACGTAGAACTATACTGTTTTCGCTGTAAGAAAAATCCTAATGTAAACATAAGCACGTTGCTGTCATACACGTGATTGGCTCCCAGTCGAAACACTCACATGACGCAGGAAAATATAGTTCGTATTTGGAAACCACAATCTTGTATTATTTGAAAATAAAAATTGAATTCTAGTTGTTAAACACGATGAAACATTTAACTTCATTCATGTGTAAAACGCTGTGTAAAAGAAAAGCTACTTTTATATTTTGTTATGTACTATGAACGCGGATGAATACCAACAGTAATACCCAGGTAGTCTGTTCTTGTAACAAGCTGGCGTCACTTGAGATCGTAGTTTTCACGTAAGCACGTGATACTGAAGTATGGCTTCTGCATCCTCAACTGTCCTTTGTGAAGACATGACTTGAAAATAATTTAATTGCAGTAATTATAAAGTAAATGTTTCCTAAGCAAACGAATGCATAGTAGTGAGGTTAGGCCTACTTGACGAGTAACGGGAAATGTTTAACATGAAACAGAATGCACAACAGTAGGCGGGAACACGTGCTGAAAATCTATGGCGCCAAACAGCGGCCAATGAAGCCTCACTTCTGTCACGTGCTATTGTTTACATTAGGATTTTTCTTACAGCGAAAAGATTATACGTGTGGGTGCGATCACCTTTCGATAGGTGAATAACTATACTATGCTGCATATGTTTACGTAGAACTACGTGTGGATGCGATCACCTGTCGATAGGTGAATAACTATACTATGCTGCATATCTTTACGTAGAACTACGTGTGGTGCGATCAACTGTCGATAGGTGAATAACTATACTATGCTGCATATATTTACGTAAAACTACGTGTGGGTGCGATCACCTGTCGACAACTGAATAACTATACTAAGCTGCATATATTTACGTAGAACTACGTGTGAGTGCGATCACCTGTCGACAGGTGAATAACTATTATATGCTGCATATATTACGTAGAACTACGTGTGAGTGCGATAACCTGTCGACAGGTGAATAACTATACTATGCTGCATATATTTACGTAGAACTACGTGTGGGTGCGATCAACTGTCGACATGAGAATAACTATACCACAGTCTACTATATACAGTCGCGAAGCTCAATATGTAGTAAAAATGCAAACATGGGTAGTTGCCCACCACTAGGATCGCCACTATCGCCTCATCATCGCAGATCTCTCCTAGTAGACGACAAAATATGTTACACTTTCGCTGTGTTCTTTTGGAAAATTAACACCTTCCTTCCATTATTGAAATATTAAATGCATAAAGTTAATTTATTACTTTAATGAAGTATATTAAATTCCACCACAAACTCGAAGATACCTGTAAGAAATAGGTTAGTATTAATAAAAGGATGATTAGGAAAACAAGTGGAAGACAAAAAACAATGGGAATAAAAGGATGATAAGGAAAACAAGTGGAAGACAAAAACAACAATGAGAATAAAAGGATGATAAGGAAAACAAGTGGAAGACAAAAACAACAATGAGAATAAAAGGATGATAAGGAAAATAAGTGGAAGACAAAAACAACAATGAGAATTAAAGGATGATAAGGAAAACAAGTGGAAGACAAAAACAACAATGAGAATTAAAGGATGATAAGGAAAACAAGTGGAAGACAAAAACAACAATGAGAATAAAAGGAGAACAAAGGGAAAACAAGTGGAAGACAAAAACAACAATGAGAATAAAAGAATGATAAGGAAAACAAGTGGAAGACAAAAACAACAATGAGAATAAAAGGAGAACAAAGGAAAACAAGTGGAAGACAAAAACAACAATGAGAATAAAAGGATGATAAGGAAAACAAGTGGAAGAAAAAAACAACAATGAGAATTAAAGGATGATAAGGAAAACAAGTGGAAGACAAAAACAACAATGAGAATAAAAGGATGATAAGGAAAACAAGTGGAAGAAAAAAACAACAATGAGAATAAAAGGATGATAAGGAAAACAAGTGGCAGACAAAAGCAACAATGAGAATAAAAGGATGATAAGGAAAACAAGTGGAAGACAAAAACAACAATGATAATTAAAGGATGATAAGGAAAACAAGTGGAAAACAAAACCAACAATGAGAATAAAAGGATGATAAGGAAAACAAGTGGAAGACAAAAACAACAATGAGAATTAAAGGATGATAAGGAAAACAAGTGGAAGACAAAAACAACAATGAGAATAAAAGGATGATAAAGAAAATAAGTGGAAGACAAAAACAACAATGAGAATTAAAGGATGATAAGGAAAACAAGTGGAAGAAAAACAACAATGAGAATAAAAGGATGATAAGGAAAACAAGTGGAAGACAAAACAACAATGAGAATAAAAGGATGATAAGGAAAACAAGTGGAAGAAAATACAACAATGAGAATAAAAGGATGATAAGAAAAACAAGTGGAAGAAAAACAACAATGAGAATAAAAGGATGATAAGGAAAACAAGTGGCAGACAAAAACAACAATGAGAATAAAAGGATGATAAGGAAAACAAGTGGAAGACAAAAGCAGCAATGAGAATAAAAGGATGATAAGGAAAATAAGTGGAAGAAAAAAACAACAATGAGAATAAAAGTATGATAAGGAAAACAAGTGGAAGACAAAAACAACAATGAGAATAAAAGGATGATAAGGAAAACAAGTGGAAGAAAAACAACAATGAGAATAAAAGGATGATAAGGAAAACAAGTGGAAGAAAAAACAACAATGAGAATAAAAGGATGATAAGGAAAACAAGTGGAAGAGAAAACAACAATGAGAATAAAAGGATGATAAGGAAAACAAGTGGAAGAAAAAACAACAATGAGAATAAAAGGATGATAAGGAAAACAAGTGGAAGAAAAAACAACAATGAGAATAAAAGGAGAACAAAGGAAAACAAGTGGCAGACAAAAGCAACAATGAGAATAAAAGGATGATAAGGAAAACAAGTGGAAGACAAAAACAACAATGAGAATTAAAGGATGATAAGGAAAACAAGTGGAAGACAAAACCAACAATGAGAATAAAAGGATGATAAAGAAAACAAGTGGAAGACAAAAACAAAAATGAGAATAAAAGGATGATAAGGAAAACAAGTGGAAGACAAAAACAACAATGAGAATTAAAGGATGTTAAGGAAAATAAGTGGAAGACAAAAACAACAATGAGAATTAAAGGATGATAAGGAAAACAAGTGGAAGACAAAAACAACAATGAGAATAAAAGGATGATAAGGAAAACAAGTGGAAGAAAAAACAACAATGAGAATAAAAGGAGAACAAAGGGAAAACAAGGAGGAAAAGGAGCCGAAAGGGACCTTGACCCAAAAACTTAAACAAGAAGAAGAGACGATTTTAATACAGGTGGTTATGTGTACCGAGGGTACGATTTTGAAGTAAGAAGAGCATGTCCGGAAACAGTCTTGCAACGATATCACCACTTAAAAGTAATGGTTGTTGCGCTTGCGAGGCATACTTCCCTCCACACACATTGTTTGGTGTTTCCTTGCACAGTATTTGCACTCGAAGCGCTGATAGCTTTGTCGTGTGACCCAGTAGGCACTCTCATTTGGTGTGGAAGGTCACGCATGTTCTAACGCCTGGACTGTTATGAATTTCCTATCATTCATTTCTGTGTTCCAGATTGGACTGGTTACCAGTTGTGATGAAATGATCAGCTAGAGCTCAAGCGGCAACAGGTTTCACAGACAAGCAAGAAATTATGCCCATTTACAGGCGCATATAATAATAATAATAATAATAATAATAATAATAATAATAATAACGAGAATGACGAGATGGGACTCGAAACATAAAACATAACGTTAATAACTTTTCACTTGTGATTGCACATTTGATCTCAAACAAAGGAAATAAAATTTCTAGCCTTTTAATAATAATAATAATAATAATAATAATAATAATAACGAGAATGACGAGATGGGACTCGAAACATAAAACATAACGTTAATAACTTTTCAGTTGTGATTGCACATTTGATCTCAAACAAAGGAAAGAAAATTTCTAGCCTTTTAATAATAATAATAATAATAATAATAATAATAATAATAATAATAATAATAATAACAATACCAATAATAATAATAATAACGAGAATGACGAGATGGGACTTGAAACATAAAACATAACGTTAATAACTTTTCAGTTGTGATTGCACATTTGATCTCAAACAAAGAAAAGAAAATTTCTAGCCTTTTAATAATAATAATAATAATAATAATAATAATAATAATAATTTCAAGAATGACGAGATGGGACTCGAAACATAAAACATAACGTTAATAACTTTTCAGTTGTGATTGCACATTTGATCTCAAACAAAGGAAAGAAAATTTCTAGTCTTTTAATAATAATAATAATAATAATAATAATAATAATAATAATAATACCAATAATAATAATAACAATTATCAAATATAAAATTTGGAGATTTATCCTTCGAAGAGGTGGAAAAATTCTTGCAGCAACAATAATAAATATAAATGACACTCGGGAGGAAATTAAACACAGAATAAATATGGGAAATGCGTGTTATTATTCGGTTGAGAAGCTTTTATCATCCAGTCTCCTGTCAAAAAAATCTGAAAGTTGGAATTTATAAAACAGATATATGACCGGTTGTTCTGTATGGTTGTGAAACTTGGAAACTTACTTTGAGAGAGGAACAGAGATTAAGGGTGTTTGAGAATACGATTCTTAGGAAAATATTTGGGGCTAAGAGGGATAAAGTTACAGGAGAATGGAGAAAGTTACACAACGCAGAACTTCACGCATTGTATTCTTCACCTGACATAATTAGAAACATTGAATCTAGACGTTTGAGATGGGCAGGGCATGTAGCACGAATGGGCGAATCCAGAAATGCTTATAGAGTGTTAGTTGGGAGGCCGGAGGGAAAATACCTTTAGGAAGGCCGAGACGTAGATGGGAGGATTATATTAAAACGAATTTGAGGGAGATGGCATATGATGATAGAGACTGGATTAATCTTGCTCAGGATAGGGACCGATGGCGGACTTATGTGAGGGCGGCAATGAACCTCCGGGTTCCTTAAAAGCCAGTAAGTAAGTAAGTAATAACAATTATCATATAATAATAACAATACTAATATGATGATAATAATATATAATCAATGGCGAAGCTAAGGTGTAAATATAGGTATACTGAAAAAAACTGCTTACATTGTATCTCTTTATAGAGCAAATGAAGACAATATTTCAAAAACAGCCCTTGTAAAAATGTCGATTTTTCAGGAAAACAATAAAACAACCTCCAGTCCATGTAACTTATAACATCGAAATAAAAAAAGGTAGACTCTTTCTTCAGGATATAAGAATCAGATATATGATAAACACATTTAAGTTTTTACATATTAGAGACCTATAATTAATTACTGAATGTGGGAGCGTGTGACATGGGCTATTTTTGTATTAAAATAATACAAATGGAGATTGTAATATTATTACTTCAGCAGTCAATATTGTATTGTAATATCAGTAAATTAGCAGGAAATCACAACACACATTAATAACTTTCTTCTCCACTGCTCTTGTCAGACCCTTCAATGTCTACAACATGTGTATTGGTAGTTTCCGTTTCTGAAACAGGTTGGAGACTTTCAAAGGACCGGCGGTTTTCTGGAGACAATAGTCCATACAGTTTTTTCAGGTCCTCCATTTTTTATTGCTTAATCTTCAAGGGTTCATTGTAAAGAGGTGCAAACGTAGTTCTTGAGGTATTGGTACCCTTTTACGGATATGCACAGATCTCCATAGCCCCGAATAACTGTCCCTTACTCCTACATGTGGGGAGTCTCTGTCAATCCTATACATTCTCAGCTGCTTCAGCTAGAAGACAGAGAAAATAGGGCTCCACTGTAGCTATGATGATGTTGAGAAAATCTGGTGTATGAATCCTCTACACTTCAAAAGGTTTTGGATGAACTGTGCAGCTAGCTATTATATCATCCCACTGATTTGGAGTTTGCACAAAGGCAGTTCGTTTTTTCTTTGCAATTAAGGAAAAGTCCTGATCGTTTGACAAAAATGAGTGGCCCCTTAAGGTGAACAAGTGCGTAACTCGTTTGAACATTTGAAAACAATGTACTAGCATGTACAAGAAGCACACCATACAACAATTTTTATTTAGGCCTGGACAGCCGTTTAATATTATAATTAACTCATTTTTTAGATCATTTCTTTCTTTTAGGTGACCAAAGAGCAAAGAAATGACTTCTTTTTGTCCCTTCTTACAACTGTTTCATGATAGGTAAACAGTGTTACCTCATCATTTGACAAATGATACTCAAAAACAATAATGCCAAAGCTGACGAGAGTAGTTTACATTGGATCTTAAATATGGGACAGGCAAATTCTGTATGTAATCGAAACTCAATACTGCAGCTATGACTTTACGAGCTCTTAGTCTGTATGATCGTTTCATGTCATAGAAAGCCTCTGCTTTGAAAGATGTACTTGTTTCTGGTCCATGAGTTTGACATTTTTCATCATTGCTTTCACAAGTTTCTATCTGTTGGGTCAAGGTATCACATAAGATTCAGGTATCAGATCTAGGTACTCCGAAATAAATATTAAATTCTTCTGTAAAAATATACCGGTAGGTATGGTAGGATATTTGAATGTGATGTAACTCCATAAACATACTGCGCATTTCTTTAACTGAAAGTGTTTATAGAGGTGCAATTTATGAGGATTTCTCCGTATACAGTAATGGAACTGCCGGGGTTTGAATGAACTAATATGATGCATAATCAGCGTTTCAATTTTCCTTGGAACCGCCTTGGGGCGATTAGTGTGTTTATCTCTGGAGTCAGTAGAAGATTTCTGACAGTTCAGCAATGATGTCTGTACAGTACGAAGACGCCCTCTTGTTATCCCATGCAAACTCATAAATGCATTGCGACAAACAGGCATATCTTTCGATATACCATCTGAACATATTCTCACCTTAAAATACAAGCTGCCACATATTTCCCTAAGTGATTAGTATGTTCTTTTCCCTCTACTTTAATTTTCTTAATAAAATCTTCCTTTGTGCTCTTCCGTTTTTTTTTCTGAAAATGTAATCTATTTCCATCGTTACTATCCATGATGTACAAGAAACTAAAATGGAATGCTCAATGACTGTTCATTGTTGCAATGTGAAACATTTAAATATTTATTCAATTTAACACAATACCGCCAGTAACTATTATATAATGCATAATGTTCCTAATTAATTCAGTGCTGAACACATTTAACAAAAGAACAACCCATGTCAGCTGACAAGGGAAATTTTTGTTCGAAAGCAGAATGACATGGGCTGTTTTTGTAGAATCGGTGTTTTTTCTTATGGCTACTGTGCCTGACACAAGTCGTTTTGGCTTTTAAACACATTTCAGATTGTGGCAAAAATGTGGTTCCACGTGATGGTGCTCTTAACTCATTTTCGTTAAAAATTGACAAGGGCTGTTCTTGTAATAATGTCTTCAAATGTTTATCGGCTTTTCTATAAATATTTTTGGTGACACAGATCTCACAAGAAGAAGATGATGACCACTCATTTTCACCCCGAAACAGAATACAGGTAAAACAATATAAGTTAAATTATTTGTCTGAGAGCACACTGCTAGCCAAGGATATTTGTTATACCATGACAATTGAAAATTTCTATTTTGTATTCCTCCATCTAGTATTGTAATATGTAAATTTGGTATCAATCTACTATTTTTGTAAGCACATTTTATTTCATATTTACAAATTGAAAACGACAATTCTGTGGTCGTCGGATAAAAGGGAATATGTCAAAATTTGGCCAAAATGAGTTATATGTATTGTCATAATCCTGAAAGAGCGTTCTTTAGTTGGGTAAAGGGAAACAAAAGATATCTCTATTAGAAATTGTTAAATCATCTTGTGTAAAAGAACAAAGAACTCTAATATAATAATTTGATTTGGGTAAAAGAAAATATGTAAACTTATTTCCTTATGTATACTGTAGTTTGGTGGCAGAAAGAGTATTGAATGAACCATCAACTTCAGGATTTGCAAACATCCAGGAGACGCGGATATGTTCTGTCTGCGAAGAGAATTGTTGTAGATATACATGTGTGTGTCTCTTGTGAATGTTGGGTGCACGATGAATGTGTAGGTCTCACTGAGGAAAAATCTGAAGCCTTTGTATGCCCAAATTGTGTTCAATACTTATATTCTTTATTGTGGGACTTATTATTTGTCACAGCAGGATATAAGGCCCAGTGACACGATGTTAATTTTCATTGCTCACAGCATTTCTGTGTCTGCTTGAATATTTCTTTGAAGTAAAATATTATAGTATAACTATGAAAGTATCCTATTCCTTACTTACTTACAAATGGCTTTTAAGGAACCCGAAGGTTCATTGCCGCCCTCACATAAGCCCGCCATCGGTCACTATCCTGTGCAAGATTAATCCAGTCTCTATCATCATACCCCACCTCCCTCAAATCCATTTTAATATTATCCTCCCATCTACGTCTCGGCCTCCCTAAAGGTCTTTTTCCTCCGGTCTCCCAACTAACACTCTATATACATTTCTGGATTCGCCCATACGTGCTACATGCCCTGCCCATCTCAAACGTCTGGATTTTATGTTCCTATTTATGTCAGGTGAAGAATACAATGCGTGCAGTTCTGTGTTGTGTAACTTTCTCCATTCTCCTGTAACTTCATCCCGCTTAGCCCCAAATATTTTCCTAAGCACCTTATTCTCAAACACCCTTAACCTATGTTCCTCTCTCAGAGTGAGAGTCCAAGTTTCACAACCATACAGAAGAACCGGTAATATAACTGTTTTATAAATTCTAACTTTCAGATTTTTGGACAGCAGACTGGATGATAAGAGCTTCTCAACCGAATAATAACACGCATTTCCCATATTTATTCTGCGTTTAATTTCGTCCCGAGTGTCATTTATATTTGTTACTGTTGCTCCAAGATATTTGAATTTTTCCACCTCTTCGAAGGATAAATCTCCAATTTTTATATTTCCATTTCGTACAATATTCCCGTCACGAGACATAATCATATACTTTGTCTTTTCGGGATTTACTTCCAAACCGATCGCTTTACTTGCTTCAAGTAAAATTTCCGTGTTTTCCTAATCGTTTGTGTATTTTCTCCTAACATATTCACGTCATCCGCATAGACAAGAAGCTGATGTAACCCGTTCAATTCCAAACCCTGCCTGTTATCCTGAACTTTCCTAATGGCATATTGTAGAGTGATTATTTAAAAATTACTAAACGTCTCCATTTCAAAGAAAGAACGTTTCATTCCTTAGGTAGGCCTTATTACCTCCGGTTACCTTACTTTAAAAGTAATTTCGCTTGTACACCATTTAGAATATTCTAATAGTTGATCACATATGAAAAATTGCAATAAAAATTGTATGACTGATTTACAAAAATTGTTCCAATTAAAGCTCATTTTTCTCAAAACATGTTTTGAAGACATATTCCCCTTTACCCAAAGGCCACAAAATTCTAATTCTACAAATAATAACCTCAATGTCCTCTCAGTATGAGCAATTTTACGTAAAATTAATCTGTAACATACGCAAGCATGTACTTTTGATTAAACTAAACTCAACAATGCAGCGCTTTCAGAGAACATCAATATAGCGCGAGGTATTATCGTGACGGAAGGCTAGCCCTTATCAGGTACAGACTTCTTTTACTTGCCGTAATTATAAGACGAGAGACCCACAGCTGTACATCCTTCCCGAAGGAAGCCGTGCTAAGAATTTTATCGTTCTTCAAGATCTGTGACTTTAAGCCGGTTTTGAACACGTAAACCTTGGATCTAACTGCTGGCATTGTAACTGCGAGACCTGAAACATATTCATTGCTATGCCATCGAAGAAAGCACATTGCTTGGAAGAACCCGTCCGTATCTAGCGTTGAAACGTTTTGTGTGTTGAGGCAGATGTTCCTCGTATTTCTGACAGAGTACGTTACTTTAATCGCCATATGGCTCGGCCACTATTGTGTGACAATAGTGATAACGGCTGCGAAGGTCAGAGAAAGTTATGAGAAACATTTGTGTAACCGTGGAGTTGATTTTATACTTCTAGAATACACCACGAAGAGTAATTCAGTTCAGATCATCCTTGAATCATCCTTGAATAATAATAATAATAATAATAATAATAATAATAATAGTAATAATAATAATAATAATAATAATAATGAAAATAATAATCTTACTTACTGGCATTTAAGGAACCCGGAGGTTCATTGCCGCCTTCACATAATCCCGCCCTTGATCCCTATCCTGAGCAAGATTAATCCAGTCTCTATCATCATATCCCACCTCCCTCAAATCCATTTTAATATTATCTTCCCATCTACGTCTCGGCCTCCCCAGGTTTTTTAGCCGGCCTCCCAACTAACACTCTATATGCATTTCTGGATTCCCCATTATTCATGTCCTGCCCATCTCAAGCGTCTGGATTTAATGTTCCTAATTATGTCAGGTGAAGAATACAATGCTTGCAGCTCAGATCTGTGTAACTTTCTCCATTCTCCTGTAACTTCATCCCTCTTAGACCCAAATATTTTCCTAAGAACCTTATTCTCAAACACCCTTTTGTTCCTTTTGTGAGAGTCCAAGTTTCTGAACCATATAGAACAACCGGTAATATAACTGTTTTATAAATTTAACTTCAGATTTTTTCAGCAGACTAGATGACAAAAATTCTCAACCGAATAATAACACGCATTTCCCATTTTATTCTGTGTTTAATTTCATCTTCAGTGTCATTTATATGTTTGTTACTGTTGCTCCAAGTTATTTTCAATTTTCCACCTCTTCGAAGGATAAATATCCAATTTTTATATTTCCATTTCGTACAATATTCTGGTCAAAAGACATAATCATATTTAGTCTTTTCTGGATTTATAAAACCCTATCTTGACTTTACTTAAATCAAGTAAAATTTCCGTGTTTTTCCTAATCGTTTGTGGATTTTCTCCTAACATATTCACGTCATCCGCATAGACAAGAAGCTGATGTAACCCGTTCAATTCCAAACCCTCTGTGTAATTTGAACTTTCCTAATGGCATATTCTAAGCAAAGGTAAAAAGTAGAGGTTAATGCATCTCTGCTTCAGCCCGCAGTGATTTGGGAAAATCAGATAGAAAGTGGCCTATACGGACTTCTGTAAGTTTCACTAAGACACATTTTAATTAATCGAACTAGTTTCTAATAATAATAATAATAATAATAATAATAATAATAATAATAATAGAGAGAGGAGAATATCATCGAAATGATAGCCGTCCAAATCTTGGATTTAAAATATCAGCATCCTAATCAATTCAAATGAACAAAAAAGAAAATTTAAATTAATGTTAAATAAATACACAATGAAATTTAAAAAAGAATATTCTGCGACAAGATTTGGTAGCTATCAAAACGATAAAAATTTATTGAAAATTAATATACATTGAATATTATAAAGATGAATAGAGATGGTGATTGATGATGTTCAATGAAGATTTTAAAATGGTTGATGCAATTGTCTGAAGAGTCTTATCAGGAACATTTAATTTTCTGAGGATCTCCAATGTAAATTTGCGAATTGTTCCTCGCGCACCAAACATAAGTCCTTTAACATTCCAATCTTGAATATTATGTTTATGACTGAGATCATCACAGCTTGGAAGGTAAATAGCGTTTGTCTAAATTAGAGTTATATTTAAATGCATACATATTACATAACGCTTATTTACAAATAGATAGGGCCCACATAGTACATACAAATATATAATTATATAGGGTGAACCGTATGTAAGGGGTTATTCTATGAGATTTTCAAACAAAAATGTTTAATACAATTTTGCTGGTTTTTGCCTCCTTTCCGAAATAAAAATTGTTTTATATGTAACATTTCTTAGCGTGTTTTGGGAAAGCAATTGATTCAATTCCCAATATGCTCGCTCAATTTGAGAGAGCATTGTATTATGATAATAAATTATTGAAAGAATTTTAGTTTTGTCCTTTAAATGTGTAGAAATTTGACCCGAACAAAAGTAACATTTTAAAATTACTTTTCAGAACGAAAAGTTGCATTTGGTCCGATCAAATTTCTGCACATTTAAAGGACAAAACTAAAATGCTTTCAATCATTCATAATCATAATACACTGTTCTCTTAAACTGACTCAACATATTGGGAATTAAATCAATGGCTTTCCTAAAACGCGCTATGAAATGTTTCTATAGAACAACTGTTATCTCGAATAGGAAGCAAAAACGAACAAAATTGTAAACGAGCAAAACTGTATTAAACTTTTTTATTGACGTTGTCTCAATAAATAAAACCTCAATAAATTGGTAAGCGAATATATATATATATATATATATATATATATATATATATATATAATATAACCTAAGTAAATTTCTTATCAAGGATAATTCCAATAAACTCTACAAGCAGAAAAGTCTCTTCTATTGAAGTACTTAATGAAAATAATATCTCTTCTGTTTTTTTTTATTATTAGTATTGAGTTTGAATCCGTTAGCCCGAAGCCAATGGGAGGCATCCATAAAATAACTGACAATAGTGAAATACAAGTTATCAATATCATTTTGTCATCTGTAAAAACAATCGTTGAAACATTAATATTATAAGGTAAATATTGTTTATCCACAATATTCATAACATATATAGCCACAATAGCAATTAAACAAGATGGTAAGCTATCATCTTGGACACCCATCAACACTGGTGTAAGACAAGGATGTAGGTTATCATTCTCTTTATTATTTATATGAACCGAATAATTAAAGAGTGGAAGCAAACTCGTCATGGATATATACAAATTAACAGATACCTTCAATTGGATTCAATTCTCTTTGCAGATGATTTGGCATTATTAGCACTTTCAGAAGACGGCCTCCAAAGGTCAATATATAATTTACAGCAAGTAGCAGCCACATACAATATGGAAATTTCAACAGATAATACAAAAATTATGGCATTCTGTGGGAAATACCCAATACAAAGTAAAATTTGTCTCGATAATAAAATATTAGAAATATGTATTAGTTTCCCATATTTAGTTCACAATTTTTCCATTTTTGAAGAATTGGACATATCACAGAAAATTAATAAATACACAATAGCTATGGGCATTATAAATAGTGTGATGAAACCATCCTTCGTTCAGAAACACACCCGCATATGTCTCTACAACACATTGGCACGACCGATGCTCAGCTATGGCAGCGAAGCATGGACACTGAGGAAAGCAGATAAAAGCAGAATAACGGCTTGTGAAATGCGATTCATGCGAAGAACAGGGGGCTATACTAAGTGGGATCTGAAAAAGAAATTGTGAAATTTTAAAGGAACTAAAAACTCAACCAGTTTTAGATTACATTGTTCAATTTCAGTCTAATTGGACACATCATTTGGAAAGAATGAGTAATAGTAGGCTCCCAAAGGCAATTTATGATTATGTACCACATGGCCAAAGATCTGTGGGTCGTCCTCCTAAGAGATGGCGTGAAAATTTTATGTGAGACCATAACAGTCCTTGTGGCCTAACACTTGTCAGGCAGAAGAAGATATTTTAACGTAGGCCTAACCAAAAATAAAAGTACGCCTAAAATCGAACCTTGAGGGATTCCATATCAATTTTAGCAACTTTAGAAAGGGTACCCTTGACATATACACATTGAAAACAATTAGATAAATATGATTTAATTACATCTAGTTCCTTGTTATGCATACATAAAACCGTAATGTGTAAATAATATAACGTGAAACACGGTAAAATTATTTTCAAAGATCGCATGAAACAGCAAACGTGCTGGCGTGATAAATATTTTTATTAGTGTTTTAAGCTGGGCGCGATGTAGTTAAGGAGAAATCGCTATACATATACAGACAGACAGAAAGGCCAAAACCATATTTTCAGTAGAAAAAAGATTTTCATGAGACTTAGTTCATACAAGTGCGTCTCATCTTCGTGGCTA
This sequence comes from Periplaneta americana, assembly GCA_025594305.2. NCBI lineage: Eukaryota > Metazoa > Arthropoda > Insecta > Blattodea > Blattidae > Periplaneta > Periplaneta americana. The sequence continues at coordinate 31,576,929 of JAJSOF020000011.1, forward strand.
CAGTTACCTTGTATGGGCACATACAATATTTAACTTTCTTCAGTAACAGCGACTGAAGGCTGGTTCACAATAAACCGGGAACGGAAACGACAACGAGAATGAGAACGGAAATAATGTTAAAATAAATGTATTTAAATGCAAGCATTCACAATAGTAAATTGTGAATACATTTATTTTAACATAATTTTCGTTCTCGTTCTCGTTGTCGTTTCCGTTCCTGGTTTATTGTGAACCAGCCTTGACTCTGAACATTACAACTAGACAACTTTACTTAAGCTGGAATACGTCGTATTGTTCTGGGTGCTCAGAAAGCCGCGAAATTCATGAACTAAGTCCTATGAAAAAAGGATATAGTGCTCCGAAAAATGTGCAGTTCCATGAAAATTCAAAAATAGATTTTTACATGAGCACATTAGGCCTACTTCTCCTTTATGCTTCGTAGCCTATCATCTATACTAATAATAAATCTGTAGCCGAAATTTTTCTGGTAATTTTCGATTTTCAAAAAATAATTGGTCCTAACATATATAATTAACCACCCTGAAACCGAAAATCGCTTATTTGAAATTTTTGTTTGTATGTCTGCCTGTCTGTCTCTCTGTATGTTTGTTACCTTTTCACGCGATAATGGCTGAACGGATTGCGATGAAAATTGGAACATAAATTAAGTTCGTTGTAATTTAGATTTTAGGCTATATGGCATTCAAAATACTTTATTTAAAAGGGGGGTTATAAGGAGGTCTGAATTAAATAAATCTAAATATCTCGCTTATTATTGATTTTTGTGAAAAATTTTATATAACAAAAATTTCTTTAAAAGTCATTTCCGATAAGTTTTATTCTTTCAAAAATTTTGATAGGACTGATATTTAATGAGACAAGCTTAAATGAGTTTCAAGTTAAAATAACTGCCACCTAAGGCGGTGTAATGAAATAAACAAATGAATTCGTCTATAAGGGGCCTTGGTCAACAACAATCGAAAGCTATGAATCATAGCCTACAGAGAATGTTTCTGTGATTGTATGAAGTAATATCGGAAGCTAAATTAACCGATTTGTGTAATTAATAATTATTTCACCATTGGAAAGTGTAGTTTTCCTATATGGACATAATGCTATAATGT
>JAJSOF020000011.1:31583052-31712260 GCA_025594305.2 Periplaneta americana
AAAATGTGTCATGGCTCGCTGTATGCCGTCATGTGGCTAGCCGATGAGCCTAGAGAATTCAATTTTCCTACACTTCCGCAGAGGTGTACTACCTATGTGTCAGAGAAGTTGCATAGCAAGTACGGCGTTCATTCTGAAGAGTACGTACCGATACGTACGGTAACGCCGGTAGTGGCAGAAATGTGAACTGTTTGGAAATACGTACTGTCGGGATATGGGGAGAGGGTTAAAACGATTACTTACGTATTTGTTGTAATTAACTTCGACGGTCAACATGGACACGGAGCATTTGATTTGTGTTGTGGAATGTTACCGTACGCAACCGATGATAACAAATACCCTGCGTACGACTTGCCGGCGCAAAACACAGTTCGAAAGAGGTTATGGTAGCACACAGACCGTACAGACCGCCATCTGTTGCTACAACGTTCAAGTTATACCGTACACGTTCTCAAGTTCAGATTGAAGAACGCCTTAAATAATAGGCAACTTCTCTAACATATAAGCTGAAACTCGCTTCAAATCGGTGACCCAACAACAGTGACGTCATGACACACTTTGAAATGAACACCCAGTATTAAGTCAACTGCCATTATACATGGAGCGCACTCAACTGAGTGATTTGGTGGCCGGGATTTCACAGTAATATACACTGTTGGGCGAAGAAACTATGTAAAGATTAATTTTTGGTCCTACAGAATATGTCTGCTATGGTAACAATGATTATTAGAAGAGAAAAATTGGATGTTTTACATCTTGATTACGTTTTTCGAAATAAATGTTTTGTTTTAGTCAGTGGAAATGTTACATAGTATATGCAATGAAGGATGGGAATATATACTTTCTATTTGTCATCTGTTATCACCCATCACCTTCTCCATTATCCCCCCCCCGTTGAAATAACACACGTACATTACAACTGGAGTGTTCCACAAAATATGCTCTTTATACAGCTCCGATCCCCTTTGTAAGCCTGGACAAGTATTTTTTATCTCGCGATGGTGATAAATTGTACAAAAATCCTCATGTGGCCACCACGTTATTGTGTGAAAATATTGATCGAATTCTCTTTATCTTGATTACCCTATATACACATGCGAAATGCATATGGGTTAATTTAATTGAGTGTTGAAATGTGCTAGAGATATGAAATGGGGACGTCGAGAGTGAGGGGAAGTGAAGAGAGCAATGCATAAGACCTACTCGTACGAATTCATACATGAAACAAGCAAGCGACTTTGAGTACGGTGCACATCGTGTAGTACACTCAAAGGATTTCCAAGACAGAGCCAACGTATTGCTCTGTAGTGTTCCAATGACTGATGTATACGTGATGGAACAGAAACATTTTCAAAATACAAAGATACTGTTATATGTACAGTTTTAGACACAAAAATGGTCGATTTCCTGTAGCTCGAATAGCCTATGTGTAATTGTAAGTCCAACTTCAATACAAGATAGGTTCCCAGCAAGCAGGCAATTTACAGATTATTTCAACAGTTTGAAACTAATGGTTCTCTATTAATTCTAATCGGTACTCGTCCCTATAGTTCACTCTAGATTACTAATTTAAAATGTTTATATGTTATATGTTCGACAAGGTTGTCCACTATCACCAACTTTATTTAATATTTATATAAATGAAATTATTTTAAAATGGAACCAAATCTACACATCAGGAATCAAAATAACCAGTGCTCTAACATTAAATATCTTACTCTGTTCCGATGATCAAGTCATAATTTCCAATTCAGAGGACAATTTACAAAGAGGATTATATACATTAAATAAAATATTAAAAGATTTTGGGATGGAGATTTCAGCACAAAAATCAAAAGTAATGGCATTTTCAGGACAAGACCCAGTCAGAAGTAAGATAACACACAATAACCAATGCCTCGAACAAGTACAAAATTTCAATTATCTGGGTTGTGAAATAACTTATCAAAATGAAAAAGATGTGAACAAGAAAATTACCAAATTTACACTATACATTAAAAGCTAAATTAGTACAAAAATCTACAAGAATCAAAATATATAATACACTAGCATTACCCTCCCTTTTATACGGAAGCGAGATTTGGACATTAAAGGAAAAAGACACGAACAGAATCAAAGCAACAGAAATGAAATTTTCCAGGAGGACAGCAGGATATACTCTTTTAGACCGAAAAAGGAATGAAGAAATTTTAGAACAATTAGAAGTAGAGTCAGTAGAAGAAAAAATAAGCAAATACAAATTCAATTGGCTAGATCAGGTATGCTCATTCTCTGACTTCCGATTACGTTCTGTAATCACAACCTTCGAATGTAGAGCGTGCTGTTCCCCGTTCGAAGCTCGACGGATGGCTGCAGAAGACAGTTCAAGTACTTAGTAAACGCACGAACAGTGCGGGACAATGACAAGACAAAACCTTCTGTAAGCAAACGATCATTCCGTACAGTGTGGGAGGAAGCCTATTTTTGTTGTACGTTCGGTGAAAACGTAAAGTGTTTACTATATTTAAGGTACTGTCAGGAATACTACTGAGCAATATAAAACGACATTATAGGCTCTGCCATCCAGAACATGCCGAAGTGACAGGGAAGCTGTTTTCTGTAATATAGCCTATTTTCATATACCAACGTTATTATTATTATTATTATTATTATTATTATTATTATTATTATTATGGTGATTTTATTCCAGCAAAAATAGATATTTTGATAAAATAATTTTTCAGGGGTGCAACGTGCACTACAGCTTCAAGAATTGAAAGCACTTCATGAAAGGCCAAACATTGAAGAGAGTCGAACAATTCAGTGTCTATGTTTTGGAGCAAGTTAGCCTATGTAGTATGTTGGGAATTAGCTAAGGCACTAAAACCCTTCACGGATGGTGAACTTGTAAAGATATGTATGGTTCCTGAACAAAATATAGTTAATTATGTCTCTGTACTGCAACAGTTCAAATGTGAATTCACAGAACATAGATTTAGTGATTTTAGACGTATGGAGAGTGATATTGGTCTTTTTGTTAATCCTTTCATAGTAAATTTAGTACAATCCGTGAGAGTGCAGTTCCAGGACGAGTTAATTGATTTACTAAGTAACACAGAATTCAGAACTAAATGCAGAGAATATGACTTGATAAGCATAGAATTATTTAAAAAAATGAACAAAACGAAATATCCCAAGATGAGCTTATACGTTGCCACTACCTTCGCCTCGACATATGTGTGCGAACAATTATTTTCGAGAATGAAGGTTGCTAAATCCAAACATAAGTACCGATTAACAGATGAGAATCTTTAGCGCATTGCAGTAAATTCGTTGGAAATAGATTCCCGATTACTTGCAGAAAAGAATGCAGATGTTGAATAGACCGCAATGTAGACTATATGGTGAAATATGAAAATGATATTATCTATGACTATATTAAATATAATAAATAGTGTAATAACTGAATATTACAGTGTATACTCTTTCTTTTTTCAAATTCAGTTTATTATCCTATTTGAAAGAGCGTAAGAACTATGCCACGGGCGGTGCTGCAATGTAGTTGCGGAGCCCAGTCCGTACACTGTGTATGTTATGCAGTGCAGCATCATCCGTGTAATCGGGGCTTTTACAATTTTGAGCATACCTGGGCTAGATCATGTAAGAAGAATAGAAAATTCAAGAATCCCAAAAATTATGATGCAGTATAAACCTAGAGGATATCGTCGACCAGGAAGACCTTTTAGAAGACTGCTAGATGGGGCCGAAACAGGTCTACAGAGGCCTAATTCGTGAAAGATGATGATGATGATGATGAAATGTTTATATTTCGATCACATTGAGACGGTTGTTGAGGGATTGCAATAAACTAATATTTAAAAAAACTTATTATGCAAGTAAACAACTCATAAATTCATTTAATCTCTTACCCATCATTAAGTAATAAAATTTACTCACTCACTCACTCACTCACTCACTCACTCACTCACTCACTCACTCACTCACTCACTCACTCACTCACTCACTCACTCACTCACTCCAAGGCTTCCTACACAGACTCAGTCTCTTGCTCACGTTAGATCACACATCGTCATCTTGCAGCACTCTTTTTTGCTACAGCTGCAAAAGCAAAGTGCAGCGCGATGCTTTTCATGCTACGCCCCCCTCCCCCCTAGAGACGAGAAAGTTGCGACAGAAATTTGTCAGTCTGTTCAAACACAAAGTGTCACTTTTGCAGTCGCAGCTTGGCATCGCTATGCTGGTTCTTCAATTCATTTTGTAATGATATTCGTGATTTATACAAAATGTTTTCTATCCATGCAATGCAAGCAACAGCTTGCAAAATTTTACATTCAGTCTCTACATCTAATTAACTCTATACATTTCTCTGTTCCAATTAGTAATCAAGGTTGGCAATACACTTGTTATAAATCCGGCAGAAATTATACCAACATATGCGAGTTTTAAAAAGTAAGAGGTAAATTTAAACGCCCACATTTTCTTCATTTTCTACGTAATCTTGAAAATTCTGGCTTATTACAAAATAAATTAAATATTTTGCATCACCATGGCAACGATTTTATTTGTTTCTGATCCTTCTGGTGGTCTTGTTATCAGTAGGCACTTTCCTTTAACTTGGCCTGCAGTATTGTCAGATATTAACCCAGCACATTATTGGTTGCCGGGCTAACTGAAGGAAAGAGTGTTCTAAGAGCAAGACTACGCTACTTTATGAAAGCCATAAGTAAGTAAGTAATGTAACTTTGATTCGGCAACTATCACTTTCAAGACGTTATTCCATTTTAATTTTTAAGAATATAAATGGTTATATACTATAGCTAAGGAGTATCTTAAGATCTTCAGCCCGATGTGTGTGAGATGGGAACTGTATGGGCTGAAACAGTTGAAAAGGTCAACTGAAAATCTTGTATTGCACCAAAAAGCAAACCCATCGTTTCCCAGTTCTCGATGTTGTATGTGTATGAAAAGTAAGCACAACAAGGATCGTAACGATGTTTTCCCTCCAGATTTACATCTTGTACTTGAGTGTCTCTTCTTTCAAAATGTACCGTTGGGTCAATTATGCAACCTTATTTCTCTGTCTATCAAAACTATGTCTGCTCTCTTAGTGGATTATTCACTCGAAATACAATTAATCTCTTCATGCACTTCAAACTTGTTGCACTCTCTGCAGCAGCTGGCAACTTAGCTTCTTACTCTATAGCGATTTATCCTCAGACGTTCTTCCTTTCTAAAGGAGTCAAGTACATGTGGTAGGGTTTCAATTTCATTGCACATGAGTAGTTTACTTGTTTGCCCCTATAAAACTTGTAAATCTCATAAATATATCGTATAAATTATGTTTTAAGTACGATACGTATTGAAATATGATACATTATTATCAAAATTGCGAAAATATGTACTTACATGAAACATAAAACCAAAAGAATTGATTATTGTCTGTACATAAATTGTAAGCAGGAAAAAGGTTTCAAATGCATGGACTTCAGGACCCTAGTTACGACTGAAATGTTGTATGTATGTGTATTTATTCACACTGCAATGGGTATATACCCGGTGGCAGTGGTAACTAATTACACTCAATAATGACAATAATAAACTTATTAATTATAAATAGGCTTAATAATAATACCAATAATTATACAAATAATTAATACTAACAATAATTTATAATAATAATAATAATAATAATAATAATAATAATAATAATAATAACAGGGAATATCCTACATTAAATGAAGCACGATCACTTAAAATAACATTTAAAATAAATCTAATTTGTATCTTAAATCTAAGTTCGAACTAAAACCCACGAGTATGATATGTTCATATCTGCACAAGTACCTTTCCACATTTCACTCATTTCGCTATCAACTCACTCACTGCACTGGAACTACGACACATTTCACTGAATCTATCCTGATTTCACTAACACTTCAAAAACATTTCACTGTTCAAATACTTTGCACTGCCACTGTAAACTATAAAGCTTCCCTGACAGGAACACGTTTCACTGACACAACACACTTCACTGACACAACACACTTCACTGACACAACAATATTTAATCACTAATACAACACTTCAATAACAAAATACCATTTACATCCTTTACATACTGTGTATAATTATCGTCTATTAGTAAAGTGCTTACGCCTATTTTTAAATACCTTTTTGGTTGTTGGTTGTTGTTAAAACAGTTAATCTATTTCATTAAATTTTTTAAGTGTAAGAATACTTTTACGCTCACTCTAGGTTGAATTTTATGTGCGATAAGACAAGATATGAATCGACTGTCAGGAAATAAATGATCGAAGTCCATAAAAGTTGCAGGGTTAAGTAGAAAGACCACAGTCTGAGATTGTCAACCTAGACAGAACTGAGTGGGAAGACATTCTATCAGTAAACTGGAGTCGCGGAAAAGATCTAATCGAAACGAAACGGATCAATAGACTCAATATTCATGGTCGGTGATGACGTTTTATCATTGTAGTGTAACGACAAACATTGGTAAGAAATTTAATATTAGAAATGTTCATGATTAATGTACTAACGTTCTGTTTACTCACCTACAAGTTAACAGGCAAGCATTCTCATGGGAGCAGATAAAAAGTTAATTGTTTTTCTTCCACCATGTCAATAATGCCAAAACAAGCGCTTGTACAAATTTTGGCTGCATAAGCGCAATTATGAGGGCCGTAAAAATAAGTTTCCCTGGGACCGTTTACAGAAATAAAACAAAATTCCATTGGTAAAATTTATTGTAACAGATAAAACAACTATTGAACTATTTTTCAACATATTCCCCACTGGAAATGAGACATTTGTCATACCATGAGATCAACAGAGAGGTTCAGACGGCTGTCACACACTAATTCCAATCCTAGACGGCGACTTCTGCGACATAGAGATACAAAAGTTGATCTCACGGTATGACAAATTTCTTAATTCCAGAGGGAAATATGTTGAAAAATAGCTCAACAATTGCTGTATCTGTTCCGATAAATTTTTCCTTGAAATTGTGTTTTCTTTCTGTAAACGGCCCAGGAAAACTTATGCCCTCGTAATTGAGCACGAGTGGCCAAAATGTGTATAAGCACTTGTTTTGGCATTATTAATATGATGGAAGAAAAAAAATAACATTTTTATCTGCCCCCATGAGAATATTAGCTTTTAAGTACAAAGGGTGTTAAAAATATGTCGGCCAAGAATAGAACTGCAGAATTTTGTATTAATTTGAGTACAGAAATCAATATCTTACGATCATTTATTGCAGAGATGTCACGGTTAATATCTGCGATGCAAATGGGACACATTTTCAAAATACCTGAAACGGGGTTAAGAATAAATTCCTAATAAGGCTTGTGGATATTTAATTATTCTAGTCTTGAAATGACTACGACTATATAAAGAGTGAGTAAAAAGTATAGAACAATGCTTGTAACTTTCTTATTTTTAATTTTATGAAGAAACTATTGATACAAAAGTTGTAGGTTATCAAAGAAGGAATATTTTGAACAAGTTTTCAAAAAATATGTATGTACTTATTTACACTGTAAGTGGACAACACCCGGTGGCAGTGGTACAAACAATATAAACAATACACAATAAAATTACAATACACAATACAATTATACATAATAATTACAATTAATAAGACATAAAATAACCTAATTAATAAGTGAACCTAATTTACATTACAACCTACATATGTATAGGCCCTACATAAGTTTCACATTGGTACTGATAATAATCTTTCACTTTACTCTCATTTAACTCACTGCACTGGCACTATGACACATTTCACTGACACTTTAGAACACATTTCACTGACACTATAGAACACATTTCATTGACACTATAAATTATCACTGATCGAAACTATCCACTGCACTATAAAACCATAACTTCACTGACTCCACTGCACTGTAAAACCATAACTTCACTGACTCACCATGCTTCACTGATACAACAGTTCAAATAAGACAAACAATTACACCCTTATTCATACTTATAAACAGAACTACATTTAAACTAAACTTACTTAGGAGATTCAAGAATAATTTAAAAAGTTGTATATAAAGTGAAAATTAAAATTAAGGTGACATTCAACATTTAATTTTTTTAAGGTGACATGTATTTATCTAGGCTGACGAGTTTACTTCCTTGGTTTGAATTGTAAATTATTTAAAACTAGCGTGTAAGAGGGCCTTAGACTATAAATGTTTAGTTTAAATGTAGTTCTGTTTATAAGTATGCATAAGGATGTAATTATTTGACTTATTTGAACTGTTGTATCAGTGAAGCGAAGTGAGTCAGTGAAGTTATGGTTTTACAGTGCAGTGAACAGTTCCGATCGGTGATAATTTATAGCGTCAATGAACTGTGTTCTATAGTGTCAGTGAAATGAGTTACAGAGTGTCAGTGAAATGTGTGCTAAAGTGTCAGTGAAATGTGTTACAGAGTGTCAGTGAAATATGTGCTAAAGTGTCAGTGAAATGCGTCATAGTGCCACTACAGGGAATGAGATGAGAGTAAAGTGAAAGACTATTGAAACTTATGTAGGACCTACAGATAATTATGTAGGTTGTATTGTAAAATTAGGTATTTTATTTTATGTTTTATTATTATTGTGCTAAATTGTATTGTGTATTATTATTGTATTGTGTGTAAAATTGTATATGTGTTGTAAAACTGTATTGTGTATTGTAAATTTTATTGTGTATTGGTTATCATTTTATTGTGTATTGTTAATATTGTATATACCACTGCCACCGGGTGCTTGCCCACTTGCAGTGTAAATAAATACATACATACATACATACAATTTATACCAAGGGAGTAACTCGTCAAGCTAAATAAATACATGTCACCTTAAAAAATAAAAATCACCTTAATTTTTATTTACACTTATTACAGAACGTTTTAAGTTATTCTTGAATCTCCTTAAGGAAGGACAGCCCTCAAAGACCGCTGCAGGTAGGTCATTCCAATCATTTATAGTTCTATTTAAAAATGAGAATTTACCTACATCCGTTTTCAGTTTCCTACATTTGATTTTAAAATCATGATCGTTCCTACCATAGTACGTTGGCGTCTCTAACCAAGCCGTTATGTCTACCCATGCTTTTTGACCTAGATGTGCTTTATACAACGACGTTAATATAGTTTTCCTACTTCTGTTTTCCAATGTTTCCCATTTAAGTTCTTTTATCGTATCATTTCCGTCTTCTCTTTTACCTTTAACACATTTAACTGCGCTATATTGTATTCTTTCTGCTTTTCATTTATAAAGAATGTGGCAATGAGTTTCTATTTTACATGGCACCATGTACCTATTTCTCCATTTCTGGATTCTTTAGCTCTCAATACGTACAAAATCATATTTTTCTTGTGTCATGTATAAACTACTGTTTTGTGAAAATTACCTCTTTTGAAGATAATGTATATGTACTGAACAAAGATAAATTTTTAATACTTCAGTACATCAATTTGAGAAGTCTTTGGATTAAACAATTGCTGACAAAATCTAATAGAAACACGTGAATAAAGCTAATAAAACGCACGGATAACAACTCTGAAACATTACACTTTAACACTTCCTAAAGATTAAAATAAATAAAGGCGTTAATTAATTTTAGACATTTATTTATAAACTTTTATGACATCCCAATTATCTCAGAATTTTTAAATCGCTTTCAATAATCACAGCTTTCAAAATACAGTAGTTGATGTACAGTACGTTGCTGTAAGCTATTAGATCCAGAGGATGCAAGTGGCAGGAGAAATTGTCAAGGATTGAGATTAGGGAATCTGAATATTGTGCACGTCTGATGTCTCGGGATTGCTCCTGATTGGGGATTTGTCTGATTTGCCCGGTTAAGGAAGCGGTGTGACGTGGAATTCCCACAGCAGCACCACCGAGACGCTCCTTTCTTCCTCCCACGTAACCAAGCCTCTCACGGTACATAACGACGCTCATGGGGATTTTACTTTCCGCCTTCTGCCCCATCCTCCCCTAGCAGCACGTCGCATGGCAAATCCCACAGACTGACTATATCAGGGCTGTCCATGTTGCAACCAATGATGAAGAGACAGTTGCGACAGAAAACCTTTTCAATCGAACTTCGAGTGATAAACAAGAAGAATTGGAACAATTTATTCTACAGAATGGGTCAAAAGTCACATTACCTCCTATGTATTATCTTCATATTTTCTTTAGTTGGTTATTTAACGACGCTGTATCAACTACTAGATCGTATCTTAACGACAGAACTCAAATAACGAAAATTACAATTATTCAAGTGAACCTTCAATTATTAATATAGGTGTTCCCCAAGGCACAGTTCTAGGCCTTATTTTATTTTTAATGTATTTATTTATTTTATTGGGTTATTTTACGACGCTTATCAACATCTAAAAATGACTTACAAATGAGTCCGGGATCCAGCACCGAAAGTTACCCACATTTGCTCGTATAAAAACCTCAACCAGGTAACTTGCAATTCGAACCCGTGGTTTCCATTTACTCCATTCTTTTTATGACAGAAAACTGACTTACAACAATACAATGTTTTACTTTTGACACAGTTTTACTTTTAGGTGGAAAAACCTGGTATGATGCATACGAGTATAAATGGACTTAAGTTAATGAAAATGGTTTGACATAAACTATCTTTCTATCAACGAAAATGAAACCATAATTATTCCAATCTCATTATCTGAAAAATGTACCAAACCATCTACATCTATATTAAGTATTAAATTACATAATTCTGATTATTGTCTTATACAGTGTAAATGTCCGATTATTAAGGAGTCCTCTGAAGTTAAATATTTAGGCATACTTTTTGACACCCATCTAAAATGGAACCAACACATTAATTTCCTTTCTAACAAATTACGTAAAATAATAAATAATTTTGTTTTATTCAGGAATTACTTGTCAATAAGTTTATTACGCACAATATACTTAACTTTATTTCAATCGGTAATTATGTGTGGAATTATAGGATGGAGTAGCTTATTTAAATCAAATTTTAATCCACTTTATTTATTACATAAGAAAATAATTAAAATATGTCTTCATAAACCTATTGATTTTCCATCTCAAAAATTATTTTTAAATTTTAGCGTGAAATTCTTTAAGATTGTTGAACCAAAATGCAACACTGCTACAGTATTTAATCATAGTAGTAATTTGGGCCCAAGAATATATAACATTTATAATAAAATATCTTAATCTTGTCAATTCTAATAGTTCTAGGTATATTTAAAAAGTTATGTATGGATTTTATAAAAATTGAAACATTGTGAATTTAAATTTATATATTCTTATTGCGTAGTAGACATAAGACAAATTGTATTATATACTTTTTAATTTCTATTCAGGAAGCCGCCGCTGAGCACGAGTTCTACTCTTTCAGGGGCGAGCTAAAGTTTTCCTGTATGTATTACATTTTATGTTATAATTATTAGCAAAATAAATAAATAAATAAAATTTAGCATCGATGAGATTGGTGGTAGAGAGATGGTATTTGGCGAGATCAGGCCGAGGATTGCCATAGATTACCTGACATTCGTCTTACGGTTGGGGAAAACCTTGGAAAAAACCCAACCACGTAATCAGTCCAAGCGGGAATCGAACCCGCGCCCGAGCGCAACTCCTGATCGGCAGGCGAGCGCCTTAGCCGAAAGATCTACGCCGGTGGCATTTCCCATATTTATTCTGCGTTTATTCCTCTCGAGTGTCATTTATATTTGTTATTGTTGCTGCAAGATATTTCAAGTTTCCTACCCCTTCAAAGGACAGATTTCCAATTTTTATGTTTTCATTTCGTCCTACCCGCCATGAACTGTCGAGAAACAGAGAAAAGAAGAATAGAAAGACTTCAAAGGACAGATTTCCAATTTTTATGTTTTCATTTCGTAATGTTCCGGTCACGAGACATAATCATATACTTTGTTTTGTCGGGGTTCACTTCCAAATCTAACTCCTCAAGATTACCTGAACAAATCATGAACTGTCGAGAAACAGAGAAAAAACATTTGCAAAGAATGTCTTAAAAGACCGAAGAAAAGATGGCATGAGAGCGGAACAGGCCACTTGATAGGAAGACGACGACGACGACGACGCGGGACAACCAAATAGATAGGGGAGAGTCGGGTAGTATCGGACATCGGGTAATATCGGACAGTGAGTTTCTTTCATCTACCAGACGATGAAAGTACCAGATTGACATGGTTACGTTTCTGTGATATCGCATAGAGAAACGTAACCATGTCATTCAGGTACTACCATATGGTGATAGATGAAAGAAACGCACTGTCCGATATTACCCGACTCTCCCCTAGTTCCTAAATTGAGACACTTCATCCTGTCTGTGGTTTTCATGGTTTTAGTAAGGAGCTAAAGTAAATGCCGCGATGTGTCCTAGAATTCCCTCACTATAAGGTTTTCAACAGTAAAAAAAAGAAAAATAAAAAAATAACAGTGTTCTAACGTTGTTAAGAAGTAAGTATACAGAAAAATAGTAATACAATTTCGTTCATAAAAGAATGAATTTATTTAGGTATATAAGAATTTCAAAGCATTCAGATGTGGTCGTCATTTTCTTCCTCTATTATTAATAGCCTTTCTTCTAGGGAAAAAAACAGAATTCTTAAGACTATTTTTAAATATTTTATAACCTTCCACAATGACGAAAAAGTGTAGAGTCCATACGCAATCGATCTAGAGTTGTGAAACTTCTCAATGAGCTGGAACAACCTCTATTACCTATATTCAAAATTACACTGAATAAGAGCAATTCGCCTCTGTACAGGCAAAAGCATTATTTTCTAGAATGAACTAAAAAAAAAAAAAAAAAGAAAGAAATAGTAATATACGTTACAAGAGCGGTATGTTGACGTTTTCATGGTCGAGGAAAAGATTGAAAAAGCGAAACGTAGTTGAGCTTTTTTAATTTCCGAGAACATGAAAACAAACATACCGCTCGTGTATCGTACATTATTTTGTGCGAAGATCGTTTATTACATACCTGAAAGACGAATTTCTAATTAGTTGCAATGAAATCTCCTTTGGTTTCTGTTTAATGACGCCAACTTCGGAACACTAAAATATCTTTCTTCAACATTGTTGCTGTAAAATGTTTTCTGTGTTTACTATACTCCAGCAGGCCGTGATATACGTCTGTCTTCCCCCCCCCCAGTCTATAAATGCGAACTTAAAACAAACGGTAAGGTTATGTAATGATTTATTTTTCATTTTAATATTTTAACAATATTATTTATATAACATATTGCAGTAATAACATCGGCATCTGGAATCTCGTTGATTTTTTCACGGCTTCCTTAATGTTACTTGTATCAGGAATGCAATAATTTTCGTGGAGTAGTAGACTTTACTTAATTTTTGCAAATATTTAAAAGCAATAATTAACATTGCAATTTAGGTGAAATTGCAGTGGTAAGTTTCCAATTTATAATTATTACTATGTTAAACGTCTCTAAAAATAATATGTTAAAAGCCTAAAGCAGTAAAATGAATGTCGCGCTTAAGCGGTAAGAAGAGGGAAATTGTTATGTGTGTTACGTTGGGAATACTGAATGTGGTATTTCACACTTATCGCGTATTGGTTCTGTGCGGAAAACAAGGAAATACGCACGATCTCGCACAAAGACCATATTACGTCACACAAGAATAGCTTGAATTGATATTCATGTAGTGGCACATTTCAGTTGTCATAGGAACAATAGCAACCAATAAAATTGAAACCAAAGTTGCCGTGAAAAATAAAATCAACCGTCGTGATTTTTTAATAATTCTATATTTCGGTATCTTATTTTTTTACTTGGTTATTTAACGACGCTTTATTAACTACGAGGTTATTTAGCATCGATGGAATTAGTGATTATTATTATTGTATCTCCAATGGGGGTAGCCATATTTTACATATATATGCTAGGGCTATAGTTTTACACAAAAAAATAAGCTTAAAGACAAATGGAAAAATAAAAATAAAATTAGCTTACACAATGTAAAGAAAACATAAACAATCTGTAATTTAGAAATTGCGATTGCAAAGCCAACATCAGGCATCAATTTGAGACATACAAAAAAAAGTTACAACACACATACGTAACACTTCTTAAAAGCCGTTCTCTATAATACAAATATGTAGCTTTCCGTACCATCTATACTAAGTAATAATAAATATGTAGCCGAAATTTTTCTGTTAATTTTCGATTTTCCAAAAATAATTGGTCCTAACATATATAATTAACAACCCTGAAACCGAATATCGCTTTTTTTTTAATTTTTGTTTGTATGTCTGTCTGTATGTTTGTTACCTTTTCACGCGATAATGGCTGAATCGATTTCGATGAAAATTGGAATATAAATTAAGTTCGTTGTAACTTAGATTTTAGGCTATATGGCATTCGAAATACATTATTTAAAAGGGGAGTTATAAGGGGTCTGAATTAAATAAATCGAAATATATCGCTTATTATTGATTTTTGTGACAACTGTTACGTACCAAAAGTTTCTTTAAAAATAATTTGCGATAAGTTTTATTCCTTGAACAATTTTGATAGAACTGATATTTAAGGAGATAAATGAGTTTTAAAATTAAAATAACTGCCATCTAAGGCCGTGTAATGAATTAAAAAACAAATGACTTCTTCTATAAGGGGCCTTGGACAGCAACAATCGAAATCTATGAAAGATAGCCTACAGAATATAATATCGGAAGGTAAATTAACCGATTTGTATAATTAATTATTATTTCACCATTGGAAAGTGTAGTTTCTCTAGATAGACATAATGCTATAATGTTATTACAGTAACTTCTGATATAATATATAATATAATATAATATAATATAATATAATATAATATAATATAATATAATATAATATAATATAATATAATATAATATAATATAATATAATATAATATAATATAATATAATATAATATAATATGATATAACATGTAATATTATATAATATAATTTAAGTTATTTGAAGGGTTCACAACCATAGTGGGCCAAGCGCCATTTACTGAATACGTAGAAAAAAAGGGTTACAATTAAGTTATTACCATAATTCAATTGAAACCTATAACAAGTAAAATAAAATATACACAGTAAATCTAAATGATGTCAATCTTCATTAAACTATGGTTGCATGTAATAAAAATTAAGAAACATGTTATAGGAATTGTCATTGCACCAAATGAGTGTCTCTGGACCAAAATGATGGCATTTTAATTATTTGGATGCAATTTAAATTAAGTAACATATTAAACGATTTATCCTTCTATCAAGCACGAATGTTTCCTGGATCAATGTCCTATTTTAATTATGTAATTTCTTTATATTTATTTCTAACGGGTGCAGCGGAGCGTACGGGTATGGCTAGTACATCATAAATTAATACACAATAGTCACACAGACACAATCAAACTATAATTTAAAACATTGCGACGACATCAAGCATCCCATAACTATGACTCACATACACAACAAATCAAGCATCCGCTACAACACACACACTTCAACATAATAGCCACACTTTTAAAAGTTACAAATTTGGCTCCAAGAAGAATAAATAGGACACTGTTACTAAATACTGTTATTTTATACAAGGTCTTAAATACATCTGTAATAAATCTGTGAAATTCCTTTATGCAACATTGCTTCAGAAGAACTTTTGTTAATTGTGGTAAGAAAGTTGTACCGCACATGCTAAGATGAGTTCCTAGGCGGTATCTCTTGCGTTCTTGTAGCGGAGTCTCGAATAACAGGTGGTCGACTGTTTGTGTGGGGTGTTCACAGGGACACGGAGAGCCGTTTGGGTTGTCAATTTTGAAACGTTCAAAGTATGAATTAAATTTTCCGTGTCCAGTCACCTAAATTGCGTGGATAGGTATGATGGTTCATAATTCTTTACGGTTAGTCTATCTTTAACTGTGGGAAAATATAGTGATTTTGTGATTTGGCCATTTGTACTATTTAACCACATTGCATTCCAGTCATTTAAGATGTCCACCTTCATTTGCATTTTTACATAAGAGAGGGATTGTTTAGAGTATATGTGTTCTCTTTCCGAATTCGCGGCCATCTTGGCTAGATGATCTGCTCTTTCGTTTCCTGAGTTCCGTACATGATCACGTACCCAGTCGAAACATACATGTTGCTTACATACTAACAAAGTTTCCCTAATACCAACCGCAATTGGGTTGAGGTTATATTTATAGTCAATTGCTGCGAGTGCTGCTTGAGAATCATATAACATTCGTAAATTATACGGTCTATTTACACTCCATTTTGTTGATGGAATGAGTGATAGCGAGATGGTATTTGGCGAGATAAGATCCAGGATTCGCAATAGATTATCTTACATTCTTCTTACGGTTGAGGAAAATCTCGGAAAAAAACCCAACGAGGTAATCAACCCAAGCGGGAATCGAACCCACGGCAGAGCGAAACTCTGGATCGCCTCAGCCGACTGAGTTACGTCGGTGGCCGGTAATTTCTTCCTCGCTTTGTACTAATAACTTAAGTCTATCTTTAGGTTTTTCCTCTTAAAATTTTCCTCGGTTTCTTTGGCGACCACGGAGTGAGAAAAGTGGTCTACAGGCTTGGAGCTCGTATATTTTCTTACTCTCGACCATAAATCACCTTGCTATCACAAGAACTAGTTCATGTTTTAATTTTTTATCGCTCTTTCTTATTGTCATTGTCAATGATAAAATGAGTTAATATAGATTTGAGGCTACTACCTTTTTTATCACAGTTTGTGAAAACGTTATTGATTCATTCCTCTATCCTCATTACTTTCCGATTGTTTGTTAATTAGTGAAGCTGCCAGTAAACAATAACATTGGAGTAATGCGAGACACTTCACAAGTTGGAAGTTGTTTGAAAACTATGAAGGTACATATTGATTGCTGTTTACTCTAGTGTTACTTCTTTTTCTCTCATTGGAAGACTCGGCTGCATATATTACCCCGCCATCGATCTACGTGGGGAGAAGCCAGGTTGCACATGCTTGCAACACAAACAGAAACGGTAGCAATATTCACACCCATGAGAATCTCTCGGGGATTCTATTGAATGTCAACACTTATCTGCCTCATTTCCACCTACACTTTGTATGCTGAAGATAACTGCTGGCTTTGTTATCATCCGTTAGTGTTATAAAGGTATTTCTCTCCTCCTGGCGTCCTAAAGGCCTTGCAATTCCGCTTGCTTTCCTTTGTTATACAATACAATTACTTAAGGTACACACGGTAAGAATTTTCAGTTGGTGTGCCTAGAAAAACACACACTTTTATAAACGCAACACGCATAGAGAATATTCATACCTAGAGTTCCGATTTTTAGGCGCTGAAAGTCCCGTGACCAGAATATTGTACGAAATGGAACTATAAAAATTGGAAACATCCTTCGAAGAGGTGGAAAAATTCAAATATCTTGGAGCAACAGTAACAAATATAAATGACACTCGGGAGGAAATTAAACGCAGAATAAATATGGAAAATGCCTGCTATTATTCGGTTGAGAAGCTTTTGTCATCTAGTCTGCTGTCAAAAAATCTGAAAGTTAGAATTTATAAAATAAATTAAACAAAAGGTTGTTCTGTATGGTTGTGAAACTTGGACTCTCACTTGAGAGAGGAACAGAGATTAAGGGTGTTTGAGAATAAGGCTCTTAGGAAAATATTTGGGGCTAAAAGGGATGAAGTTATAGGAGAATGGAGAAAGTTACACAACGCAGAACTGCACACATTGTATTCTTCACCTGACACAATTAGGAACATTAAATCCAGACGATTGAGATGGGAAGAACATGTAGCACGTATGGGCGAAACCAGAAATGCATATAGAGTGTTAGTTGGTAGGCCGGAGGGAAAGATAATATTAAAATGGATTTGAGGGAGGTGGGATATGATGACAGAGAATGGATTAATCTTGCTCAGGATAGGGACCGATGGCGGGCTTATGTAAGGGCGGCAATGAAACTACGGGTTCTCTAAAAGGCATTTGTAAGTAGTAATAATAGTAGTAGTAGTAGTAGTAGTAGTAGTAATAGTAGTAGTAGTAGTAATAATAATAATGATTTTCTGCTAGACTATAAATTCACATTTACTTAGTGTACCAGGAGCGAAATTTGAAGTGTCAAAATTATGTATAACTTCGAGGCCGAGACGTAGATGGGAGGATAATATTAAAATGGATTTGAGGGAGGTGGGATATGATGATAGAGACTGGATTAATCTTGCTCAGGATAGAGATCAAAGGCGGGATTATGTAAGGGCGGCAATGAAAGTACGGGTTCTTTAAAAGCCATTTGTAGGTAATAATAATAATAATAATAATAATAATAATAATAATAATAATAATATACTATAAATCCACATTTACTTGGTGTACCAGGAGCGAAATCTGAAGTATTAAAATTATTTATAACTTCGAGGCCGAGACGTAGATGGGAGGGTAATATTAAAATGAATTTGAGGGAGGTGGGATATGATGGTAGACACTGAATTAATCTTGCTCAAGATAGAGATCAAAGGCGGAATTATGTGAGGGCGGCAATGAAACTACGGGTTCTCTAAAAGCCATTTGTAAGTAATAATAGTAATAATAATAATAATAATAATAATAATAATAATAATAATATTAATACTAATAGTAATAATAATAATAATAATAATAATAATAATAATAATAATAATAATAATAATTTTCTGGTAGACTATAAATCCACATTTACTTGGTGTACCAGGAGCGAAATCTGAAGTATTAAAATAATGTATAACTTCGAGGCCGAGACGTAGATGGGAGGGTAATATTAAAATGAATTTGAGGGAGGTGGGATATGATGGTAGACACTGAATTAATCTTGCTCAAGATAGAGATCAAAGGCGGAATTATGTGAGGGCGGCAATGAAACTACGGGTTCTCTAAAAGCCATTTGTAAGTAATAATAGTAATAATAATAATAATAATAATAATAATAATAATAATAATAATAATAATAATAATAATAATAATAATAATAATAATAATTTTTCTGGTAGACTATAAATTCACATTTACTTAGTGTACCAGACGCGAAATCTAAAGTGTCAAAATTATGTATAACTTCGATGCCTTAATTCTGGAAGGTGGTATATTTGGATCAAGGCAATGATGTTCTCAGTAATCCCCTTTGGGAGATAGGATTAGAAAGTGCAAACATGAGATATAAGAATTAAATGTAACAATTTTATTGGTGAACATTTAATATTAAAATTTATTATGTCGCAAATAGTGCCGTTATAACAACCTGGAAGGGCTGTTGAATTTGCACTGAACTGCAGAACAAATAGCCATAACGCATCTCATCTAACAAATCATCTCACAAATCCTGCCTGCTCTATTCTTGTGCTCCGTGTTGCCTACGATGCAGGGGTGCATGAAATAACAATCAGTCTGGCCTCGCTCTACGTTTTTGTAGAGAACGAGTTGTGTTACGAGTTTAGCCTCCATCTTACATCATATTTTTTAATTGGTCATTTTACAACGCTATATCAACTACCCTGGTTATATAGCGTCTGAGTGAGATGGTGATAATGCCGGACCAGGATCCAGCGTCGAAAGTTACCCAGCATTTCCTCTTAATTTGTTGAGGGAAAACCCCGGAAGAACCTCAACCAGGTAACTAGTCATAACAGGGATTTAAACCCGGGCCCGATCGTATCACGGTCAGGCATGATAAACTGATAGTCTACAGCGGTCGACCCTATATATTATATTATATTATAACTTATTATATTATAATATATTATATTCGTCAACGCCGTAGCTCAGTTGGGTGATGATCTTGCCTCTGCCGTGGTTCTAGTCCCACTTGGGCTGATTATCTGGTTAGGTTTTCCCAGAGGTTTTCCACAACTATAATCCGAATGTCAGGTAATCTATGGCGAATCCTCGTCCTCATCTTGCCAAATACCATCTCATTATCAGCCAATCCTATCGACGCTAAATAATCGAGTACTTGATACAGAATCGTTAAATATCCAATGAAAAAAAAAATATGAGAAAAGTAGCCATCAAAGGATCATCCAACTATTACTTATTTCATCTAATAAGGCAATGCGTTAAAATTCCGTTCATAGGCTTGAACAATTACATTAATAAGGAATGGTAAAATGAAGTTTCAGGGCTACATCCTATTTATATCTGTTTATGCTCGACCATGCCGAAATATAGTAATTATACACCTGGTACCAGCCCTTTAATAGACCTCATTAAAGTACACCTATTCATTAAAAGTTCAGGTGTTCCACCAATCAGAAAATAGCATTGTAGCAATATGAAAACGCAAGTATCGATTATTCTCGGATATGCAATCGAAAGACAACTAGCGAAACGTCACGGAGGCTGGAAATCCAATACTGTCGCAGAAGGTTATGTTGAAGAATCGATCCAAAATAAAATTGAAATCTCAAATACAATATATCAAATATTCATATGAATGAGGTCTCGCCCACTTCATTGAATATTACACGACTAGTCTTAACTAGTCAGTTGTATTATTACTGATAAATACGAGAAAAATCCTTTCCGGCACTGGGAATCGAACCCAGGACCTCTCAGCTGGGGGAACAGGCTAGGGCTTTTTACTTTTTCCGGTTTGGTTGAAGGTTTCGTACGTATTGTCACTGAAGCTGGGAGAGTTGGGACTACGTGAAGTCATTGCGACGTCGAGAACGAAATTCTATTGGAACAAATTCTTAAATATAGGCCTCATTATTATAGTCCTTCCGCAAGAAATTAACATTATTTGAAATGGCAAAATGTGTCACAATTGCTGGAAAAACGCAGCCTTAATTATGGACTAAAATGCATAATGACATGATTTTGAAGTACCGGTATCCATATTTAAAAATTGTGCCGTATAAATACAAATTAGAAACAGGAAATATGTCAAATATATAAATTTAAATTAACGTACCAACGCTCCACCACTGAGCTACCCGGGAACTCTACCCGACACCGATCCAAGCCGATTTGTATGCCCTTGGATCGGTGTCGGGTAGAGTTCCCCGGTAGCTCAGTGGTAGAGCGTTGGTACGTTAAACCAAAGGTCCCGGGTTCGATGCACGGCCCCGGGAACAATTTTTCCCTCGAAATTATTCAAATCAACTTTACAGGGAGTTATACCTGAAATCTTGATTTGCAAATTTAAATTAGTAGGCCCTATTAATATATTATATGTAATACACAATATATTTTAAATATGTATCTTGTCAATTTGTGATCCCGGTGCTTCATTTTACTTCATTTGATTCTTAGTTTACTCTATTTTGTTATCAAGTTAACCTACATCACTTTCATTTTGACTTCTTAATATTAAATTCTTACTAAATAGAATACTATTTTCATAAGCACAATATTATCTTCGTTTCTTGATAACGAGTTTTACTCGAACGGGGGTTACGATTATATTAAATAGAACATACTGCTTTATAAATTAATGTTTTATCTAAATATTCTTTCTTTTACAAATTTACAGTAATCTAATTACAATTAGTTTTGGACAAGTCTATTATTGTTACATATGTTTTATAATAACTGTGTTCATGTCGCTTTTTTTCATTAGTTTGTAATTTGTGTAAACCTACAGTTACCAATGGCAGGTGTTCTGATATTCTTATAATTAAATATTGTTTATTATTATTATTATTATTATTATTATTATTATTATTATTATTATTATTATTATTACTGCTACTTACTTACGGCTTTTAAGGAACCCGGAGTTTCATTGCCGCCTTCACATAAGCCCGCCATTGGTCCCTATCCTGAGCAAGTTTAATCCATTCTCTATCATCATATCCCAACTCCCTCAAATCCATTTTAATATTATCTTCCCATCTACGTCTCGGCCTCCCTAAAGGTCTTTTTCCCTCTGGCCTCCCAACTAACACTCTACATGCATTTCTGGAATCGTCCATACGTACTACATGCCCTGCCCGTCTCAAACGTCTGGATTTAATGTTCCTAATTATGTCAGGTGAAGAATACAATGCGTGCAGTTCTGTGTTGTGTATCTTTCTCCATTCTCCTGTAACTTCATCCCTCTTAGCCCCAAATATTTTCCTAAGCACATTATTCTCAAACACCCTAAACTATGTTCCTCTCTCAAAGTGAGAGTCCAATTTTCACAACTATAAAGAACAACCGGTAATATAACTGTTTTATAAATTCTAACTTTCAGATTTTTTGACAGCAGACTGGATGATAAAAGCTTCTGAACGGAATAATAGCAGACATTTCCCATATTTATTCTGTGTTTAATTTCCTCCCGAGTATCATTTATATTTGCTACTGTTGCTCCCAGATATTTGAACTTCTCCACCTCTTCAAAAGATAAATTTCCAATTTTTATATTTCCATTTCGTACAATATTCCCGTCACGAGTTATAATCATATACTTTGCCTTTTCGGGATTTACTTCCAATCCTATCGCTTTACTTGCTTCAAGTAGAATTTGAGTGTTTTCCCTAATCGTTTGTGGATTTTCTCCTAACATATTCACGTCATCCGCATAGACAAGAAGCTGATGTAACCCGTTCAATTCCAAGCGCTCTCTGTTATCCCGGACTTTCCTAATGGCATACCCTAGAGCAAAGTTAAAAAGTAAAGGTGATAGTGCATCTCCTTGCTTTAGCACACAGTGAACTGGAAACGCATCTGACAGAAACTGACCTATACGGACTCTGCTGTAAGTTTCACTCAGACACATTTTAATTAATCGAACTAGTTTCTTGGGAATACCAAATTCAATAAGAATATCATATAAAACTTCTCTTTTAACCGAGTGATATGCCTTTTTGAAATCTATGAATAACTGATGCACTGTACCCTTATACTCCCATTTTTTCAACTAATTAATAAATAATATTAAAATAATAAAATAATAATACAAGTTTATATAATAATATAACCTTGTAGTATGAGCTAAGGAGGAATATTGGAATCCTTCGCTCACACGTGTGGCTGGGGCGATTTGTTTATCGGTTAGGGTCACGAAACATATGGTCCGCCGTGAGAAGGGATATTCAGCAACAAACTTTGGGATCTATTGCTGCAAGCGAACCGTACCTACATAATTACGAACACACCTTCGGGTTCCTTGATGCTTCATAATGCAATTGTTCGCCCCAGCAACTCCTTTGAAAGCGTTGCTTTACCGTTTCCTCCCCGCCCTCTTTACTTATTTACCTCGTATCCGCTACTTCGTTATAAACTTTTGGAGTATTTACGAGAAATACATAAGACTACTAGTTATACATTTTGCTTTCTCCGTCTTTCTCTTATTTATAATTACGCGAAAAGTGTGCGGTTCCTTTATTTGGTTAGTGGGATCTAGAATTTTGTAATGCTGAAATATATCTTGACATCTGTATTACAATAATGCAGTTTAATCTTCATTCTTTCTGAGGAACTGTTAATGAACTCATATCAAATCCTCCCCTCGTACTGTACAGTCACGGAAACGTAAACTGGCCGGCAGTGTTTTTTGAACTGAACAGTAAACGGTAGGCCTACAGTTGTCGGCATAAAATCAACCTATACAGTTTCAGTTGCTAGAAATTGGAACTCGCTTCCGAGTGATATAAGGGGTTGTTGGACAATAACTTCATTTAGGTCAAAATTACATAAATTCTTACTTAACAGATTAATTGCTGATTAATATTTGTTACTTATAATGAAACTAACATCTGTCCATTCTTATTATTATTATCATTAATTTCTTTACATAGATTTACAAAACCTCTAATGGCAATTACATTAATATTCTCATTATAGAAATAGAAATATATATATTCTCCCTGTAACATAGTCCTAGTAAGCTTATATTAAATTAATTTTCATCATTTTACTAGCTATCTCAAATATTAAATTAATTATAATTCATTGAATTAAATTAGCTCATAAATTAAGTTACTACTTTACCTTATAGATTTATCTAAATTTAAATAAATATGTAGTGAAGAATATTGCTGGAGAACCTTTTAAGTGTAGTGTAAATATTTGTAATTTAAATTTATGTATTGTATTGATTAAGGCTGGTTGAGTGGAAGAGAAGGCCTTATGGCCTTAATTCTGCCAGCGAAAATAAAACATTACTATTATTATTATTATTATTAGTATTATTATTATTTATTATTATTATTATTATTCATGTAACTCACAATAATGCAATTAAAACTGATATACAAAAACATGCATCTGTATAATCATATATTGGCATAATTATCCATATGAGAAGAAACACATTATTTCATTTTACAGAATCCTAAAGAGTTATAGATATTAAATGAAGAGTCCACTGCAAGAATGATGGATGTCATTTGGAATACATTTTTCAGGAGAAGCAATTCAAATTTTGAAATGCTTAACGCTCAAAGCTTAACTGTGATTTTCCGATCATTACTGGACAATGACTATCAGTGCTAAATGCCACGTAACTCTCTATGTGGGGTAAGGTTGCCTATATCACACCACTTTAGCGTTTATAATTTTTATTGAACAATACAGTTTTTATTTTCTGCATTCCTTTACAGAGATACGTTCCCAGAACATTTACCTTTGATGCAAAAAAAATCCTTGAATTTGATTTAATATTTTTTAATTAAAATGACATTTTCGAAACACATGTCAGTGGTGCCATTTAGGCAACTAGTTTCCTAAATAGCACCTGCGGTTTCTTAAATCGCACCTCTTTATCTGCAGGGAACAGGATGAAGGAAAAGCTTTTAATATTGAACATATTGAAGAGTATTTGAATGAATAATGTAATAAATGCAAATTACAAATTTATTGAAATTAATGAAAGAGAGTAACGCAGCTTCAAATGAAATTGAAAAAAAAACAGAGCGTAAATTACGTAACATTTTATTGTTATACATTTGCCATGCGCTTCACCAGGTAGTTCAAACTGTAAACTGCGTCATCTTTTCTTCACGATTATCTCGAAGCCATCTAATAACTGCTTCGTGATATAGCTGTTTGAAATGATTTGAAGATAGAAACATCTAAAGGCTGGGCCTATGAGTATTATGACGAGGAAGCTGAAATAGGAGCATACCATTTTCCCGAGATAATCTAGCTTTTAAATTTTTGGAATGGACCGTATAGGTGGACATACAGAAGCAGCACTTTTATCTATGGCAGGTTTAGTGGCAAATAAAATGTTTGAGCTATTCGACAATTAGTTCGCTGTTGATGTAACCTGACTCAGAGCAAACAAATAACGATCTTGGAGGAGCATCAGCTGATAATGAAGGATGCACTGTTTGACGTTTAAAAATTATCACAGGTGGCACAAAATACCTGGTGCGCTTGTACAACACACACTTGTTATATTAACGCTCTTTTCACCACTTGATATTGCACCCTCCTGCATTCCGAGTTCAGTTAAAATTTTTGGGGTCTTCTTTTTGTACGGTTAAATTGCTACAGTTGCTCATATCACACCGGTGCGAATTAGGCACCTACAAAGTGGTGCGAATTGAGAAACTACGCCATAAGTTATTATTTCCTTCATTCCAGCCTATAATCACCACATGTTCGAAAATAGTACTAAGTTAAATGTTCTTTAATATTTCTTTAAACGAATAACATCTTAAGATTATGGATTTCTTTACATACAAATCCGTTATTTAGTTACAAAATGTTAGCTAAATATACTTCCAACTGAGCGATTATATTAGATACATTATCACCACGCTGTTCACACAAAGAAGTGGCAGAAATCAAGTGACATGGTGGAAGTTCATATGGTAGATTGTAACAATACCACTAGATGCCACACTACTATAGTAATTTGTTTTAAACTAGCAGTGGTGCCATTTAGGAAGTGGTGCGCTTTATGCTACTCTACCCTACATTCTATACGTCTTAAACTATACATTGGCAGTCTTGGTTCATTTTCGACAAGAAAGTGACATCCACCTGTGAAACTGAATAAAACAATCATCCCGTTTAGCTCTACCGTAAAAAAAACTCTCGGAGTGCATTTCGAATCTAATCTCAATTGGGATACGCATATTAAATATACAGGGACATCATTTTATTTTTACTTCAATTTTTATTGTACCTGAGTTTTTGAATGTACTTCACTCCCACCCCTTCTACTAATGAAGTTCAACCGTCCTGCACACAGATTCAAGACCGCACATACAGTCATAGTAGCTTTATGTTCAGCGTAA
Source organism: Periplaneta americana (assembly GCA_025594305.2). Taxonomy (NCBI): domain Eukaryota; kingdom Metazoa; phylum Arthropoda; class Insecta; order Blattodea; family Blattidae; genus Periplaneta; species Periplaneta americana. Next base: position 31,609,329 of record JAJSOF020000011.1, read on the forward strand.
ACAGTACGTTCCAAAAATATGTTCGCGTTTTCCAGTGACGAAAGAGCTTTCAATATTGAATCATTTTCGCACAGGTACTGTCGTCCATTTGCCTACGTCGCACCCCGGTTTCCCCCACCTGCTTCTATTCGCCTTTCTGTAAAAGCTAGTGGCTGGGCTGTCTTAACTCATTTCTGAGAACATTAATTTCTGTTAGGAATTGGACGTCTACGTAATATTATATCCATACAATTGTTTAAAACAACTTAAATAAAAGGGCCTCGTTAAATAATTAACTGTCACATAATTTCCTCCCTTTCTACGACGCTGCGACGTAACCACTTGGACGGACAGTAAATAGCATGTCTGAGTAATTTTATCTTTTCGGATCGGGCACAAATGAAGATTGAATTAACAGCACATATAGAACAGGTACAGAATTATTTCAACATGAGTTACTGATACGAAGTACAAAACTGGTAATTGGAATTACGTACAATAGTTTATAGTGCGATAATATGTACATTAGAACTGAAGCCTGTATCGAAATCCATATTATGATTATTTTTCAATTTAACTTCATTCTCTATAGTGTATGTTAATGTGCTGTAGACAGAATAATATACACTGCATAATGAATACTATACGTCCGCATGGACAGCTCAGTTCGTGAGTAAAACCCTTATTGTTAATACTGTACTGTATTTTGATTAAACAAAAACCTAATGAAAACTATCAAACTAAAAGAACGTGATATTTCCTAGTTTACGTAAATGGATGAACTACTTTTCTTCACTCCTATACCTAGTAAAGTGATTTGTTTATATTTTACGCCAGTATCATCGAACTCTAGTCGTGGAAGGGGGTTCTCAATCTTGTCCCAAAGGTATAGCCAGGTTAATATTAAAAATGTTAGTAAAAATAAAATGATGTCCCTGTACATGTAAGAAGGCATTCTCTATTCTCCATTCACTAAAAAGATTGTATCATTATCCATCTAAATTAAAACAGACGCTGGTACAGACACTCATTCTACCTCACTTCGATTATTGCGACGTTTTATTCAGTGATCTCAGGATTTATTCCGCTCAGAAACTACAGCGTGTTCATAACGCGTGCGTCCGCTTCATTTGTAATGTTCGATACTGTGATCATATCTCACCTTCTTTCGAGAAGTTATCATGGCTTAGGTTACATGAGAGGAGAAATCTGCACTCACTTTCTCTCTTATATCGAATTATGCACACTTCATCCCCCTATTATTTATTCGGTCGTTTTTATACTCTCTCTCGCTATCATAATATTAATACTCGATCACAACGCGATAACACGCTAGAAATTCCACTTCACACATCATCTCTGTATTCCTCATCTTTCACTATTGCTACCTCTCGTCACTAGAACTCTCTGCCGCCTGAAGTCAAGGGCTGGCGAACATTGAAATCTTTCAAATCCAAGTTAGACAATTATCTTATGACGAGTTGCCAAACTAACTTACTATTATGACAAGTGTTGTATTGCATGTTTCCACGTATTCACTTTTTTATGTTCTAGTGATATTTAACTTATTTTATATTTTTGTTTTCATATTTTCCGTTAATAGTATATCTCCAATGTGATAAGTTGAGCTATATATAATCATAATTTTCCTTACTGTGTGTACTTAAAAATATTGTATTCATTGTATGCTTTGCACTGCACTATTTTATTACTACTATTAGTATTATTATTACTATTAGGCCTATTATTATTATTATCATTATTATTATTACTATTATTATTTTTATTATTATTATTATTATTATTATTATTATTATTATTATCAATAATTGTCTTATTTTTAATACTTTGTATGCCTCATTTATTTTGACCTGCTGTTCACATTTTATTATGCTTTTTTCTTTCTTTCTGTATGTTATATATTATGTCTGATTTCTTCTTACTTGTTGTTTACATTTTATTATTATTATCTTATTCAGTTTTGTGTGTCAAATTGTAGTGTACTTTGTAAATTTGTAGTGTTTTTGTAAGGCAGTTTTTACTCCTGGTTGAGTGTTAAAGAAGGCCGTACAGCCTTAACTCTGCCATGTTAAATAAATCATTATTATTATTATTATTATTATTATTATTATTATTATTATTATTATTACATCAATCTTGCAGTGGACTCTTCAAATATAAACCTAATTTACTGCCTGTAATTGCAGAAACATCTAAAAAGATTGGTACAAATTTACATCTACCTCGCGTAGAGACTACACATTGCAATTTTTAAATCTGTAACTCTCAAATGCAATTTCAGTCTTGCATATTGATGTTCTTTAACATTAGGCGTATCTATGATATAGACGACAGTCGCAACACGTTTTGGAATCCCGTGCTAAAATGGATTGATGAAAATAACGGAAATACAAGAAGTTAATCAGTGTTGCTGAGTGAATACGAGACACTATGAATACTCAAAGCTATGTAGTTTGTTTCTCGTATTTTATTACGAGAACACTTAAAACTTACATCTTTGGAACTGAACCCAGGCTCAGCGGTGGAAGCTTAGGAAGAGAGTATTGGAGTCATTACCACGAACAAGTTTCCCTTGAGAAAGGGAAAGAGCGGCTGAATTATGTAGAGTTTGTGTCTTGTGTTATTTCTGGAATAATTAATGTAGTCTAGTAATTCTAAACCGGGAGGTTGTTTTAGCACAATTATCACCCGTAGCAGCATAAGATTAACTCAGAGATCTCTTCTTGAATAAATTCATTTCCTGTAGCTTGCTTTAAGTGGCTCAGAAAGCAGAAATGTTACAGGTGGAGTTATTATTCCAAACGTGTGCAATATATCGTATACGTAATTAGTTATAGGTTTATTTAATTTTGTATCTCAAAATTTTTATTTCTTCACAGTAAAATAACTGAAACAGAATACTTTAAAAGTCTTATTATTATTGTTATTATTATTATTATTATTATTGTTATTATTATTATTATTTTTTCTTTATTGTGCTAAAACAGCATGTTCCATTGCATACAATATTTGCAATACTACATGCTATGTTTATGTTACATATTTCATAGTTCATAGTTGATATTCATATAGCAGTACATTATTGCAATATACAGAGTCGGTTAAAATAGATATTACAATCCAAAAATTAAAATAAATAAAAATTATCTACTCTACACAATATATGATCAACTAGCAATTATAAATCTTATGCTTAAGTACATTACAAATCCACAATTAATTAATACATTACAAATACACATTACACATCCACAATTAAATTATCTATGTACTATATAGAATCAATCCGCTCGCCAGTTACAAAGCTTATGCCTAAATGCATTATCAGAAAAATTTTGTACAAGTGTTGCAATATTACATACTATGTTTATATTATTAATCGAATTTTATATATGTAGAATAGTTCATAGTTATCTAGCAATACACTATTGTAATAGATAGAGTCAAATTTAAATTATACCTTACAAATTCAAAATGTAACATATGTATCACAAATCCATAATTTAAATTGTACCTTACAAATTCACAATTTAAAATATTATACTTTATAAATCCACAAATTTAAAATATGCATTACAAATCCACAATTTAATTTTTAAAATACATTACAAATCCACAAATTTAAAATATGTATTATACAAAATCCACAATTAAATTGTACCTTACAATTTCATAATTTAAAATATTATACATTACAAATCCAAAATTAAAAATATGCATTAAAAATCCACAATTTAAATTGTACCTTACAAATTCACAATTTCAGATATTATACATTACAAATCCAAAATTTTAAAATATGCATTACAAATCCACAATTTAAATTGTACCTTACAAATTCACAATTTAAAATATACATTACAAATCTACAATTTAAATTGCACCTTACAAATTCACAATTAAAATATTATACATTACAAATCCACAAATTTAAATCAAATTTTCTACTCTATACAATGGGTGATAAGCTAGTTTATGCTTAAATACATTACAAGACAACGTTGTACAAGTGTTTTAATATATTTATATGCTATTTTTACGTTACATACATGTTCACAGTCATTTAACAATACACTATTGCAATAGACGGAGTCATATTTGAATTGTACATCACAGATCCACAATTTAAAATTTTATAATTGTATGCTTATTTGGATTCATGTTTACAGAGTGTTGTACTTATTTGTGTTCATGTTTATAATGTGTTAAAGTCTATTGGTTGTATGAATGTTTTGAATTGTTTGTAGTGTTTCAAAATGAGTTGATCTTGAGCAACTGGCCACTTTCCATGATTCATTACTATTTGATGTCTGAAGATGTCCCTCTGCTGCTGAAGTTTATTATTATTATTATTATTACTTTATTATTATTATTATTATTATTATTATTATTATTATTATTATTATTACTACTACCAACACTCATACTAATACTACTACTATTACTAGTTTCAAAAATAAATTCAAATCATATTCCTTTCAGTTACAAGCCCTTTTCTCTACGATAGTTTTGTAAAAATATAGGTTATATATTTATTTTCCTTCCTTTTCCCTTTTTGTTCTCTTTATCAGCCGATAAATTTATTATTATAGCCTTATTATTGTGAATTTTATTTAATTTTCGTATTTCTTTTCTTTTTTATTATTCTTTTATTACATTCCATTTTGTTATATTCTTCCTTACGTTTTCCATATTAACCATTTGTACTTTGGCAGTATCCCGAGGTTGTACGATCGTTTGTAGGATCGTCACGGGCGATGAGACTTGGATTTCGCACTTCACCCCGGAAACCAAGCAGCAGTCAATGCATTGGCGGCATAGCGGATCTCCGGTCAGGACGAAATTCAAACAGACGCTGTCGGTACGGAAAGTGATGTGCACGGTGTTCCGGGACAGGAAGGGCATTCTGCTCATTGACTTCCTTCCAAGAGGCGAAACAGTGAACGCTGACCGTTACTGTGAAACACTGCGAAAATTGCGACGTGCCATTCAAAACAAGAGGCGTGGAATGCTTACTGCAGGTGTTGTGCTCCTCCATGACAATGCTCGTCCACATACGGCTCGGCGCACAGCAGCTGTTTTGACGGAATTTGGCTGGGAGTTGTTTGATCTTCCACCCTACAGTCCTGATCTTGCTCCCAGCGATTTTCACGTTTTCTTGCACCTCAAGAAATTCCTGTCCTCCGGTGAGCGTTTTGGCAACGACGAAGAGCTGAAGACGTCTGTCACACGCTGGTTCCATTCACAGGCGGCAGAGTTCTACGACAGAGGGATACAAAAGTTGATCCCACGATACGACAAGTGTCTCAATTCTGATGGTGGCTATGTTGAAAAATAGATGAAACATTGCTGTACCTGTTGCCAATAAATGTTTTCTTGAAAGTGTGTGTTCTTTTTTTTTTAAATAGGGAAACTTACTTTCTGGATGCGCTTCGTAGTTCGTAGTAGATATTTTTTATAGGAGACAGCTGCTACAACCTTCTCATATTGGCTAGTGACCTTGACAAGACCTTTCCCTCTGTGGCAATGTTGCAATCTCTTCATATGGTTCAGTGTCTCAAAATTAGTGGTTTTGAATTAAATTTACACGAAAACCTTTACGCTATGGAAATACGCCAGAGGGATACATTATTCTTTATTACATTTTATATCGAAATGGACAAAAATTATGATCCTACTCGCAATAGTTACCGAATAAGAGGTTGTTAAACATTTAGGATAAAACCTTTTTTCCTGAGAAAACTATTAACTTTCCAGCAATATGGTATTACACTTTTTTGTTACATACGACATGAGCTATTCGCTCCGAAAATCTGCAGGGTTATTTCACTTCCACTCTGTATATAGTGCATACATTTTATTTTTCCATACTCGTAGAAAGTGAAAGTGGCAGTGCATAGCGCAGATGCCGACATGCGAGCGTGGAAAGATAAAATGTATGTACTGTATTTATAACAATCTAATAATCAAGGAGAAGTAGCGTCATCAAACTCCACTGCAATGGCTCATATATACACGTTACATAAATGTGTGTTTATTTATTGTCAAGTCGAAGAGAATACATGAGGCTAAACCAAAAAATATAGACAATAGAAAAAGCAACAACTTATGTCTGTTGACGAAAGCAGTAAGAATAAACACATTAAGTTTTCAATAAACATCAAAATAATGAAAGGCTGAGCTAAAATAACGCTATACAAGGATACAGGAATTGACACAAAATGTTGAAAAGAACTTGCGTCATCGACAGGACTATAAACTTTGCGGTCTCTTGACAGTGTTGTCATAGGGAATGACATATTCACAAGAGGTGCACAGATATCAGAAATCAATATGTGAAGGTGCTCTTGTAAGCGGTCTCGTAAGACATGACGTAGAGGGTATCCTCTTAGAGTCAGAATGTAGGGTGGAAAGTCTCAAAATAAAAAAAAATAAAAAATGTTCTGAAACTTTAGATGCTGAAGATGATATTGAAAGAACGACATACTAGGCATATTTATTTTTCAGATTACGTAATGTTGACTATAAGTTATTTCGTTTCATGTTTATTTATCACATGTTCTTATTTACTTTCCTTACTTATTTACTTTCTTTCATTTACTTAATTTTTCTATTGTATGTTTGTATTTTAGTGATGTGGTAGAGTGGTAGACAGAAGGCCTGATGACTGTAATTCCACCACATTAAGTAAATAAATAAAAAAGAATTTGAGCACCGGCGTAGCTCAATAGAAGAAGTACTTTCCTTCTGAACCGAAGTTGCGCTTGGGCGTGAGTTCGATTACATGGATTTTTTTCCCGAGGTTTTCCCAACCGTAAGGGGAATGCCAGGTAGTTTATGGCGAACCCTCGGTCTCATCTCGGCAAATACCATCTAGCTATCACCAATTCTACCAACGCTAAATAACCTAATAATTTATATCACGTTTCACTCCCCGCTTCCACTATACGTACGGCAGGCCACATTACCCTAGACAGAGGGATCGGGTCATAAGTTGCGTACACTGATTATCAGACATTACCTATGGTTATACAAATAGAAAAAAATCACAAATAAATTTACATTTATAAGAAACATAAAATATAACTTTAAATAAAGTGTTATTATTTTTTTACTCGAGATTGTACATTTTTGATCTCAAACATACGAAAAAAATTCCTGGCCCTTTATTAAGGGCCTAGTAATTATATAAAGATTGGGGAAGGTACAGATGATGTTGCAAATAGGCTACTTGATAGTGATAGTAAAGTAGTAAATATTAGGAATTTTACTTTAGATATTTCATTTCCTATTAAAAATGTTTGATTGATAAATGAAATTTGGTTTATACATGAGTAACAGTTGCCAAAACAGATAAAAGTTCAGTCTAGCATAAATAACTGTGAGGATTCAAGGCTGCTTGACATTCGAGAGTTGACCACTCCCGATGTCTTGAACGTTCAGTTGATTCACTCACAGTCTTTGCTTCAACGACGTAGGCAATATTGTCTTGCGGGTTTTCGGCTTTGCAGGCGCTATCATTCTTGCATTCTCGCTTGTTGTTCATCTCTAATGCCCTGCCCATCTCGAATGTCTAGATTTAATGTCCTTGATTATGTTAGGAACAATATAATACCCAAAGAATAATATATTTTTATTCAAATACTCATTCTCAGAAAATTAAGTTGTGTTAATAATAATAAATAATAGTAAACTGCCCCCCCCCCATTGAGGGTAGCCCTTACGGACTCAGTATATCCTCAAAAAATTACACATATGTAAACATAGATATTAAATTTTAAAGAAGGGAAACAAAGAAAAGGGTGTGAAATATTACAATTCCTGAATAATTTCAAGGGAAAAATTGTTCCGGGGCCGGGTATCGATCCCGGGACCTCTGGTTGAACGTACCAGCGCTCTTACCAACTGAGCTACCCGGGAACTCCACCCGACACCGTCTCAACTTTTCCCTTTATATCCACACAACTCGCGTGGGCTGACGAAACGCCAGAGACCCCACATCGAGTGCACACAATCTCTGTGTGACTTGGAATTGTGGTTTTCTGTTAACGTACACAGTAACGAATATATTATGCAAATCTAGTCTTTACAGGGAGCATTACCTGAAAGATAAGACTTGCATTACAATTGCTATTACTGTGGCACCATGTGATTAATTAGGATTTGGCAAGATTTTTTTTAACACAATAGTCACAATGTCATCCCTCAGAGATGTTGGCAGAGCAAACTGCCTTCGAAATTCTTCGAAAAAAGCTGGTATAGTTCCTCGAGCACCTATGAGCAAGCCGAATACCTCAACGTGAATTAATCAATACTCAATCTTAAGCAGAAATTATATTTTGAAATTAGGGATTTTTTTATTGCAATGTAGGGGAAGAAATAGAAGGAATTTTAGGAATTTTTATTCTAAACAGATTGGCACCACTGCATATTCAGATGTTCGTGGCAATAAACATTAATATAAATTATAGCTATTATAAACAAATATAAATGACACTCGGGAGGAAATTAAACGCAGAATAAATATGGGAAATGCGTGTTATTATTCGGTTGAGAAGCTCTTATCATCCAGTCTGCTGTCCAAAAATCTGAAAGTTAGAATTTATAAAACAGTTATATTACCGGTTTTTCTGTATGGTTGTGAAACTTGGACTCTCACTCTGAGAGAGGAACATAGGTTAAGGGTGTTTGAGAATAAGGAGCTTAGGAAAATATTTGGGGCTAAGAGGGATGAAGTTACAGGAGAACGGAGAAAGTTACACAACGCAGAACTGCACGCATTGTATTCTTCACCTGACATAATTAGGAACATTAAATCCAGACGTTTGAGATGGGCAGGGCATGTAGCACGTATGGGCGAATCCAGAAATGCATATAGAGTGATAGGTGGGAGACCGGAGGGAAAAAGACCTTTAGGGAGGCCGAGACGTAGATGGGAAGATAATATTAAAATGGATTTGAGGAAGGTGGGATATGATGATAGAGACTGGATTAATCTTGCACTGGATAGGGACCGATGGCGGGCTTATGTGAGGGCGGCAATGAACCTTCGGGTTCCTTAAAAGCCATTTGTAAGTAAGTAAGTAAGTAAGTAAGTAAGTATAGCTATTATAAATTATTACCTAAAAACTTCAAGAAATTCTGTGGATATTCTTCATCTAGTTTGCAACACAGCGTCATCTAATCAAGATACGTCAATACGTCTTTGTGTACATGACTTCCATGCGTGCCAATGTTTACTCTATCACTGTTACCAAGGTAACAACCTGGCATGGCGTAACACATCGTGTAGACGTCATATTCCGAAAGTCTATGTTCATTGCTTTATTTAACGAACCTGCAGTTTTGTATGCTCATTTACGTACTAAACTAAAGATTGTAACACACACGTCTTGATATGATTTCCGTAGTGTTACGTGAACCATTAATGAAAACAAAACAAAATATCACATAGGCCTAGTCACATGATAAAGTCCTGTTCGTAGTAGTATTATAGCATAATATTGTCTTGGCATTGTGTCGACTTAACATAAGAGAAACTTGAAATATTGGACTTTTCAATTGCAATGAAATGTATGTAAATCACGACGTTGGAACGTCTTCTGTCTGTCTCTTTTACATAGCAATTTCTCGTAAGCTATGCGACGTATTTTTGTATGTTATTTTATGTTCAGTATATACAGTTTTCCATTCACACAGTAGTGATGCAATGAACTACAGGATGTTAAAAAATTAATATTTATGTGGAGAATTTTACATTTACACAGTAGGCAAAAAAAGGCATAAAATTTAAATTATTATATTCCAGTAGCTAATGATTTCACTTGAAAATTTATTTCACAGCCAAATTTCACAGTCCTTGTAGACCGGAAAAATATTATTTATTTATTTATTTATTTATGTATTTATTTATTTATTTATGTATTTATTTATTTACTTATTTACTTAGTTACTTACTTTATTTATTTATTTATTCATTTATTCATTTATGCATTTTTGCATTTATTCATTAATTCATTCATTCACTCATTCACTCATTCATTCATCCACCCATTCACTCATTTACTTATTTACTTACTTACTTTATTTATTTATCTATTCATTTATTCACTTATTTATTTCTTTATTTATTTATTCATTTATTTATTTAACCTGGTAGAGATAAGGCCATCAAGCCTTCTTTTTCCCCCAACCAGGGGATTGCAAATACAATATTAAGAATACAATTACAATTAATATGAAATTTACAAATACAATAAAAGTGAAATTACCTACTAAAAGATTAACTGATTAATAAAAGCTAGACAGTTTATTGTAAAAGTTACGAAGAGAGAAACAATTTTTCTATTAATTAAGTAAAAATTAAACCTACTCTACGCAGTAAGAAAATGCTTAATAAGTTTGCTTTTGCACGCTACTAAATTCCGACAGTCTCTGTTGTCACTGGGTAGGGTATTCCACAAGCGCGAGAGCGAGATTGTGTATGATGATGAATACGATGATGTCTTATGTGTTGGTATGGCTAGTATGCGGCTATTTTGCGTGCGTGTAAAGAGATTATGATATGATGACAGGTAACTGAAACGGGAGGCAAGGTAGGTAGGTGTAGAGGTGTGAAGTACTTGGAAAAGGAGAACAAGAGAATGAAATGTTCTACGTTCGTTAAGCCGTAGCCGTAGTACTGTAATATTTATTTTTTTACCATTTATTAAACATTATTTTTTATTTTATGTAAGACAGTGAAAAATCGATCGTTTATGCCGAACTAAGCATTATGGTCTTACGAATTCAGCAGGCCAAGCCGTTTGTTGTGCTATCATCATTTGTTTTCTTCCGTTTTGAGTTCTCATTTTGTGAATAATGGGTCGCTTAACGAACGAAGACAAGATTTTCATTAAACATTTGCACCAATATGATTATTTATCTGCCCGTCAAATTGCAAGGAACTACGCTCAGCGAGAATGGTCTGTTTCAAGTGTACAGCGATTGATTAGCAAGATACGGACATGATATCCCTCCTGAGAGATTATTGCGTGAAAGATCGCATCTCTCAGATTCTCTGATGGTTTCTGCTGGAGTTTCAAACGAGATCTTAATCCTATGGACTATTTTGTATGGAGTCAACTACAAAAAGCAGTTTGCTACAAAACAAGATTTGTAATATTGAACATTTAAGACAACGCCTTCTTGAATGCTGGGACCGGCTTGATCAAAGACATATATCCAGTGCTATTGGACAATGGAGAAGACGCCAACAAATGGTTGTGCGGACAAATGGCGGTCACATTTGATTATTTGAAAGATCATTGATTCATTATTATTAATTTTACCAACATTCAGTTTCTGCATTTTGAAGTAATAAATTGTCTTCAAAAACCACATTTTTCGCATCATTGTGTGTTGGCCTCCATAAGATTTTAATTGAGCCTCAAAAAACCATAATGAAACGTCCTGATCTTTAAAGTCTACTCTTACCAACAGTGTATGAATTTCTGGAAATAGAGTATTTCTAATTTTGTGCCTTTCTGGCCCACTATGTATATATTTTAGCTGACAATTTGTCACTATACATCCGGCATACTGGATTCTTTCAGTTGAATGGCGGTCCACCACGCTTCGGTTTGAATGTCTGAGTCCGAGATCGAATGGAGAACCACTGAACTGGCCAGCATGTTCTCCAGACCTCATAACGTGAAATTTATGGCTTTGAGGAATGATAAAACGTCATATATATATACTATGAAGTCTCTAAAAATGTAAAAATATCCAACATAAAATTGAAGATAAGAATGCAAATGTACCACAAGAAATGTATCTCAGAGCACTGGAAATCAGCTGGAGAAGATTGCACAAAAATATATTGATGGTGACTATGAAGAAAAAAATTGTTACTCTCAAATAACTGTTAGCATCTGTGTAAGAATCATGATGATAAAACATATTTTACCCTATAAAAGTTTTCGATAACATTGAATTTTTCGGTTTGGGGTGACCCTTTTCAGAAATCCAACCAAATTAATACATTTTTCATTAGATCTACTTATGAGCAAGAGTTCATCGATGTATGATGCAGGAAAGTGGGATTACAAACAAAGTCATAACCCTAATATATACATTTCAAGCTTATAGGTATAGGATTAAAATTATTTAAGGTGATGTTAGGAGAAAATCCACAAACGATTAGGCAAAACACGGAAATTTTACTTGAAGCAAGTAAAGCGATAAGTTTGGAAGTAAACCTCGAAAACACAGAGTATATGATTATGCCTCGTGACCAGAATATTGTAAGAAATGAAAATATTAAAATTGGAGGTTTATCCTTAGATGAGGTAGAAAAATTCAAATATCATGGAGCATCAGTAACAAAAATATAAATAGCACTCGGGAGGAAATTAAACGCAGAATAAATATGGCAAATGCCTGTTATTATTCGGTTGAGAAGCTTTTGTCATCTAGTCTGATGTCAAAAAATCTGAAAGTTAGAATTACCAAAAAGTTATATTATCGGTTGTTCTTTATGGTTGTGAAACTTGGACTCTCACTTTGAGAGAGGAACAGAGATTAAGAGTGCTAGAGAATAAGGCTCTTAGGAAAATATCTGGGGCTAAGAGTGATGAAGTTACAGGAGAATGGAGAAAGTTACACAACGCAGAACTGCACGCATTCTATTCTTCACCTGACATAATTAGGAACATTAAATCCAGACGTGTGAGATGGGCAGGGCATGTAGCACGTATGGCCGAATCCAGAAATGCATATAGAGTGTTAGTTGGGAGGCCGGAGGAAAAAAGACCTTGGGGGAGGCAGAGACGCAGATGGGAGGAAAATAGTAAAATGGATTTGAGGGAGGTGGGATATGATGATAGAGACTGGATTAATCTTGCACAGGTTAGGGATCTTTGGCGGGCTTACAGGCCGGCAGTGAACCTTCGGGTTCCTTAAAAGCCATTTGTAAGTAAGTAAGGTGATGTGTAAATTGTAGTTTACGAGGCTGAGAGCTACACAATGTGAGAATAGCAGGATTCTTCGTTCTTTTGATGAGCGAATAACTGTTATGACGAATGGATTGGCAGACCACTTGAGAAAGATCCCCAAGAAGGCATCACGTTTGTCTTGTACATAACGATGAAGTTAATTAGTCGTCGTTGCCAGTAGCCTACGTGCAGCGAGTGTAAGTATTCCACAGAGTAATTAAGTTGCAGCACGTTCTACTCTCGCGGAACGTAATTAGCGAACCACCTTTACCTGTTAGCACAGACGTGTCTCTAAATTCAAACTAAAACTTGTAATAGAGGTATCCTGTTAAAGGAAGACGCATACAGCTAAATGCTGCGATGAGCATCATTCGATGATACCAGTCCCGCTACGAAACCGTGGATTTTGTAGAGATCCTTGACAGAATAACGTTTCCGCGAGAAAAGAGATAACTTATGAGTAGGGCTCGGAAGTTGGTGATCTAAAAATCACAGAAAAATGACCTTAAATTTCTGAAAATATGAATAAGTGAATGTACCTTTTAAACTTGATTCTTTCAATATTCTTCCCAGATTGCACGCATACGCGATTGGAATACTGAACTGTGTAGATGCAGCTTTAGTTCCGTTACACACTACAGCGAGAATATGTTAGTCGGGCTATAAAAAATGCTTTCGTGTAGCACTGATTGTGAGTAACGGTCGACAGTTGACATTGGTCCTGCTCCCACAGGTAACATAACCTATAATTGCAGCCTACAAAATTTGTATTTTGTGAATGAAATTGAATAAATATTAATAAAACAACAACCATGATTTTAATAGCATAACACAAACATATAATATACACAGTGGGCCAAAAAGAAGGCACAAAATTAGAAATACTCGGAAATACATAAAATTAATGTATAATTACTATTTCGTTTATATGACGTCATTCCATTTTCGACCAATGAAGTGTAATAAAATTTTGAATTCCAACCAAACACAGTCACGCTTTGCGATAATTTTTGCAGCTAGATTTATCGCTATCAATTTATCGCATGGTCGTTCTTTTGTTTAGCCGTTGTCGTAAACTGTTTCCCCGTAAATTGATGATTATGATTACATTAAGATGCAACTACACGGTTAAACTTTTCTTTCAACTTTAAAGCAATGAATGCAAGATTGATATTAAAATATTAATTAAGACGGCGCACCATGTAGACACAAAATCTTCATGCATCTTAAGTGAACGTACATTTTAAACTTGATTCTTTCAATATTCTTCTCAGATTGCACGCATACGCGATTGGAATATTGATCTGTGTAGATGCCGCTTTAGTTCAGTTACACACTACAGCGAGAATGCGTTTGTCGAGCTATAAAAAATGCTTTCCTGTAGCACTGATTGTAACGGTCGACAGCTGACATTGGTCCTGCTCCCACAGGTAACATAACCTATAATTGCAGCCTACAAAATTTGTATTTTGTGAATGAAATTGAATAAATAGGAATAAAACAAAAACCATGATTTTAATAGCATAATACAAGCATATAATATACACAGTGGGCCAAAAAGAAGGCACAAAATTAGAAATACTCTATTTTCGGAAATACATAACATTAATTTATAATGACTATTTCGTTATATGACGTGATTCCATTTTCGACCAATGAAGTGTGATGAAATTTTGAATTCCAACCAATCACAGTCACGCTTTGCGATAATTTTTGCAGCTAGATTTATCGCTATCAATTAATTGCATGGTCGTTCTTTTGTTTAGTCGTTGTCGCCAACTGTTTCCCCGTAAATTGATGATCATGAATACATTAAGATGCAACTACACGGTTAAACTTTTCTTTCAACTTTAAAGCAATGAATGCAAGATTTATATTTAATATTAAAATATTTACGCAGTGAAGACGACGTTCAAAACGGCGCACCATGTAGAGACAAAATCTTCATGCATCTTAATTGAACGTACCTTTTAAACTTGATTCTTTCAATATTCTTCCCAGATTGCACGCATACGCGATTGGAATATTGAACTGTGTAGATGCAAGCTTTAGTTCCGTTAAACACTACATCGAGAACGCGTTTGTCGAGCTATAAAAATGCTTTCGTGTAGCACTGAGTGTGAGTAACGGTCGACAGCTGACATTGGTCCTGATCCCACAGGTAACAACCTATAATAATTATAGCCTATAAAATTTGTATTTTGTGAATGAAATTAAACAATTAATAGAAAGTTAGATGTTCAAATTTATGTAACATCATCGCATATCATAGTAATAATAAGGTCTTTGATCAAACTGCCTTCCGTATGGAGTAATAAAATTCGTGTTTTAATTAGGCCTATCTATACAGAATGGCTTCACTGTGTAGCAACATGTCTCGCTGTGAATATATAAGCATTGGTATATAACTGTCCCCACTGTTACTGTTAAATTAAATTATGATTTCAGCAGATAATGAAAATGTATTTATGTTATAATAATAAGAGAAAAGTGCAGTACATGTAATTAACAATGTTAAACCTGTATTTCACTATTCGCAATTGGCATTACTGAATAATAACATCGAATTTCTTTATTGCAGTAATCGATATCCATCTACGAGTATTTCAACTTCACAATGTCTGAATAGGTTAAGTATTCGTTAATATACAAATATTAACATTTTGTGATCGAACTTTAGGATATATTATTTACATTTTTATTTTATTCACGAAATAGTCCAAAGAAATGTCACTCGAGGTCTGAATTTCCCAGAAAATCTTAGTCCTCTCGTGACATTACACAGAATACACTGTTGGAAAGAGTAGACTTAAAAGATGAGCAGGACTTTTTATTATGTTTTTTGAGGCTCAATTAAAATCTTGTGAAGGTCAATACACAATAATGTGAAAAATGTGGTTTTGGCATATAATGATTTATTACTTCAAAATGCAGAAACTGAATGTTAGTAAAAAATAATAATAATTAACGATCTTTTAAATAATTAAAATTAAAAATATGCTCTATGTGACATTTGCCCGCACAACCATTTGTAGGCGTCTTCTCCATTGTCCAATAGTACTGGATATCTGTCTTTGATCAAGCCGTTCCCAACATTCAAGAAGGCGTTGTCTTAAATGTTCAATATTACAAATTCTTGTTTTGTACTCCGTAGTAAACTGCTTTTGTAATTGACTCCATACAAAATAGTCCATAGGATTAAGATCTCGTTTGAAGCTCTAGCGGAAACCATCAGAGAAACTGAGAAACGCGATCTTCCATGCAATAATCTCTCAGGAGGGATATCATGTCCGTATCTTGCTATTCAATCGTTGTACACTTGAAACAGACCATTCTAGCTGAGCGTAGTTCCTTACAATTTGACGGGCAGATACATTATCATATTGGTGCAAATGTTTAATGAAAATCTTGTCTTCGTTCGTTAAGCGATCCATTATTCACAAAATGAGAACTGAAAACGGAAGAAAACAAATGATGATATCACAACGGCTTGGCCTGCTGAACTCATAAGACCATAATGCTTAGTTCGGCATAAACGATTGATTTTACACCGTCTTCTTCTTCTTATTCTTCGTCTTCTTCTTCTTCTGCCTTTCCAAGGATTGGGGTTTATCCCGTTCCGCGCCAAAGACATTTATTCTTGAAACTGGTCCTTCCATCTGGTTCTCGGCCGTCCTATACCTCGTCTTCCATTTGGTTTATAAAAGAAAGCTTGCTGTGGTAGTCTGTCAGGGGACATTCGGTTGACATGCTCTTGCCAGTTCTTTTGGTACTGAATTGCCTCCTGCACTATACTACTTCTTACACCCAGTGCCGCTTTATGTCTGCACTTCTCACTCTGTCTCTTAGAGATACTCCTAATAGCCGTCTCATAAATCTCATTTCTGAGCTTTCAATTTTATTTTTGTCTTTTTTCCTCATTATCCAGGTTTCACTACTATAAAGTAACATCGGTTTCGATACTATATTATGCAATCTGAGTTTGACCTCCTTCCTCATTGAATTCCCTAAGTATCTGTTAATACATCCATTTATTGAATTATATTTTATTACATTGTTGTCGAGATCTTGGTTCAAATTATATATGGATAGGTCGCATCCCAGGTATTTAAAAGTATTCACCTGCTCTATTAACTGATCTTTTATAACAATTTTAGCTCTTCTATTGAATTTTCCTTCCATAGCCATTTTATTAATAGATATTTTCATATTAAAGGTTTCAAACTTTATTTAGTTTTGTTACATTCTCTTGCGGATCATTTTCATATTCGGCGAACAAAACCTGGTCGTCAGCAAATAGTAAGATATTTATTGATTTATTTAATCTTAATTTAATACTTTTAGGGTGTAAAGTTTGCCATTCCTGGATAATTCTATTTATATATATAGAACAATATTGGGGTTAGGCCAAACCCGGTCTGAGACCTTGATTAACTTTAAAAGGAGACCCTTTGTTTATTATTATCTGGGTGTTATCATATAATGATTTGATGGCATTGATCAGATTGTAAGGAACGTCATAATACTGTAGTATTTCCCATAGTTTCTGTCTATCTACTCGATCATATGCTTTCTCATAGTCTAAGAATAGGATAAAAGTGGTAGATTAAATTCTCTTCTTTTTCCATCAGTTGCTTTATGACAAAGACTGCATCCATACATGATCTGCCTTTCCTAAACCCACATTGTTCCTCTTGTAGGAAGTTTTCCGTCAATGGTTGTAGTTTGAATTTCATTATCGATGTATAAATTTTGTATGCTGAGCTTAGTAGCGATATACTTCTATAGTTAGAGCAATCTATTCTATTTCCTTTCTTGTGTATATTAATTGCATTTGCTATCTTCCACTCTTCTGGTATTTTGCCACTGCTCCAGATATCATTTAGTAATTGTATGAATCTTTTTTCCAAGTTAAACTGGCATATTTTATTAATTCAGTATTTATATTATCTATGCCGGAGCTTTTCTGTTTTTTGCTTTTTTCAAGACTTTTTCTAAATCTGTCATCTTGATTGCATTATATTCTTCTATTATGTCTGTGTTAGTTTCATAAGTCTTTTCTTCCTGTATTAATAAACTTTTGTAGTGCTTTTCCTATTCGTCTGTACTTATGACATCAATTTTCGCTTTATCTTTCACATCCTCTCTCAGAGTGCGGAATATCTTGAAGCCAAATCTTTGTGCTCCTGGTAAATCATATTCTAGTCTTTTGACAAACTGTTCCCAACTTTCTTTATTAGCTTGTCTTGATAATTTACGAACTATTGCTCTTTGTTTTTGTACGATATATGATCTTCCATTTTCTTCCCATTAATCCATTTAAGATAGAGCTCTTTCTTCTTATTAATAGCTTCTTTCAATGTATCGTTCCATAACTTCAACCGTTTAGGTTTTCGTCTCATTTGTACTTCTAATACTTCATTAACTACTTTAGTTACAATTGATGACAGCGTTGTCCAGTCTTGATTTATATCACCCGTTCTTCCTCTTATTAGTTTATCTATTCTAGTCTTGTATAAAAATAAAAAGTAGTGTTTAATAAATAGTACAATATTACTATTAAATATTACAGTACTTTTCCCGTTACAAGGACTGTGAAATTTGCCTGTGAAATAAACTTCCAAGTTAAATCATTTTTTTTAGCCCACTGTGTATATATAAGGTTATTCAAAATTAAGTTCTCATTTAAAATTGTAATAAGTATATCAAATGTTTAGATTACACAAAAATAAAAACACTAATTTGTTCATATAAAGAAATGAGATATTATTAAAACACGAAAAAATTAAATATGACCACCACCGTGTTGTTCAATAGAAAATAGTCTTTCTTCTATGCTATGAACATTCCTAGAGATGTTTTCAATGACATCCGATATGACTGTTTCAGTTCCTCACGTGTAGTAGGTCTACTAAGAAATACCTATTCTTTTAGATAACCCCATAACCAGTAGTCAGCTGGATTTATGTCTGGTAACAAAGAAGACCAACTGTTCGCAAAATGCCTACTAATTACATAATCACCAAATGTGTTGCGTAATAGTGTTTTTATATGGAGCGCCGTCTTGCATGAAAACAATGTTTCATGATTTTGTACCGCTGGTAATGCAAAAGTCTTGCAACATTTTAAAATATCGGTACCCGGTTACCGTCAATGTTTTTGTGTGTCCATTTTCAATTTATTTATAGAAATACGGTTTTATTATGAAATGTAACGTAAAACCACACCAGACAGTAACCTTTATATCATTTAAAGGTAAAACCAGTGTAACTTATATTATTAAAATTTCTCTCCTACTTATAATATGTCAACTGCCATATATGGCAACATATAGCCTATGTCGAACTTGGAGTCAGGCCACAAAGAGAAAAACACTGAAGGAGAGGGATTCGATCCGGTGCTGTGGATTGGACTTCGGCGTAGCTCAGTGGTTAGAGCGCTTGGTACGTAGAAAGGCCACAAAGGGAAAAACACTGGAGGAGAGGGATTCGATCCGGTGCTGTGGATTGTACTTCGGCGTAGCTCAGTGGTTAGAGCGCTTGGTACGTAGAAAGGCCACAAAAGGAAAAACACTGGAGGAGAGGGATTCGATCCGGTGCTGTGGATTGTACTTCGGCGTAGCTCAGTGGTTAGAGCACTTGGTACGTAGAAAGGCCACAAAGGGAAAAACACTGGAGGAGAGGGATTCGATCCGGTGCTGTGGATTGGACTTCGGCGTAGCTCAGTGGTTAGAGCACTTGGTACGTAGAAAGGCCACAAAGGGAAAAACACTGGAGGAGAGGGATTCGATCCGGTGCTGTGGATTGTACTTCGGCGTAGCTCAGTGGTTAGAGCACTTGGTACGTAGAAAGGCCACAAAGGAAAAACACTGGAGGAGAGGGATTCGATCCGGTGCTGTGGATTGTACTTCGGCGTAGCTCAGTGGTTAGAGCACTTGGTACGTAGAAAGGCCACAAAGGGAAAAACACTGGAGGAGAGGGATTCGATCCGGTGCTGTGGATTGTACTTCGGCGTAGCTCAGTGGTTAGAGCGCTTGGTACGTAGAACCAAGGACCCGGGTTTGATCTCAGGCGCCGGAGTGAATTTTTCTCCTCTAATAAACAGATATATTCTGGAGGACCAAAAAATTAATCTTTACCTAGTATCAGGAAGGTTCACCACGGAACTACACAGGCCAACTACAGATCAATTCTTCACATTACGACAATGAGACTAGTCCATTACATTACAACAAACTTTGTAACGAGAGTGCAAATGGATTTCAAATTATTCCGCGAAATGTACATACCCATACATACTTTTGGATGTGATAACTAACAAGCCGTAATCATCCCCACAGGAAGGGGCGTCGAGCCACCAGGGTGAGAGGCAGACTTAATTTCAAAGTTCACCCCCTGCAGGGTTCTTGCAGCAACTTTTCTTCATGTATTTGTAATTAAGGAGTTGCAGAGTCCGGCCCAGCATCGGACTTGCTTTTCCTTTTAATGAGGTCTTTGTGAAGACCTCTCCCTTCGTGCAGTACTGCCCTTATGAAACAAGGAAACTTTCTCGTTTCGTCTCCGCAATGTGGTCGGATGCTGACCTGGTTACGTTCTTGTAACATACGCCCATTTCCTTCCCCAGGGCCAACTTGGTCGCTACAATAGAGAAAACTATACAAATTGAAACGAGGATAAACTTGGGAGTGCAGCCCTGAAGTGAACGTCGGTTAAGACTAATTTAAGAAATGATTCAAGCTTCCATCGTTCTGTGATGAACATGAAATCCACAGCAACCACATAAAGTTCTGAGCTGAAGTTATCGTCTACTTTCCAGACTTGAAGCATGATTACTTAAGTTTATACCACAAGATTGATCACTTTTCAGAGCTAAACTGCTTGAGAAAAATTAATTAGTTTCACACACATGTGCAATTACCTAATTGGACATCATGAAAATGAACTAGGCTTATTACTGTGGTATTCAGCAACGGTTAGTCAACATTGATGAACAAAAATAATGGATGACATGTCAATATATATTGTCTGTACAGCTGTCAAAAGAAAAAGTGGCCGCTCTCATGAAACAAAGTTCCCTTCGGGTATCTTCGCTACAATTCGGAGACAGGCGATGTTACATGTTCTTGGACCACGTTGCCTGATATCTACAGTTATAATTGAAGTACATTGTGTGTTATTCGATAGCATAATGGTAACGTTCAGGCCTCTTATTCATGAGGTCCTGCGTTCGACTACACCCTCGTGCTTTTTATGTTCTTTTTTGTTCTGTTTTTGAGAGAGACAAACTACATATAATGGCTCCTTTCTCTTTTATGATTATTTTAGTAATTAACATCAGGTTCATTAATATATTATGCCATGACTTTATCATTATGATATTGTGGCTGCAAATGGAAAGAAAAAAGATTTTATTCTCAATAAAATATCTTTCGTGGCATAAACAAAACAAATTTACTGGCGTCGGCCTTAAAACATTCAAACAATTAAGCGTTCAAAAACAAAACAAAAAGCCACAATTCAATATTTAGTCTATCTTCCTCTTATCTCGATCATCTTGCAGTCGAGTGGGCATGGAATCGACTAGTCTTTGCAAATAGCGACTGTTCTTAGACACGATATTCCAGGCATTCTGAACATACCCACATACATAAGTGTTCTGTCCATGGGCAGGTCTTTCATTGCAAACCCAGCAATCTCCAATCTTTCCTATTTTCTGCCTTCCTCTTAGTCTCCGCATATGATCCACATATCCTAATGTCGTCTATTATTCTTTTCAACCAGAGACCCAACAAATTCCTTTTTCTCTTTCTAATCAGTTTCAGCATCATTCTTTCTTCACTCACTTTTTCAAACACAATGTTATTTCTTATTCTGTCTGTCCACTTCACACGCACCGTTCTTCTCCACATCCACATTTCAAATGCTTCAATTCGTTTCTCTTCATTTCGTCGTAATGTCCATGTTCTTTCCCCATACAATGCCACACTCCACACAAAGCACTTCACTAGTCTCTTCCTTAGTTCTTTTTCCAGAGGTCCGCAGAAGATCTCTCTTCTTCTATTAAAAGCTTCCTTTGTTCATGTTTGCAGTTTTTCTTGGGAAGGATAGGCCTAAATGCGGTAACATCCCGTTGTTTTCCGCACACCACTATCTCTTTCGCATCTTATTAAATTCCAGGGGGCCCAAGCGTGGAGATGAGGAGAGTGGATTTGACTAATTGGGCCCTTCGGACTTCACCGAAAGTCACGGCAAGGGTTAAATATTAATTCTATCAGGATGTTTGACCCGATCAGAGACCAGGAAATCTCAATTAGCCTTTGCACCCCGCATCCTGGACTAGCTTCTACGAATCATCAGGAAATCTTAGAGTGTGATTGGGCCAATTTTTCCGAAAATGTTTCCACACTTTTGCCCTCGTAGCTCAGCGGGCGAACGTCTGAATTTAGATGTCAACGTCTCAGGTTCAATTCCTCGTTACTCCTTTTCATTTTATTGTGGTTCAAGATAGTATAATGTAATAATACAAAAAGAAAAACTAATACCAGTATTATGCAACTGGATTTTTCCAAACCTAATATTAAATTTATGTTATTTATTTCGCTAAAGAACGATTACAATATAAATAACTTGAATATTATTTATACAGTATCACTAAAGAACGATAACAGAATATAAATGATAAATATCGGTTTGTTTAATTAATATATTGCGAAAGAACAATAACAATATAAATAACTTGAACATTGTTTTATAATGCTAATGAAGGAAAACAGAAAATAAATGATAACTTGAATATTATTTAAATCGCTAAAGAACGATAACACTGTAAGAAACATGAATATTATTCATATCGGAACTTCACAGATTTATTACAGATGTATTTAAGAAATTGTAGAAGAATAGTAATTAGTAACAGTGTCCTATTTATCCTTCTTGGAGCCAAATTTGTAACTTTTAAAAGTGTGGTTACTATGTTGAAGTGTATGTGTTGTAACGGATGCTTGATTTGTTATGTATGTGAGTCAGTTATGGGATGCTTGATGTCGTCGCAATGTCGTAATTATAGTTTGATTGTGTTTGTGTGACTATTGTGTATTAATTTATGATGTATGGTAAGGAAAACTGCATATTTGTGTTATAGAAGTGTTACGTATGTGTGTTGTTTTTGTATGTTTCAAATTGATACCTGATATTTGTTTTGCAATCGCAATGCCTAATTTACGGATTGTTTATGTTTTGTTTACATCGCGTAAGCTAATTTAATTTTATTTTCCACTTCTCTTTATGCTCATCTTTTTTTGTGTATAAAACTATAGCCCTAACATACATATGTAAAATAGGGCTAACCCCCATTGGAGATACGATAATAATTATTATTCATATCGTTATAAAACGGTAACAGAATACAAATGATGACCTGAATTTTATTCATATCTCTAAAGAACGATAACAAAATATAAATAACGTGATATCCATAAAGAACGATAACTGGATATAAATGATAATTTGAATATCATTTACATCGCTAAAGAACGATTAAAAATAAAATGAAAACTTGAAGAAGGCCTGAACCCACGACCTTTGAATCATTAAACAAGCACTCTACCGCTGGTCTACGAGGCGCAGATATGGAACACTTTCATAGTTCCGGAACTCCTTGTACAAGCACATGCATCGTGTTACATCGCCGCGACCCGAAGTGGACTTTGAAAATATTCGCTGTTCACGAGTGCGGCCACTTTTTTTTTTTTTTTGACAACTGTACATTCTAGAGATCAGTTCAATCGATACCGATTAACAATATATTAATCAGTGATACACCAGTTTAATATCTCTTCTTTCCAAACAACAAATTTCTCGCGTAACCATGAAGTTAATTTTATGAGGACTTCATTCCGTGTTCGCACAACTTGGTCCTACTGTTTCTATTATAATTTTTTTCGAGTATAATTCTTGTTCTAGTGAAAGAGTACTTTATATAATGGCAAAGTATCTAGATATAAAGGTGCAGTTAGCAACAGCAATTTTTTTAGCTAGTAGGCTAAGTGAGTACAAATTAAAATTATACAACAAAAATGTTTCTAGCCACTACCGTAAGAGCCAGGCTCGTGTACGGTGTGGTCTTAGTCAATAATATAACAATAAAATTTACAAGGACAATTTCTTATATACACTAATTAACTTAATTAAAACCGATAATAACACACAACAGCAAAAAAAAGAGAAGAAGAAAAATAAAAAGAGAGAAAACGCATTTAATATAAATTGACAACCAGAAAGAAGCCAGTGATATTCAATAAAAACATGAATATAGTCGACAGAAATAAAAAGGTAAAAAATACACCCATTTGTTAATATTATATATCATGGATAATTTTATAATTTTTTTTTAAAATGTTAAATTTTAAAATATTTCAAATTTGGAAAATGGTTTGTAATTTTATTATAAAGTCTTGGGCCGAAACTGGCACCATGTTTAAGTGCTGCACTTGAATGACATTTAAACTCAATTAATGGGAAAGTAGACTTTTGTCTTCGAGTAAGATATTCATGTCGATTAGATATGATTTATTTGATTTCTGTGGTGTAAGTTAGTAAACTATATTAACAAATTTCTTCAATAGCTAATGTTTTAAAATTTGTTTAAATTAAATTTGTTGGATAATCCATATTTTTGGATAGACAAATTTTTATTATTCTTCTGTGTAATAAAATTAATGGATTAAGTACGGATAATGCTACTCCACCCCAATTTATTATACCATATTGTATTAATGGTTGTACTAAGGTAAAAATATTATTCTCAATACCTTCTTAGTGATAAAATTTCGAATTGCAAAGTTAGTCCCAATATCTGACTGAAGAGCATCCATATCGCAAAATGCGCTGTATACGTCATTAGTAGGGCTAGGATTTTGATGAAATTGCATCTTTTTTCTAGTAAGCCAGAAACATAGTTGCTTTAGTATTTATATGTTATGTGATAAACAGAGTGTTTTGAGACATATTTGTTAGGGCATTTTTTTTTTTGCATTTTTGGCTGTTTCAACTCATAAGAGCATCTTTTGTTTTATTCGGTCATTTTTTAGGGATTTTAATTTAAATTTGGGCATAAGCCCCATCATTAATGTAAAATAATGTTTATTTCCTTTGATATTTTCTTTACATATTTTGTCCATCAATACCCATTATTTTGTATAATATTTTAATCGTTTTCTATACAAAATATATTGTCATTTTAACATAGTACACCCCATGTAATGGATCAGTCCGATCACCCCTTCAATATACTCCTCTATACCTGCTAATTCCGGATAAGAGAGGCCTTGTGGTAGACTACATGGAAACTAAAAGTAAAGTAAATCCATGGTGCTACAGCACATGAAGGGCCAAGACCGATCAGCCGACTGCTGACCTCACATCCTCATGCCGACGCAGAGATGGACGATCACACATGGAAATTACATCAGGCAAAATCTATACTAATAATAAATCTGTAGCCAAACTTTTACTGGTAATTTTCGATTTTCCAAAATAATTGGTCCTAACATATATAATTAACCACCCTGAAACCGAAAATCGCTTTTTGAAATTTTTGTTTGTATGTCTGTCTGTCTGCATGTTTGTTACCTTTTTACGCGATAATGGCTGAACGGATTTCAATGAAAATTGGAATATAAATTAAGTTCGTTGTAACTTAGATTTTAGGCTATATGGCATTCAAAATACATTATTTAAAAGGGGGTTATAAGGGGGCCTGAATTAAATAAATCGAAATATCTCGCTTATTACTGATTTTTATGAAAAAATATTACATAACAAAAGTTTCTTTAAAAATAATTTGCGATAAATGTTTGTGTTGATGCAGTTTTATCCCTTGAAAAATTTTGATAGGACTGATATTTAATGAGGTAAATGAGTTTTAAAATTAAAATAACTTTGCATGCCATCTAAGGCCGTATAATGAAATAAAAACAAATGACTTCGTATATAAGGGCCTTGGACAGCAACAATCGAAAGCAATGAAAGATAGTCTACAGAGAATGTTTCTGTGTTTGTAATGAAGTAATATCGGAAGCTAAATTAACCTTCTGATTTGTATAATTAATTATTATTTCACCATTGGAAAGCATGCCTAGTTTCTCTAGATGGACATAATGCTATAATGTTATTACAGTAACTTCACCATTGATATAATATAATATAATATAATATAATATAATATAATATAATATAATATAATATAATATAATATAATATAATATAATATAATATAATATAATATAATATAATATAATTTAAGTTATTTGAAGGGTTCAGAACCATAGTGGGCCAAACGCCATTTACTGAATACGTAGAAAAGAAGGGTTAAAATTAAGTTATTACCATAATTCAATGGAAACATATAGCAAGTAAAATAAAGTATAGCCATTAAATCTAAATGATGTCAATGTTCATTAAACTATGGTTGCATGTAATACCAATTAAGAAACATGTTAAAGGAATTGTCTTTGCACCAAATGAGTGCTCTCTGGACCGAAATGATTGCATTGTAATTATTTAAACACAATTTAAATTAAGTAACATATTTATACGATTTATCCTTCTATCAAACACGAATGTTCCCTGGATCAAATGTCCTATTTTAATTATGTAATTACTTTATATTTATTTCTAACGGGTGCAGCGGAGCGCACGGGTACGGCTAGTAATTAATAAAAGTGTACTACTTAGAAAAAAAAATATGTAAAATTTAATTTAATTACTAGTCTAAATATTAAGTAGTACAAAACCTTTTTTCCTACTAACCCAATTATGTAAGATCAATTTTTAGGGCATTTTTAAGGTCAATTTTTGAAAGATTTTTAGTTCATAAATGCATTGTTTTTAGGACATTTTCTCATGAATTATAGGTCATCAAAATCCTAGCCCTAGTGATTAGTAACTACTGTGCAGAAACAAAATCACGGCTTGGTCTTCTTAGAATTCCTATGGCCGACCGGCACTCGTATTGTTTCTCTTGACATTTAAAACTTCGAGCTGAACTCGCTTCAAGAATTGTTAGCAGAGTGCCAGATTAATGCGATGTGGAATAGCTTTGTCAGTCCTTGCAAGCTGACATCCGATCAGCGGATATACAAATGAAGACACTCAGGAATATATAGTTACAAATGGAAATGTCTGAACAGAGCTGTCTTAGTTCTAACATTTGCTAAGTGAAAGAAGGTAAAGTTACACAAGAGTGAAGGAGACCACATAAAACATTCAAGAAAGAGGATATTCAGCCTTAAGATGAAAGGCAAGATTGCGGAGGGATACGTATTTTATTACACTATTATAATATACAGCAATTCGAACTGGAATAACAGAGACCTTTGTTGTTCCTGACAACAGCTGACGTCTCATATCATCCGACGTCAAAGAAGGCAAACACATCTTATACAGGGTTAGTTAAAAGTCCCGCACTACCTAAATAACTTTTGAAGCATATAATGATTCAGTGACATGAAACTTGGTATGTGAGGATAACCGAAAGTAACTCCAACTCTCTTATTTTAAATGGAACACCCAATATATATTTTTATTTTTGAATAGTACTCATTAAGAGTTTTTCAAAAATTACCCACACTTGATACTTCTATACAAATTCAGTGTTGCTAAGTCAAGCAAACAGAAAAGTGTAACGAATATTAAAATAAAATACTCCTTCCTTAACAAAAACAAAACAAAGCTAGCTCACCTTCTAAATTATGTGTTCAAATTGGTAGCCCTCAGCTGCTTTACAATGTGTCACTCGATCACAGAAACCATTTAAGGAATGATTTAACCAGGCTTTAGGAATATCTTGCACAACTTCCATTTTTATTTAGCAACACTGAATTTGTACAGAAGTATCAAGTGTGGGTACTTTTTAAAAAGCTCTTAATGAGCTTTATTCACAAGCGAAAAAATATATTGGGTGTTCCATTTAAAATAAGAGAGTTGGAATTACTTCCGGTTAAACCGGAAGTGGAAAAAACTCGGTAATACCATGATTGAGTTCTTAGCATATGGTTATCCTCACATACCAAGTTTCATATCACTGAACCGTATGCTTCAAAAGGTATTTAGGTAGTGCATTTATTATTTTAATATTCGATACACTTTTCTTTTTTCTTGACTTAGCAACACTGAATTTTTACAGAAATATCAAGTGTGGATAATTTTTGAAAAGCTCTTAATGAGTGAAGTTGACTTGAAATTTTCATGGGAAAAATTGTTCGATACTTGGCCCCGAAAAATTTTTCCCTTGAAATTATTGTTCTATGCTAGTTTGAACATTCAAATATTTTGCGTTAATGAAAATATAATTAAATTATTTTCTTTTTAAATTAATATTACCTACGAAGTTTTTTCGCCTCCCCTTTCCTAACAAAGGAAATGTATATTTTCGTTATAACAAAATGAGACAGAAAATAAGAATTAATTTGTCTGCTTCTAGTTCATTTTTGGTTTCAACTAGGACAGCTGTGGCGCACCGTAACACATACACATGCCTCAAATTTTTCTGAATGTTCGCTAGTTTTCTAACTCCAAACTAGACTGCTTTAAACATAAATAAAATTTCTCATTGCTATGTCCTACATTCTACACCAGTCATGTCAACTGATGCCCACAGGAGCAAGCGCGCGCTTTAGAGCCCAGGAGAGCCTGAGCGCTTTACAGCGGAAAGGAAAGAGACAGACGAAAGAGGTAGTATATGCCGCTTGGTCGAGCTATATACAGGGATGGTCAGCACTGATTCAATAGATAAAGGGAAGAGAACTTATTAAAACTGTATCCATGTTAATTTTTAGATTTGCCTGAGAAGTATAAGTGCATTATAAGAATGTAAGTTTTAATTTTAATGCTCATTTTTCACAAGTTTGATTTTTTTATTCAAAAGAAATATTTTATCAACTCTTCGTATAGAAAAGTGAAATTTTCAGGTATAGGCCTATTTATTGAGTAGCCTTACAGAATGTTTTCGTAAATCTAATATACCGTATATACGTATTACTGAAGATAGTGTATTGAAAATTTTGAAAATATTCGCAAGGAAATTGTTTGCAAGGAAATGAATTAACAGAACAACTACTGTTACATCATAAGCAAAAGATACGTGCCCATGTGTTGTAAAAGTGTCAGCTCTATAGCTTCAGCAGATTTCGAGAAAATAATTTAATATTCTGATGATAGGAAGTTGCTCACAAATATTACTTTAAAAGCATAATTCGATATGAGTTTTGTTATGTAATATTAGTTACACTTAAAACAAATGCAGTACCTAGGTAACTTTGCTTTGTACTGTAATATTGTTTTGATTAGTTTATTGATAACTTTTGTAAGGCTAAAGATACCACCAATATAAATTCCAACTTATCATGTCATATTCAATCTCTTTCTTTGGAATATCACTTTCTTTATGAATGATGTTTCATCCACTTAATACAGTATAATATTATACTACTATGGAATTTAAGTGAATATTCCTTCTTAACTCTCTATTATGTTATTAAGATTTAAAACACAAGTGCAATATTAAGAAATCAGTGTTAGTACTTTTGTTTTACACACAATATAAATAATATTAAACAGAAAGAAGCCATATAAAAATAACGACATAAAATTTCACGTTTCGTTAGAAGTTTGTGCACCACTGTTCTCTTAATCGAACTGGTTACTTATTCATATACACAACCCTTACTCTTTCCATACTTAGCGCTTGCTGCCCGCGCACGACGTCAAGGTCAGAAAAATGCGCTTGCTTTGATATCATTGCCATAGGCCAAGAAGTCTTGAAAAAAAGACGGGTGTCATCATAAAAAAAAAGTTGAGAAACACTGTGCTAGACTTCCCAGGACAAGTAAGAGTGAGTCTGCATCTTTATTAATTTTGTAACATCATCTTTCAGACGGTATTCCCGGAAATACGACAATATGATTAATAAGAGTGTTCCTATTAACAATGGAATGGAAAAGGCATTGAAATTTTAATGTGATCAACATGTTTTACATCGGTCGTTGTTTGCATATGATTTAAGTAAGTGTTCGTTATTTGAGTGCGCTCTTATCAGAATTTAGTTATAATCTTATCAGTATATAACACTCTAAAAGCTAACAGTAAACACATTTATAGGGGATGATACCCATTAGAAGTCAGTTTGCTTTGAGATGTGAACAATCACTGTTATTGAAGTGCTCGGCTTGAAAATAGTTCAGTAAGGATCTCGAACAGAAAACGTACGTATTATTTAAATGTTTATTTATACATTTTAGTTTGTCAGCATCGCTACGAAACAGAGAAACCATAAACTAACGTAATTTTGAGGACCGACTTGAAGGTATGGAAGTTGAACTGTGTCTATGCCTGTAGATATATTTTGCATTTACTTCCGTAGTACATTAACCATCGCATCTTAGCTGCTCTAGAACTTCATGCTACTTATGTGTGGTATTTTTGACCCTAAGCATATTTCTTGTAAATAATTA
Organism: Periplaneta americana; assembly: GCA_025594305.2. Classification (NCBI taxonomy): domain Eukaryota; kingdom Metazoa; phylum Arthropoda; class Insecta; order Blattodea; family Blattidae; genus Periplaneta; species Periplaneta americana. Next base: position 31,639,812 of record JAJSOF020000011.1, read on the forward strand.
TGGCATTTTACAGTTTTATACACTTTTTTTTATATAAGGGAAGTCGGGGGAATATGGGTACCTTAGTATTATTTCGGGTGCAATATCTCTCGGTTTTTTTCTAATAATTAATTTCACAGCTGGGATATGTTTCTTAACAATTTAGCTATATTATATAAGAATCCTGACTGCTTACTCCTAAACGTATGCAAGTAAAACTGCAAAATGCAAGTTAATGTGTTTTGCCCATATTCCCCCGAGTGTGGGGGTAAAATGGGCATTAATGATGTGAATCATATTCAACTGAAAGAAGTGAAAAAAACACTTAAAATACTTGAAAATATAACTGTATTAACTGCATTATATATTGTATGTGCAATTTATGATGATTATTGCGTAACGCCTTTGGCAGGTGATGTGACTCTTTGGCGATGAATGACGTTGGGAGATTCTAAAACATTTGAATTAGTGGAAGGAATTGTATGAATTGTAGGTTTGTCACCTGCCAATGTAAGTATAATCAGGAATGACACTCATGTGCAGTGGAAAAGGGCCTGAAGCTCGGAAGGCATTTACAGCCAGACATATATTGACACATCTGTTTCATGCTTCTTTGACAATGGAAGCAAACTCGACCTTCGTAGAAGTTCTCCTATGTTGCCTGAAGAAAGCTGTAGCACCACTGTTGTAAGCTTTCTTCAGAGGACCAAACAGACCATTATCTGCTGATTGAAGCCAGGCTGTGGTGTGCGGAGGAATACAAAATATGCATAATCCGTTTTCTACTGCAAAGTTAAGAGTGTCAGGATTACAACTATGTGAATCACGTACATCTACTATCAAAATTGCAGGTGCATACTTACTGATGTTGAAATAAACAAGGAAATTCTTGATTATTGAGAAAAATATACGCGGTGTGATCATTAAATTCCGAGATTGTGTCTTCTGTGCGCGAAGGGATCACGTGATTGACACGGGTGCGTAGCAGCGACAGTAGACGACCTTGAAGAGACACGACGCAAAGTTTCGAAGCGCTATCTTCATTGAGACCTGTGCATCCGCGCATTTGCGAAATCACGATGGACTCGAAACTGGAGCAGAGAGCCAACATCAAATTCTTTGGGAGATCGGCAACCGTAATCCATGGAATGTTGAAGCAAATCTACGGAAATGAAGCAGTGTGTCAGACGAGGTGTTTTGAGTGGCATTCGCGTTTCAGAAATGGCAGAACATCGCTGAAGAACGACGAGAGGCCAGGTCGACCACACACGTGCAACACTGCTGAAAATGTCGAAAAAATTCGACAAATTGTGCATAATGATCCTCACGTCCATTTTGAATATGTACGACCACAACTCTGGACAAAGAACAGATGGATGCTCCTTGACGACACTGCGCCAGCTCACAGAGCTCTCGCAACATTCCAGTTTTGCACCCGTAATAAGATGGTCGTCTTCCTCACCCCCGCGTTCACCAGATTTGCCCAGCTGTCAGATTTGGCCACAGGGTAATGGTTTCTCCCTTTTCTTCAGGGTAAATGCAATGCACCAATTTGTGTTCTTTGGGTGCAATGACATCTTTTGCTTTTGTAATCATTTGTAGGCCATTTTCATCAAGATTGAAGAGTCATTTTTATGAAGTGTAATGCTTGCCTATATTACCCCGACATGCAGGGTTTACTTTAAACAGTTGGCACTACCGTAAGCTATTCACAGAACAATGTCTGACGCAATAGAACGACAGTTCAAGATGTGTATTCTGTATGTATACTATTAGATTTAAACTATTTTATAAAGTTAATGTGTAATATATTGCATATAACCTATCTAAAATAAGTATCGTGAAATTGTAGTATACTTGGAAGTCAATACTCATGTTTTAGATGGCTGTTTTAACAACAATACGAGACAATACTGCACAGCGCGCTTCCCACAGCAACCATTACGATACTCTCACTTTATACTAACCGTAATTAGCGAAGAAACATAATTCGTTGCAAGAGTTTCGACATGAAAACGTAATATTGCCCACATTCCCCACGTGCCCATATTCCCCCGAATTCCCCTATACGTAAGCAGGGTTTAAGCTAGAAAATAAATAATCGTCGCAAAAATACGCAAATGAAAAATTATATTTGTGCAAATTGCGAAATGCTTGTGCAGCATTATAAATAATTGTGCAGAAAGATAAAATTAATAAAGTATGATATACTTATGTAAATAAATCATTAGACGTAGGTATGTTTAGAATCAATTACTGCTGAATTTACATCACATTAAAACACGATATTTTATGGGCACTCTAAAAATTGAAATTCTTTACTAGTAGGCCCTTTAAGATTTATTGTTAGCAGAATGCTAGCTCTATTTATTGAAAGGCGGTTTCTAATTTCACTTTTTACAAGATTCGTGCAACTAAATCGTCGCTCACAATTTACAGTATGCGATGGAATTATGTAAATCAATTTATTGAAAGAAATTGTTCACTTAACTTACATGAATTACACCAGTTCTTTGAAATCAATTCCTGAACATCTATTGCTCAATACCTTTTTGAACATTGTCCATCCCATTAGCATTTCATTTAAATTCAGATTAGTTCAAACACATCTCTGATTTCATTTTCTCCATTACCATCTTCATTTCTCAACTCCAATGTGGTTGTCGCATTTTTGCACATTTACATTCAAAGTTTGTTGCATTTTTAGAAGTGGAGTAGCAAAATGCGACAAATGCGACTGTGGATTAAACCCTGTACGTAAGAAAATTCAATGTTTATTGCACCTAGAATTATTCATTATGTTTATACAATTCAATTCCAAAAGTTGCATCACCTGACTTGACACTAACTGCATTTATGCGACAAATGAATTAATATGTATCTGCTTGGAGTAAACCTTTGCACCATTTGCAAGTTTAATTTGTTAATTTTTCAAGATTTGTTTGGAATTATTTAGGAAAACAGTAGTTTGGAATGGATTTTGAAGAGGAACAAAGTCAGTTAAGACTTTCTAGGTAAAGTAAGACTTAAACCGCTTAGAAATTTATAGAAAAACTTTCATAAACCTTCACTTTGTACCACAGGAAAGAGTTTTCACTCTTGGTCTCAGGCTGTTTTCTGATAGAGGACATTCATTCTTTGAGTGCGATAGGAATTTTGGCCTTACAAAAATGCTATAAATTTATGTTTGCAAAAATAACATTAAAGCAATCTGATGTGCTAATTTATTGTCTGATACGTAAGTAGAATAGAAAGGAACAAAATACAATATATTCATTTATTCATGTATTGATTGTAATGATGATAATGATATCTAATCTGTTTAGCATTATGTCCAGTTATTTCAGAGTTTGCAATTTAATTTTATACTTGCAAAAATGACAATAAAATAATCTGAAGTGCGAATTTATTTTCTGGTCCTTTAATGTAGAATTGAAAGGTACTAATTACAATGAATTAATTTTTTTTCTCTAGCTACAGTAAAATAAAAAACTAATATATACATTTAATTTTTAAAATCAGTGACCCATTCTCTACCGCTCAAAAAAATATAATAAATGCAAACATTAAAAACCCAACTTTCCGACACTTTTTCTAATTTACAGAAAACCACACAAAGTGCAGCTAGTAATTTCACGACTCATCAATTCATATTGTTCCTGAAAATTTTAGTTTTATGGATATGTGGGGTTTCTCAATATTCCCATTCAATTATAGGCTATTAAAAGTGGGTCAAAAGTCGCTTTCCCCAATATTCCTTCTTAGTTTTCATACTTGTACACATATACAGATCTCATAACTTGAACAAACGTATAGTTGATGTAATAAGTGGTGGGTTGGCAACCATGTTCGTGTGTCAACTGTTTTTCCGATTTTATTTTTTGAAAGAGTCGTCGTTTTGCCGTTATGACAACAGGATGGGCAGCACCTTATTTTGGTGTACGAGTGAGGGACTTCTTAAACAGCAATTCTATAAATAGATTGGCTGTGGTAGTACAACAGAATGGCCACCCAGATCATGTGACCTAACACCATGTAATTTTTCGCTGTGAGGTATCCTGAAAAATGATATTTTCTCTAAAAAAAAACCGCAGGATCTGCATCAGATTCGACAGATGATCGAACAATCATTCGTGAAAGTCAATGAAAGTTGTGAGTTATGTTCTGCCATCTGTAAATCAGTGTCTAAACGTTGTGAATTGTATATCGAGGAACAGCGCCTCCATTTTGAAAAAGTCTGTAAAGAAATGTGTAGTCAAATGTAAATAAATGTAAGGAAATATTTGGGGAAAGCGACTTTAGCCCATCTGGTATAGTTCAATATTATAACATGTTATTCTTTCAGGGAAGTTCTTTAAACTTTGAGAATACGCAACGATGCTTCTTCACCAAGCGAAGAACTGTGCCGAAAAGGTACTGTCAAGTTTAGAACTTGTAGAACACAAGAAGGAATCAGGTGAACATAAGAGACGGTGTCACCATGCAAGAAGTTTCGCCGAGAAGGCGTTCTTAAGTATGGAACAAGGGGAGCACAGAAAGGAGTTGGGGGATCCTAAGAAATGGTACGGAGCTCTTAAAAGAGGCATCACCAACCACCTCAAGGATGCAAACGGGCACTGGTTCTGGTTCTGTGACGAAGAAAACGACTATGGATGTCTGCGTCATGATCGAAAGCAAAGACGTCTCAACACAGAGTTGCTAAAAGCTGTGGAAGAAGGAGATCTCTTGAAAGTTGACTGGTAAGTTAGATCTTTTCATACGATTGCTGAGAAGTGCCAAGTTGTGTAATTGTGGATGTTAAAAAAAACATGCGTTGTTGTGAAGTATCTAAGTTGAAAAACACACTTATTCAAACTATGTTCAATGACGACAGTCTTGAAATACGTAATATTATTAAAAAACAAATTTCGCCAAAAATAAATGCAATTATCAGTAAATAAATCTTACCATCGTTTTCAGATAACAGTAAATTGATCTTAAAAAATGTGATAAGGAAACAGTAATCCTATCTGGAAAAAATATTTTGAGGTAATATGTTATCAAAATTTATTCAGATAATAGTGATCTTATATTCCCAAATGTTCTGCAGATAACAGTAGTCAAAACTACTAACATATTTCAAGCTACTTAATTCCAAATTGTAACTGTTAATTAAGATCATATGTCTCTAAAACATGTTCATATGGCAAACTATAGCAAAATAAATTCCATTAATTGCGATACCAGTAATAATATATTTCGAAAATATATGAAGAGTCCACTGCAAGAATGATGGATGTCACTTGGAATACATTTTGCAGGAGAAGCAATTGAAAGTTTGAAATGCTTAGCGCTCAAAGCTTAACTGTGATTTTCCGATCATTACTGGACAATGACTATCAGTGTTAATGCCATATAACTCTCTACATACATTCTATTTGTCTTAAGCTATGCATTGACAGTCTTGTTTCATTTTCGACAAGAAAGTGACAGCCATAATTTTTTTTATTTTATTTGGTTATTTTGCGACGCTGTATCAACATCTCAGGTTATTTAGCGTCTGAATGAAATGAAGGTGATAATGCCGGTGAAATGAATCCAGGGTCGCAACGAAAGTTACCCAGCATTTGCTTGTATTGGGTTGAGGGAAAACCCCGTAAAAAATCTCAACCAGGTAACTTGCCCAACCAGGTTTCGAACCCGGGCCACCTGGTTTCGCAGCCAGACGCGCTGATCGTTACTGCACAGGTGTGGACGACATCCATCATTCTTGCAGTGGGCTCTTCATATAGGATCGCAGTATCTTAGCAAAATTTTCAGGTGATACCAATGATACATTTCGTCCAAATTGGAATAAGGTAATATTCGTCATATGTATCCAGCATATGTTTCGATATTAATAACTACAAATTTCGAAATATATATTCAGATGATGGTAAAATTTTTCTTTCCAAATCATTTAGACATTAACAAATTCTTTCCAAATTACACTAATGTAAAAATAAACACACAGTTCCAAAACATGACAAGATAAATAATAACCATGTCTTTCGGCAATATGTTCGGATAGAAGTAAGCACACATTCTGAAATTATGTCACAAAAGAAGTAACCACAATTTTCCACAATATCTTTACATAATAGTAACTACAGATTCCGAGAATATGTACGAATAATGCTAATTATACATTTCGAGAGTACGTTCAGATAAGAATAATTATATCTTCTAAAAACATATTATAATAACAAATACTACTGTATATCCAACGAGAATGTACTCCTTTTATGAGTAATTAAAGTTTGTTCCTAGTGTGTCTCTAAATTAGCCCGACACATTTTGGGATCGGATAGATAATACTTCTTAAAACATTTTCTGTTGAAATAGATATTTTGAGAATGTATTCGGATAACAGTATTAGACTATTATTCCAAGAATATGTTAGAATAAAATCACTAAATCGTCCGAGAATGTATTCGCGTAAAACTAAGTACATCTACCGAAAATGTTGGACTAAATGACTAGATCTTTCAAGAATGTGTTTGGATAATACTAACCACATTTTCCGCAAATATATTCGGATAGCTATAACCACAGCTTCCTCAAATGTGTTTCGATAACAATATCTACACATTCTGAGAATATGTTCGGCTATCAGTACCAGCATATTCGGAATGTATTTAAGAATAACTGTAACCTTTTCTCCTGGGGATGCGCAACGATAACATAAAACATAGATTTCGAGAATATGTTCGAATAACAATACAATATCTTCCGAGAACACAGTCGCATAAAAGTGATCATAGCTTTCGAGGAAATGTTTGGATATCTAGCAATAATTACGTCTAGCGGGTTTTATTTGGGATGAGAATAATCGTAACATTCAAGAATATAACAAATATCAAAATATGATTACGGGCAAAAATACATCCCTTCTGTTCAACAACTCGTGTATGATGATTAGATTAGCATGATGTTGTAAGTAATTTCACACACACACACACATTTCATGATAACACTCACACACAAAAAAAAAAAAAAACACACACACACACACACACACACACACACACACACACACACACACACACACACACACACACACACACACACACACACACACACACACACACACACACACACACACACACACACACACACACACACACACACACACACACACACACACACACACACACACACACACACACACACACACACACACACACACACACACACACACACACACACACACACACACACACACACACACACACACACACACACACACACACACACACACACACACACACACACACACACACACACACACACACACACACACACACACACACACACACACACACACACACACACACACACACACACACACACACACACACACACACACACACACACACACACACACACACACACACACACACACACACACACACACACACACACACACACACACACACACACACACACACACACACACACACACACACACACACACACACACACACACACACACACACACACACACACACACACACACACACACACACACACACACACACACACACACACACACACACACACACACACACACACACACACACACACACACACACACACACACACACACACACACACACACACACACACACACACACACACACACACACACACACACACACACACACACACACACACACACACACACACACACACACACACACACACACACACACACACACACACACACACACACACACACACACACACACACACACACACACACACACACACACACACACACACACACACACACACACACACACACACACACACACACACACACACACACACACACACACACACACACACACACACACACACACACACACACACACACACACACACACACACACACACACACACACACACACACACACACACACACACACACACACACACACACACACACACACACACACACACACACACACACACACACACACACACACACACACACACACACACACACACACACACACACACACACACACACACACACACACACACACACACACACACACACACACACACACACACACACACACACACACACACACACACACACACACACACACACACACACACACACACACACACACACACACACACACACACACACACACACACACACACACACACACACACACACACACACACACACACACACACACACACACACACACACACACACACACACACACACACACACACACACACACACACACACACACACACACACACACACACACACACACACACACACACACACACACACACACACACACACACACACACACACACACACACACACACACACACACACACACACACACACACACACACACACACACACACACACACACACACACACACACACACACACACACACACACACACACACACACACACACACACACACACACACACACACACACACACACACACACACACACACACACACACACACACACACACACACACACACACACACACACACACACACACACACACACACACACACACACACACACACACACACACACACACACACACACACACACACACACACACACACACACACACACACACACACACACACACACACACACACACACACACACACACACACACACACACACACACACACACACACACACACACACACACACACACACACACACACACACACACACACACACACACACACACACACACACACACACACACACACACACACACACACACACACACACACACACACACACACACACACACACACACACACACACACACACACACACACACACACACACACACACACACACACACACACACACACACACACACACACACACACACACACACACACACACACACACACACACACACACACACACACACACACACACACACACACACACACACACACACACACACACACACACACACACACACACACACACACACACACACACACACACACACACACACACACACACACACACACACACACACACACACACACACACACACACACACACACACACACACACACACACACACACACACACACACACACACACACACACACACACACACACACACACACACACACACACACACACACACACACACACACACACACACACACACACACACACACACACACACACACACACACACACACACACACACACACACACACACACACACACACACACACACACACACACACACGTGTTTGTTTTCAGATACGAGGGCATTGAAAATTTTACGAGAATTCCAATTGCTCCACGAAATTAGTTATACATGCTTTTATGACTCCACATTTGATAATATTAGATTTTAATTTGTATAGTTTTAGTATTTTAATGATTTTATTTACAACACAATATATTTGAGATACCATACAAGGGATCTACTTAGTAGGGCTAAGTACATTCACATTGTTTTAAAATGAATTTGTTTTTAATCTTGACAGAACAATTAATGTTGGTATAGATAATATAGTCACTATGTCATATCTTTATTCTAGTCAAGGCAGTTTCAAATGTAAGCTTGTATTGTAATTGATTTTAGATGATACTTATATTTGTAGCTGAAGATACCCCATTAGGGCGAAAACGTTTGCATCAAGGTTAAATAGGATGTAACACATCAATATTTTTTCTTTCATATGTAATGCAATGCTTAAGCCATATTGACTGAATAATAATTAATCATATTGTGACATTTGTTATTAACACGAGGCTTAGCTGAACATTTTCCAACATGAATTGTAAATTATTCAAGAATATGTTCGAACAATAAACATATCTTCTAAAATCACACTATGACCAAATAATAGTTCAAACATATATGCAAACCAGTTGTAGCAACATTAACCTCAACGTCGAAAGAATATCTGTAATAAGAATAATGACATCTTGGAACAAAACTACAAATTCAAGAGAAAAAAAAAAGATGTAGCTAATCTGATTATCTTTGAAACTGAATAACATGAATAGTGTAATTTTGGTTTTCTCGTCAGTTGTTTAAAGAAAGGCGCCAACACCAACGCAACATGCGGTCCCATCAAAGCTACAGTGTGCCACTTGGCTGCACTTACCGGCAACGTCGAAATCTTGTCGATGCTTCTGAAAACCGGTGCATGTCCCCGAGCCCTGGATCCGAAAGGCAGGAGCGCATTACATTTGGCTGCGAGTTCGGGAAGCGCTGCTTGTGTAAGACGTGTTTTGGACGTCGCTATGGATATGCTCAACATTCAAGCCAAGCACCAAGACGCTAAGAAGAAGGGCGCCAATGATCAGGTGCAGGGGGAGACGCTGGACTCGTGGAACCACGACCATGACAGCATCGGCAAGCAGGTGCTGCAAACATATGGGCAATGATATTGGTACCTTTTAAGGGGAGAGGATTGTATGTTTGTAAAACTTTTTTCCTATTTGGTGTAAATTATTATTTTTTTGTATGTAGAGAGCTGAAAGCTGTGACAACTCAACCATATAAAAATATTTTGAAAAAAAAAAAATATGTGGGGGGGGGCCCAAATTTGAAAAATGTGTACCCAATGCAGGACGGTAATAAAACCGACATATCTAATCCGTTTTTAAACATAGATTTAAACATTTTTTGCAATGTATTTGCAAACGTATGTTCTACAAACTGTCTGTAACAGAATTTTGATATTAGTCCCTACGTTTGTAAAATAAATAATTAAAATTTAATAACAATTTTCTGATTTCCTTTCTTGCAAACAAACGGTCGTATTTTTAAATGAAATCAATTAACAAAATTTTGTTACAGAGAAAAGTTTCCTAATAGTCTAAAGAATGTGTGTTCTAAATTTCATGCATGTATCTTCAATAGTTCAGAAATTATATCCATTTTTGTCTGGCAATGTAGCAAAAAAATGAAGTTACTGGAAACCGATAAAAGCGGGCGTGTGATTTAAAAATGCATAACGCAGGGAATTTAAAAATGACGTTTCAACATCCGATAAGGGCACAAATACCCACAAAATGTTATGAAATGCATTCCACACATATCAAAGGGTATTTTAAAGAAAACATTTTTTTTTTTGAAAATTTAATTTACCGGAAACAACAATAAAAGTGGGGGAGTGATTTAAAAATCCCTAACGCAGGAAGTTTAAAAATGACGACTCAGCATCCGATAAGGGCACAAATACCCACAAAATGTTATGCTATGCATTCCACACATATCACAGAGTATTTTAAATAATTTTTTTCTTCAAAACTTAATAATTTTTCACCAAAAAAATACCATCCTCTCCCCTTAACAGCATCATCTCTGAACACACATTGCTTGACTATTCAATTACTGTGGACAATTCGATACTCCCTCTGTTCCAAAATATAGTATAGAAAGATCTCATTTATTCTGTTCCAAAATATGGTATAGAAAGATTTCATTTATTCCGTTCCAAAATATGGTATAGAAAGATCTCATTTATTCCGCTCCAAAATATGGTATAGAAAGATCTAATTTATTCCGTTCCAAAATATGGTATAGATTTGTTAAAGTTCTTAGTAATATAATGTAACTTTAATACATATTCTAGATACTTCTTTGTATGATAAATTAACATAAGAAAAACTAATAAATAAAGTACATTTTATTCATAAAATAAAAAACAAACATTGTTTTGAGAGAGGCAAATTAACATAAAAACTGCAATAAATTACAACCCGTTTTTATACGACTGTTATGCCTTAGATGTTCTATTAAAAATTGATCGGATTGGTGTTTATTTTCTCCAACAGGAACACCATAGCAAGTGTCCTTTTGATTTCTGTTCATAATGAACTATATAAATATTATAGTTTAATGTACTACAAAAGATTAGAAACATTCACAACTGCATTATCTGATAGTCCCTTCACTATTGAACAGAATACCACACCGCGAAACATTTCGTGAGCGCATGCGCAATAATCAAATTTGTTTTCATTGTTATTATACCATTTTTGGAACGGAGGAGTATTTTTTCAAGGTAATCATTTACCCTTAAGTTTTAATTTCCCTTCAAAAAATTTGATTTTATTTTTTATTTTTATATCTTCTGAAAGCTTGAACTTTCTATAGTTTTCAAATATATATAGTACCCATTTTGCATCTATGATGTTTGGTTCATTAATTAGCCGAGTTTTATTGACCGGAAACACACTTTCTTTAAAAGGAAGTGTAGTTCAGCAAGTATTATCCGTCACATTCTGTCAATTTTATATATTTTTAGTGTAATAACAATATGAATTTGGCGGTAAAATTTGACTTACTTGTCATACAGTCAGGAAACTGTGAGTTTGGTTTCACAATTTTTCATACCCTCAGTATGTAGATGATTTTTCTCCATGCTCAGTTTTTACAGCATTTTACTACTTACTGAATTTTAAGGAACCCGGAGGTTCATTGCCGCCCTCACATAAGCCCGCCATTGGTCCCTATCCTAAGCAAGATTAATCCATTCTCAACCATCATATCCCACCTCCCTCAAATCCATTTTAATGTTATCTTCCCATCTACGTCTCGGCCTCCATTAAGGTCTTTTTCCCTCCGGCCTCCCAACTAACACTCTATATGCATTTCTGGATTCGCCCATACGTGCTACATGCCCTGCCCTTCTCAAACGTCTGTATTTAATGTTCCTAATTATGTCAGGTGAGGAATACAATGCGTGCAGTTCTGTTTGTATAACTTTCTCTATTCTCCTCCAGCATTTTTCATTTTACAACACTAATGTTAACACCATTAATGCACTTAAAATTGACATATTTTCATCATTATTGCACCAAAATGAAGTTGATTAACGTAGTTAAGTGCTAACTGGTAACAGTGTCCTACTACTTAAGAAGTTAATTTAAACCTCCAAGATTTTAAATTTTTATTTTTATGTTTGAAATTAAAAAAAAAAAATAAAACTACATTTTTCCTTAATAGTACAAGATAGGAAAAACTATTTTCATAGTTTATTCTGTGTTCTTTTAGGAGCAATACAATGAAAGGGAAAATCTTTATAATATGAAAACTGTGGACCAAGGACTAAAACAAGCAAATTTCAGTTTTCGTTTTAAAAAATTGCCCTCCTGCCACTCCCAAAATATTTGAGGAGTTTATTTTGTGTGAAAATCCTTATTTTGTGTCAAGTAATCAGGGGGGGAAAAAGTTAAAAAAATTGGATAGAAATTGCACATTTTTCTCCCAAGGGTAGAAAAGTATCTTAAAGGGGTTAGGTACAGCTTACAGTAGTAAAATTTTGGAAATATTCAACATTTTTTTCCTCCATTACTGTATCTTGCACAATATGAAAATTAATATGTGTAAAACACTGTCCTTCTGCTATATGAAAAAATATATTTTTACGATTTTAAAAAATTATTATTTTTTTTTTTCAAAATTAAAAATTATGGCAATTCACTGTGCAGTGATGAAGCGTTAATTTCAATTTTGAAATTAAAACCTTTATATCTCTGCCATCTGTTGAGGAAAACTAACTACTGCATTAGACGCAGAATGTAAGATACCATATTGTACGCTACATATCTCATTTTTAATCAAAATGTCAGTTACCATTTTTTACTTCCGAGTCCCTCAATTAATATACTAGGGATCAATATTTCTGAAAATACAGCAGCAATGGGTTTGAAAATTCTGCATACTTAATATAGTAAGTTATGTATACGCCTAGGTGTATGTTTAAGTTGACATTAAAAATCTTTCTTTATATACTGATATGTCTTTCTTAAAATAAAGATTTTAGTACCGTTGACAATAGTGAAATAGAAAATCTCTTTTTACGTAAGTTATAATTTGAAGAGCTTCCTCCCAAAACGAGTTAAGTCTATTTTCAATAATTTGACAGGAAGGACAAAATCTCTTGATGCTGTTTCGATTTATGTTGGATGTTTCATGATAGTTTCTCATTGTTGTTCAGAAATATGTGTGTTTTTATCATAGGTAAAATAATAAATCCTCAGTTTAAACCCACATTTTAAACAGGGCCATTTCTAAAGAAATAGATTAATACAAATTCTGTGTGTTGCTTTTTATTGACAAAAATTCCAGGAACAGTACAAAATAAGTTTGCATTTGTAAATTTATACCTTACATTTATACAAAATTCTCATCATATACATCGACATGCATGCAACCAGATGCTACCTAGGATCAAAGGCTAACAGCTGACAATAACAGGGTGAAAATTCTAGCAACACGTGGAACCATGAAAACATACTTTGACTCATCAGGTATTTGCTGCTGTCTCCTGTATATCTTCGGGCAGATAATTCGAAAAGTAAAAAATGGTAGCTGACATTTTGATTAAAAATGAGATATGTAGCGTACAATATGGTATCTTACATTCTGCGTCTAATGCAGTAGTTAGTAGTAGTTTCCTCAGATAATCGAATTATAACTAGGGCTCGGAAGTTGATGAAATATTTTTTTCTGACACATCACAGACAATGCAGGATGCAATACAAACTAGTTACACTTCAACAACGAACTAATATAGACTACTTATATTTCGAATTTTTCGGTATTTTATTGCCTATTGGTCATTTCCTAGGAAATATTCTATTTCTTACTGAATTTTTGTCTTTTTTTCTGCTTATTAACAGACATGTTTTGTACGGTGTACTCGTTTTCTCTATTCTAGAACCTATTGCAGATTGCTTACGCTATTCCATTGCGTTTTGCAGGAACTTTCCTTTGCACCTGCCTTAACTCCTGATAACTTATGTTAAATGCTTTCCCCATTCAACGCAAGAGAACAAACTATACTGCAGCCGCAGTGCCCGCAGTCAACAGTGATCCTTTCTTTGTGCAATATCATAGTGTCAGAATTTTTAAGATTGTGTAGAAAATGAAAAGTTACATCTTGCTTTTGAAAAACCCTGTATATTGGCATAGTCAAAATAATAAGTAAGCCAATTACAGACTCCAGGTTACGTCACTCAAAGGACAGGAGAGATTCAGAAGTGAAAGTGTATAGAGACACGTGATTTCTTTCAAATTCTCCAAGATGACGATGATGATGATGATAATAATAATAATAATAAAATAATAATAATAATAATAATAATAATAATTATTATTATTACTTATTCATTCGCGCTGTAAATGGGTAAATACCTGGTTACAGTGGTAACTAATTACACCCAATAATGACAATTAATAATAATAATAATAATAATAATAATGATAATAATAATAATAATGCTGATATAATAATAATAATAATAATAATAATAATAACAATAGTATAATATAATTGACAAGAAGCATCCTACATTAAATGAAGCACGATCACTTAAAATAACATTTAAAGTAACTCTAATAATAATAATAATAATAATAATAATAATAATAATAATGATAATAATAATAATAGTGCTGATATAATAATAATAATAACAATAGTATAATATAATTAACAAGAAGCATCCTACATTAAATGAAGCACGATCACTTAAAATAACATTTAAAGAAAATCTAATAATAACAATAATAATAATAATAATAATAATAATAATGATAATAATAATGCTGATATAATAATAATAACAATAGCATAATCTAATTAACAAGAAGCATCCTACATTAAATGAAGCACGATCACTTAAAATAACATTTAAAGTAAATCTAATAATAACAATAATAATAATAATAATGATAATAATAATGCTGATATAATAATAATAACAATAGCATAATATAATTAACAAGAAGCATCCTACATTAAATGAAGCACGATCACTTAAAATAACATTTAAAGTACATCTAATAATGACAATAATAATAATAATAATAATGATAATAATAATGCTGATATAATAATAATAATAGCATAATATACCATGTATGGTGGGTCCCTATCACCACGGCATGGCGCGTCCTCAGGTTGCGGATAGAGGAGACGGCCTCCAGATATGGAGGGTAGCTGCGAATATATTGAATAAGCAGTCGTGGACAGCCGATAAGGGGTGGTCCTCCAGCTTGGGGGTTGGGCGAAGGGCTAACAACCCATCACCGTAAAAAACAGCTTGTTACGAACTCCTACAGTAAGCCTCGGAATAGGCGTATGGGCGAATCCAGAAATGCATATAGAGTGTTAGTTGGGAGACCGGAGGGAAAAAGACCTTTAGGGAGGCCGAGACGTAGATGGGAGGATAATATTAAAATGGATTTGAGGGAGGTGGGGTATGATGATAGAGACTGGATTAATCTTGCACAGGATAGGGACCGCTGGCGGGCTTATGTGAGGGCGGCAATGAACCTTCGGGTTCCTTAAAAGCCATTTGTAAGTAAGTAAATAGCATAATATAATTAACAAGTAGCATCCTACATTAAATGAAGCACGATCACTTAAAATAACATTTAAAGTAAATCTAATAATAACAATAATAATAATAATAATAATAATAATAATAATAATAATAATAATAATAATGCTGATATAATAATAATAACAATAGCATAATATAATTAACAAGAAGCATCCTACATTAAATGAAGCACTATCACTTAAAATAACATTTAAAGTGAATCTAATAATAACAATAATAATAATAATGATAATAATAATGCTGATATAATAATAATAACAATAGCATAATATAATTAACAAGAAGCATCCTACATTAAATGAAGCACTATCACTTAAAATAACATTTAAAGTGAATATAATAATAACAATAATAATAATAATGATAATAATAATGCTGATATAATAATAATAACAATAGCATAATATAATTAACGAGAAACATCCTACATTAAATGAAGCACTATCACTTAAAATAACATTTAAAGTGAATCTAATAATAACAATAATAATAATAATGATAATAATAATGCTGATATAATAATAATAACAATAGCATAATATAATTAACAAGAAGCATCCTACATTAAATGAAGCACTATCACTTAAAATAACATTTAAAGTAAATCTAATAATAACAATAATAATAATAATAATAATAATAATAATAATGATAATAATAATGCTGATATAATAATAATAACAATAGCATAATATAATTAACAAGAAGCATCCTACATTAAATGAAGCACGATCACTTAAAATAACATTTAAAGTAAATCTAATAATAATAATAATAATAATAATAATAATAATAATAATAATAATAATAATAATAATGATAATGATAATAATAATGCTGATATAATAATAACAATAGTATAATATAATTAACAAGAAGCATCCTACATTAAATGAAGCACGATCACTTAAAATAACATTTAAAGTAAATCTAATAATAATAATAATAATAATAATAATAATAATAATAATAATAATAATAATAATGTAAGAATAAATTCTAGACAGTTCCAAGTTTCTGTACCCTTCGTTCCTGAGTCGCCCACAGACTACATATTTCGTTCCCAGTTCTGGCCGCATGTGAATTCTAAAGATACCCCAATTCCAACCCTGCTTTAAATAAAGGAAAGATAGTAGATGTACGAATGATTATTTTGCAAATTAAAATACCAATTTTTTTATAACTAATTTTCCTGGTAACATTACAGCTTCCTGAATTTGAACCAGGGAGTACACCTTTGCATGTCGCGTGCCAGCGACTCCACCTGGACTGCATTAAAATACTTCTGGCGGCAGGAGCTGACGTCACTGTAGTAGACGATGATGGAATGTCTCCCATTGATGTGTTGGGCGAACACGTGATGCCAGAAACTCACCCAAATGCAGCAGAAACGTAAGAAAGTAACAAAATTACTGCTTAGAAAATGTGATTTGAAATTTAATTCAATACCGGTACGTCAAATTATTACATACTGCCATTTTACAGATATCTAGTGATTGATTGATTAATTAAATTAATTTATTTATTCATTTAATAATTTATTTATTATTTACTTATTTAATTATTATTACTTATTTATTTGCTTATTTACTTATTTATCCAGTATTTATTTATTTACTCAGTCACTTACCTATCTCACTCACTCATCTATTTATTTACTTATTTCTTTTCTTATTTAAGTACTAATTTATTTATTTAATTACTTATTTTACTTACTTATTTGTTTACATATTTATGTATTTATTTAGATATTTACTTATCTACTCACTCATTCACCTCAATCACTCATCCATTTATTTATCTATTACATATTTATTTACTTATTTATTTAGTCACTTAGGCTATTTATTTTTTGCTTATTTATTTATATATTTATTTATTTACTCATTTTCTTACTAGCTTTCTTACTTATATGACTCACTGATCTATTTACTTATTTACTGACATATTTATTTATTTACTTATTTTTATATTTGTTTAGACATTTATTTACTTATTTAATTACTTATCCACTCACCCATTTATTTATTTTTTATTATTTATTTATTTATTGTTACGCATTTATTTACTTCTTTTTATTAATTATTTATTTACTCACCCACTTGCTTATTCACTCATCCATTTATTTAATTATTTATTTATTTAAGGTACTTATTTCTTTACTTATTTACTTATGCACTCACTTACTTACTGACGCACTCATCCATCTATTTATTTCGTTGGAATTTGGCAGTAAATGTTTCCATAGTGGAATGATTAAATTATTAGAAATTGTTATATTAGACCTAGAAACAAGTTAAGATAACTGAGTTTTTAAGCCCTATTTGAAGCAACGTGTAGCGTACCTTCTCAAAACTAAATCTAAAAACATGAACTCAAGTTTGTTGTTTCTGCATGTTTTAAAACTGCTGCTAATGTCTCCAGGACAGTTGAGATACAACAGATACTATTTTTATATTTTTGCGAGAAACATCTGTCCTCGAATTTAATTAGAAACCTGGTAATCGCTAGATGATGGGGTGGTTATTTATTCATGGTTGAAACTTCATTTCACGTAATCCGTCGGGGGCCTATTTTACGATAACATTATTAAAGAAAATTACACAAATCGACAGAAGAACTTCGGTTTCCAATTTACCATTGAACATCGTTATATAATGTTTTGTATTTGTAGGTTTTGAAATTTATTACATATTACGATAAAGTAAATTACGTAAAGCGAAAGCTCTTTATTTGATTTTCAATTTATTTATACGTTTGTGTTGACTACATCCCACATGTAACTCAGTTATTGGAATAAAACGATTGACTTATATTTTATGTCAATCGCAGGCTTGTAGATAAAAGTCATTCAGCGTTAAAAATCGCTAATGCAAGAACTGTTATGAGAGAGCCTTTTCATAAATACGTCTGCTGAACTTAAGATGGTTACAAGGAATCCAAAACAACACAATGTATACTCAAGAGAAAAGTTAGTATAATCTTTAATCTCCGCATAACCCGATTAAATAATATTAAAATCGTCATTTCACTCCTTTTTTTAACCTTTCTGCCTTACGTTCAACTTTCAGTGAGAGCTTCCGGCACTTTTTTTACATTCACGACGTCATAAGGTTTTTTTTTTCCGAGTCTAACCAAAGACAGACGATTTCACTGATTTAATAATTAATGGTACTTTCGAATGTACAAGTTCCCAATTTAGTACTTCATTTTTTAATTATGTCTGTTTCTGAAAATATTAATTATTTTGTAACGTGAAAAATAAAATATTGAATTTATCTGTTAATAATTCTAAGAAGGTTTCGTAGAGGCAGTAGGTAGAATTGTGGTCAATCATAACGATACTATTCTACAACTAAAACTCACATACGGAAGTAAATTTCATGAATAAACTTTTAATGCTCTCTTCCATCATTCATGTCACCCTTAAGAAATACAGAGTGATTTATATAGAACTAACATATTTCTTTCATTAATTGTTTCAAAACGAATTGTGCTAGCGACAACTTCTTATACCTAAAATGTAGAGGAATTTTCGGAGATTATTTACCTCTATAGCAAATGTTGAAAATGTCCTCCATCCTGCATAAGGCACAACTCAACACGTCGTTCCATGTTACTGGCCACTCGTTGGAGGACTCTGTCAATAGCTTGAATCTCCTGTGTGATGTTGTGCTTCAGATCGTCCAATGTCTGGGGACGTGTGGCGTGAACCCTGTCTTTTAAGTAATCCCATAGAAAGAAGTCCGGCGTTGTCAAATCCGGAGATCTCGGTGGCCACAGGTTCCTGGAAATTATTCGGTCGTCAAAGAAAAAAAAAATGTTATGGTTTATTTAACGACGCTCGCAACTGCAGAGGTTATATCAGCGTCGCCGGATGTGCCAATTTTTGTCCCGCAGGAGTTCTTTTACATGCCAGTAAATCTACTGACATGAGCCTGTCGCATTTAAGCACACTTAAATGCCATCGACCTGGCCCGGGATCGAACCCGCAACCTTGGGCATAGAAGGCCAGCGCTATACCAACTCGCCAACTAGGTCGACGTCGTCAAAGAAACTTGCAATTAGTTCCATGGATTCATTTGATGTATGGCATGTAGCGCCATCTTGCTGAAAATATTCTTGACTCAGCTCTACATCTCCAGTTGCTCAACAAACTCCATGAAAATCAGTCGGTACTCTGCAGTGTTCACAGACTGGTTAAAAAAATTGGTCCCACTATTCTCTGTGCGGATATTGCGCACCAAACTCCGATTTTAACCGGGTGCATAGGTGCTTCATGGATGACATGTGGATTTTCGATGGCCCAATGGCGTGAGTTCTGTGAGTTCACATAACCGGATAAATGGAACCATGCTTCACCTGTGAACCATGTGATGGACAATATGGCAGGATTTTGCACAATGAACGTCTGAAACCAACGACAATAATTCAATCTTTTATCCTTATCTGGTTCCTGTAGCTGATGTACAACCGTAACCCTATATGGCTTTAGGCTGCCAACAATAGGAATAAAACATAAACATCTGCGCATCTAGTGACAAGGAATCGAAACTCCAGAACATTCTGCTTAATTTGGTGCTAAAATTGGGTCATTGAATGAATTTCCAGCGGAATAATTAAAGAAAGAAATGTGTCAGTTCTATATAAATCACTCTGTATTAAAAAGAAATAAATGAACTTTGATTCTAAAATAATATGGATGATATTTATTTCTTCCTTTTAGTACAAGGCTTACTTTCATTTGTTAATAAAACAAAAAACAATGTTAAGAACAGAAGATATGGCATGCATAGCTTATCTGTGCCTTGAGGATAAGGCCTAAATTAGTGATGATGACCTAATGGCTAGAAACTCTCATTTAAATTTGAACACTGGATATATATTCGCATGTACTTGTAGCTTGTGAATCAGACATATTTACGGTGTTGCGTCACAGCATATGACGTCACACTTCTTAAATAAATATCAATCACAATTATGCAGTGATTATCTTATGGAGTTTATTAACATGTTACTAACTTCACAACTGTTTGAGCTGCAAAGAATCAAAGAACATATTCTGGAAGCCTATAAAATCTAGGTTTTTCAAAAGCGATGTAAATTCATATCCTACCATTTAAGGTAACCAGAAAATGTAAATGTACCATAAAATACAGTATCCCATATTTTTCTTTCTATCTCATTGACTCTTAAAACTATCCGCTTTGAAATATTCAAGACAGATCAAGATCATGAAAACAATAATTAGAAACATTGAGGCATAAGTGACAATTTTGCTCAAAAAAGTAGAAGAATTTCAATATTTATTATTTTTCACAAAGTCTACAGATATTACTTAATTCTGACAACTACAACCGTTTTCTTAAGTTAATATGGAAATGAGATTTGATCTTTTACATATAATTGGAAAATTAATATTATTAGTGTAATTTTTCACATTAAAAATCGTATTTCAATCCCAGATTAATCTATGAAAATGATTCTAATTATCATAATTTAATTATGTCTCTAAGCTTTGTGATAAAAATGTTCAAATCTTTCTACTAGTTTATGCAAAACATTGGCACATACCTGTGTTTTTAATATATTTTATGAACATTTTATATGTTCACTTGAATATTACAATTTATAGGTTATGTTGAACAGAGCTTCCTTAATCTGCATAAAAAAATCAGATGGATAGCATTAAAAGTTGATAAGACAGACTATTACAGAGCAAAACGTGAGCTGGTGTATTTTATAGTAGATTTACACTACCTGTTACCCCAAGAGAGACGACAGATAAAAAAATGCTCATTCTAATAAACAGAGCTAGGAAGTTGGTATCGAAACTGTTAAGTTGTGTGAGTTTGGACCATATCTCTACCGAATGAAAAGTAGTAGCGCAGCTCTCAATGTCAATGAACCAGGACGACAAACATGCACAGCCGGGTGGCAACCAAACTTATGCTCCAATCGTCCACGGTCTTAGAACAAGTAAAAAATAAATGAATAATTTATATAAAAAACAATAATTTGTAATTACAAACTTCATTAACTTCCAATCTGAAATAATTTAGCCATATATATAAAAATAACATACAAAGTATACAATTATGATTCTAGCCTCATTATAACAAATAACAATGAACATGTTCACTTCATCAAAAGAAACATTCCTTTTATATTCAGGAAAAATTGTACTCTGAAAATATTCGTTCTACGTCACAAGACGTTACTGAAGTAAATCTTAAGATACAGTATTTCTTATTACCAGATGAACAACAACTTTGTGAATCTAATAGTGTATCTGGTATGTGACACATAATATTGAACCCATACTTGTTTTCAAGAAAACTTTTCATTTCTATTGTAATGACAGCTAGGAAGTTCGTATTGTAATTCTGATGTTGAATGAACTTGGAGTGTAACGCAACCGAATGCATAGTAGTACATTAGCACGAAGCGTCAACAGACCAGCAAAACAAACAAAACAAGTATTCTATGAACATATTGACAGCTGGTAAATAAACTTGTCTTTCAACCAACATTTAACGAAGAATAATTCGGGAAACAAATAAACGTGTTACACACTCCTATTTGCATAATTATTTAATAACAGATGAGTTTACTTTTTTGGAATCATGCATAATAATTATTAACATTACGTAAATAATACAATAATAACAGAATAGCTAGCTTTGTTCAAAACCTAACTATTAATATAAATTATCAATATTCTTAAAACTAATCACGACTGTACCCAGCTCCACAGAATAATACTATGCGTTGTTTATGTGAACTGCGTATCGTCTGTAGCGGGCGAGAGCAGGGCTAGAGCTCTATATAGACAGAGTACCGCAACTGTCTTCCCTACCGCTTGCCGACAATGCGGCGCTCTGATTGGTTCACGTGACCTCGCGCGCTTCTCTGGACCCAAAGCCCGCTAGTAGCAGCATAAGAAAACCATTGAATTCAGTTAAATACCAATTTTCTTCTTAGTTTAAAGGCAGTAAAATGCCACAATGTTGTGCATATGGATGTTACACAAGGCAAGAGAAAGGTGTACATCTTTATCGGATATCTCAAGGGTAGAGAGGCAAGAAAAGAAGAAAATTGTGGGTGGCAAGGATAAACCGCGTGTCCATTTAGAAAGAAATTTATCATACTAAGTACGAATTATATAAGAAAAAGGTAATATAAGATTTACAAGCTTACATTGCAGCTCTGTACTGCTGTATACTAATATTTCTATAATTTCAGTAATTGCATGCACAGCTATGAAAATAATACTTTATAATTTCTATCATGGAGGAAGTTGCTGTTACCTCGTCTGACAAATTTCTCTGAAGTTGGGGAAAATTGAACAAACTTGAATTCTCTGTCTGGTGCAACATCCAGGCGATGACAGTATTCTGATTTTTTTCTTTGTCACCTTTATTGTTTTTATTAGCCACCGATCCATAGAAATGGCACTGTACGAAAATTAATACAATTAATATTTCATAAGTTAATATGCTAGAAACTGTAGCCACACGGTTTTTCATACACACGTTACACAGATTTTTAACACAAACACATTGATGAATATTAATAACTAATAATGACATTTTTTGTCATTAAACCGTATGCGCTTTTCCCTACAAAAGGATCCACTTTCACTGTTCCAAAAACGTATACTTAACATTTCGCACCAACTTAACACAAACTAATGTAGAACAGTCGAGAATGACTGAAGCTGTCAGACAAAAAAATAAAAACTGACGTTTAAAGTCAAAGTAGTACTGGAGAAGGATTTTAGAAAGCTGAAGAACAAAAATAATCCTTATATTTGAAAGGAAAATTGACACATGTAATATTCTTGAAAATAGGCCTAAAACCTTTGTTATACGTGCACTTAGAATTGGGAGAGAAATAAAACCATAAAAACGAGACGTGACGGTCTCACAAGTTCAATGAAAAGAAGGAAAAACGGCAAACCTTGCCCTTCAACATTTCTGAAAAGTAGAGACTTTCATTCTATATAAAAAAAAAGGAGTTACCCATTTTTAAAGTTATTGTTTTCGTAACGCGATAAGTGGATTGGGTGACACTTTCAATGTTTCGTTTTAGAAATTCGGTGTCCATCATTCTTCCACCGTGGCTGTTTGAGGATCATTAGAAGAAAAAAACATTACTTGAGCTCTAAAAATTAGTTTCCTTTTAACATCTCTCTTTAGTTACTGCTTACGGAAGGTCAATATTTTTCTTCCCCTTTTATGACTCTGCCTTTCCGAATACTGTATTCAACAAAACTCTTCCCCTTTTACGATCATGTATGCCACATAGCGAAGAGGAGATTTTCAATGTAAAGTTACAACACATTATTGACCAGTATAACTAAAAACTATCCTCTAAATAAGTCTCCGAACATATTACAGATATTCCTAAATGAAACGAAACAAAATATTATTTTGTTATTAATTAAAAGGGCATGATAAATCGAGAAGTAGTGCAAAGTGTGGTAGCAGAAGTGTTGGAATGAGAGAGGCAGTTCGAACTTTGAAGTAATTTAGGTCCCATTATAAATATTACAATGTTAAAATTGACAATATGGATGGAAGAACTCAGGAGCCAAGAGCTGCCGAACTTTATTTTCTTTTAAATAGAAATTATAAAAATATCTTATGATGAGTTGCCAGACCTAACACGTTGCAAATTTTTAATGCAATGTATTCCACTGTATTTATTTTTATTTTTTTGTTTCTTATTTTTATTGTGTAATGATGTAAATCGTGTTTATTTGTCACTTTACACCAATATGTATCCCACTGTGTTGTTTTATATTATTTATTATTATTATTAGTCTATTTTTTATTGCGTACATTTTATTCAATAGTCGGTTTCTGCTTTAATTATGTGAATCTTACACGTAATCTAATATTAATATGTATTCCAATGTGTTTATTTTTATTTTTACTGTGTACATTTTTTATTGAATTATCGGCTTCTGTTTTTGTGTGATTAGTATTTGATTCTAATAACATTAATATGTATTCCACTATGTTTATTTTTATTTTATGACGTAAAGGTTTATGTAACCAGGACCTCTTTTGATTTCATTGTGTACCTAAATCGTATCAGTATGTAATTACTTAATTCCGATCCAGTTGTTGTTCAACTATGTAAGGAAGTTTTAATCCTGGTTGAGTGTAAGAGAAGACCTTACGGCCTTAACTCTGCCAGGTTAAATAAAGCCATTATTATTATTATTATTATTATTATTATTATTATTATTATTATTATTAAACCATAGTAAAGTGTAACTATTGTAAAGATTCATTTATGAAAATATGAGAATTTTAATTAAATTTTTTATTGGTGCATTTTTTTTTTTACTAATTTTCTCATAACTGCAATTTTAGCTACGCACTTCTTCCATCAATCTCGACAATTAATGCTAGCCTTACAAACATATTTCAGGCAACGCATTACACTGAGAGTGACCGAAAATGGTCATGATTATGATTTTATATTCGAGTACCGGTATTTGCTTCAAATAATTTTATTTCAATGTTCTAATTTATTTATCTATAAGTTTGTGTTTGCCTTAAAAACAAATGTACTAAAATTACTAAAATATTGAGCTTTTATTGTAGAATATTACAAACAAATATGAAAGTAAAGAGTTCTACTGAAACTGAGTAGGCCAGCCATCTTATTTCATGTATTCTGTTCGATATTGTATGTGAATAACTGCCATCAAACTACATAATATACTTCTTAAAATTCTACTTGTAAAACAAGAGTGTTATGGTGCGCCTGAGTGTCCTAGTTCAAAACATATCATGGAATAATACTTGCAGTACGCCTACATATGTATTTGCTCTCCCTTCTTGCCAGAGCTGATACGCGAATAACATGTATTTGCAACGCTTCTAATTGAGATATTACATTTAAAAGTTCATAGTGTCATGCGTGAGACATTTAGCTACATGTCAGTATATTTAAAATTATTATCAGTGCCCTAGAATGAATTTACAGCATAAAAACTGAGAGAGCGCGTCAATTTCCCTATTCCAGCAATGTTAACAGAACGAGCGCTTGGGTCCACCGTCGATCTTTGCGGTACTCTGTCTATAAATAGCTCTAAGCAGGGCAAGACGCGGGTGACATCTATATTCCTCGGTGTACTCAACTGAAATCTACTGTTTCCGTACAAACTTCTTATCTATGCTAATAAATTATCACACATCTATAGTCGAAATCTATTATACAGTAAAACATGTTAATGTATTATATTTACAATAAAAACAACTTAGTCTTAAAGCTATTTATTTTCTGAGCATTTTACATACAGTTTTCAAACTTGTAGCTTGTACAGTTGCTGAGCTATTAAGCTCTGAACAACTCTTACACTTTCCCGTTATCATTCCAGCAGTAGAGGGAAATCTATGTTTTACCTCACAGATAGACTTATTCACGTGAAAATATTTCAATCACAGCATCCCGAATACAGAGCCGACACGTTATCCCGCAAAGAACACTTTCAAGTTTCAGTAAAAAAAAATTCTGGCGCATTTAAATACGAGTATACATTTACGCTTGACCTTTAAAACTTCAAACAAAACAATAGATGTACTCGTATGACTTCTTGAAATGTCACTGCCAACTTCATGCCAATATTTAAAATGTCATCACTACCGCAAAGGATTTGGTTACATGTACATGTTATAGGCCTACTGGATCTTATAGCAACCACATACGTATCTGTAGCCGCTCGCCATTTCATCTGTATTATAAAAGAGATTCTCAGACCCATACAGTAAAGCAGACACAACCGTAGCTTCATACATTTTTAAAACAATTCCTTATTTTTTACTTGGTTATTTAACGACCCTGTATCAACTGCTGGGGAGTCCCCACCTGTGGAGTAACGGTCAGCGCGTCTGTCCGAGAAACCAGGTGGCCCGGGTTCGAATCCCGGTCGGGGCAAGTTACCTGGTTGAGGTTTTTTTCGGGGTTTTCCCTCAACCCAATATGAGCAAATGCTAGGTAACTTTCGGTGCTGGACCCCGCACTCATTTCACCGGCATTATCACCTTCATTTCATTCAGACGCTAAATAACCTAGATGTTGATACAGCGTCGTAAAATAACCCAATAAAATAAATAAAATAAAAATCAACTGCTGGGTCATTTAGCGTAGATGGAATTGGTGACAGAGAGATGGTATTTGGCGGAGTACTGCCGAGGATTCACCATAGATTACCTGACATTAGCCTTACGCCTGGGGTAAACCTCGAAAAAACCCAACCCTGGTAATCAGCCCAAGCGGGAATCGAACCCACACCTCAGCGCAATTCCTGTTCAGTACGCAAACGCGCTACCGCCTGAGCTGCGCCGGTGACTCAATTCTTTATTACTTAGATAGCTAAACATTGTTATTAGGATGATATAGATTGTTATTTACTTTCCGCATTCCGATATAATTAAATTCTCACGTCTTCAGTTAAATCCGCGTCGCTGTTATTTCCGTCAGCCCCCAATCATATCACAGCTCGGGCACATTCAAACGCGAGCGTCTTGTTATTGGCCGCTGATGACGTTGTGCACTTCTACTGCTACCACATTTAGCAAACAGCTATTAATTTACTGTCTTGCAGTGTTGCCAACTCGATTCTTAAAAACCCGCTATGAAACAGCGCAGAAGCCGCTAAATTGTTACACTGTCAATATAAAATAAGATTATTTTACCACTGTGAGTGCTAAAAATTTCTCGCTAAATCCTAATATCATCAATACACACTCATATACATAGGTCTACACATGCACACACACACACACACACACACACACAAACACGCGCACACACTTGGTAATTCACATGAAGAAAAAATGAAGATGTAAGAAAGAATGAACGAAAGAAGAAAGAGTGGAGAGAGAGAGAGAGAGAGTGTGTGTGTGAGAGAGAGAGAGAATAAGGAAAGGGATAGCTGTCCTATAACATGGGTACTGTTTGGTTTCACCAAATAATCAATTTCTTTGTGTATTAAAAAATAAAATTACCACATAGTTAAGATTTTTTGGCAACCATCCCTAAAACCGAATAATTTATTTATTAATTTATAACACTGTACAAAAGGCGATTTGCAGTCAACAAAGAAGAAATGAAAGATTTGAGTCCCTGTATCCTGGACATTTACTGTATCAATACTAAATAAATCGACCGTTCTGGATTAACAGTTAGAATTTCTGACCGTGAAACTAGTGGGCCCGGGTTCAAGTCCTGGTTAGGACAAGTTACCTGGTTGAGATTTTTCCGGGGTTTTCCCTCAACCCATTAAGAGGAAATGCTGGGTAACTTTCAGAGATGGACTCTTCATCTCATTCAGACACTATATAACTATAGCAGCTGATAAAGCGTCGTACAATAACTCATTAAAATATATAATATAGTGTAAAAAATGAATAATTTCATGCGCTCCAAACAATAACACAATCATCTTACGTAGATATACGAAGTATATAGCTAATTCTTTACAAATCTATACAAAACAGTGCTATGTATATTGTAAATACAGGGACATCATTTTATTTTTACTTCAATTTTTATTGTACCTGAGTTTTTGAATGTACTTCACTCCCACCCCTTCTACTGATGAACTTCCAACTGTCCTCCAGACAGAATCAAGGTCGCATATAGTAAACAGCATAGAGTTAGTGACTATAGTACGTTCCAGAAATATGTTCGCGTTTTCCAGTGACAAAAGAGCTTTCAATATTGAATCATATTCTCGCACAGGTACTGTCCGTTTGCCTACGTCGCATCCTGATTTCCCCCACTGCTTCTGCTCGCCCCTCTGTAAAAGCTGGGCTGTCTTAGCTCTTTTATGAAAACATTAATTTGTGTTAGGAATTGGACGTTTACGTAATATTATATAACTGTTCACAATAACTAAAATAGAAGAGTCTTGTTAAGTAATTAACTGTCACGTGATTTCCCCCGTTTTTACGATCCTACGGCATAACCACTTGGACGGACAGTAGATAGCATGTCTGAGTAATTTTATCTGTGCGGGTCGGGTAGAAATGAAGAATGAATTTACAGTACGTAAGGTAGACTGTTCTTTTATAGAGTAGGTACACAATTATTTCAACATGAGTTACTAATACGAAGGACGAAACTGACAATTGGAATTAGATGCAATAGTTTATAGTGCGATAATATGCACAAAAGAACTGAATCCTGTATCGAAATGAACGGCCACCATTTTCAAATATGTGTTTAAATATCCATATTATGATTATTTTTCAATTTAACTTTATTCTCTAAATTGTACGCCAATGTGCTGTAGACAGTATAATATACACTGCATAATGAATACGTTCACATGGATAACTCAGTTCGTGAGTAAAAACACTTATTGTTAATACAGTACTGCATTATGATTAAACAAAAACCTAATGAAAATTATCGAACTCAAAATCGCGATATTTCCTAGTTTACGTAAATGGATGAAGTACTCTTCTTCCCTCCTATACCTATTAAAGTGATTTGTTTGTGTTTTACGCCAGTATCATCGAACTGCAGCCGAGGAATGGGGTAGCGAACGGTGTTTCCGGTTGTCTAAAGGTATAGCCAGGTTAATATTAAAAATGTTAGTAAAAATAAAATGATGTCCCTGTATTTCTAATATTATATTTATATTTTCGAAAATAGTTACCCAAAATCAATATGGAACTATCTTATGGAGATGATTCCTACTAAGCTGCAACTAATCAACTAGGTATTTATAAACTTATTTCACAATTAGCACGAGAAAGTAATCACTAAGATTCGGATAAATTAGCTGTATTAGAATAGGCTGCATAGCTGTATGGGATAGGGTCTTGACTTGCTTCAGACTGAGTAAACACTACCCCCTTCCACTATAGTCGGTGCATTTCGAACTGGCGGCTCAAGATCAAGCAATGGACTACAATTTTAACGTGTGCTAACCCCATTCCTGGATCATTCTCCTCAACTAAAGTCAGCTGGGATAGCCGGGATTATCAGTGCTTCACAGTTTTCAGTTTAGTGACTCGTGCACGGTTAGTACGTTTGTACGTGATCTTGACCCGCAAGTTCGAAATGCACAGACAATAGCTTAAACTCTACCTACGCACGGACCAAGGATGCCTATTGTGGTACAGATACTTTATCCGAATCATAGTGACCACCAAAAATTATATTCTTAAGTGATGAAGTGTTAAAAATTGTGTAATCAAAATATATAATTTGTTTTTGTTAAATTTCAGATTTTTCGAGGCTTGCCAGATTCTGTTGGACGCTGGAGCGGAGTTGTTGCCGAAGAATTCCAAATGCCGAACGACTGCAATGCATACAGCTGTAATGCTACAATCTCTTGACGTTATCCCGATTATAGCCACAGCCTCGGGCTGTAACCTGAGCCTAGACAAGAACGGCCTCACACCGATGCACCTTGCAGTGTCGCTCCGTCTTGACGCCCCGCTCAGAGTTCTGCTTCAAATTTATGCAACAAAGATTGACAGCCCGTGCCAGACATCGAACGAAGAATGTTGCCAGTCGAATAACAACGAGACGACGAACGTATACGGATTTACTTCTGTCGACATGAGGGATAAATACGGCAACACAACCCTACATGCGGCCCTAAAAAGTCAGTGGAGGGCAGGAGTTGGCATTTGTCTGGAGGCGGGAGCAGATGTGTGCGAGAGGAATCATGAAGGGGCTACAGCCCTTCATCTGGCAGCCGAGGCTGGCAACCCGGACATTCTAGAAGAGATCCTCAATATCCCAGAAAGTAAACTGGTAAGCAACGTACATTCATTTGTTTTTGTGCTATGTTCATATGTAGACAGTGGAATGTTATGTTTTATTTAACGACGCTCGCAACTGGAGAGGTTATATCAGCGTCGCCGGATGTGCCGGAATTTTGTCCCGCAGTATAGACAGTGGATGCGGGATGACTTATCGTTGAATGTAGGTGCACATTTACTATATGTTACATTTTTTTCATTCAGACCACAGGTTTTAAACGTAAACAGACGACGTCAACATGCTACTGTCTCTCCGTACAGTCAGAAGGAAAAGAAAATAAGGTACTATAGTACTGTAGCATATACCTTGCAAGTTCAGTCCTCCTCATCATTGATGCAATTATCAGCGTTGCAGTAAACGACGATATATTCTCGTAAGTTGTCGAAGCTGAATCGTCTTCGCCTATCGCTTAAACAGTTTTTGTATCGAGAGAATTTCTGAAGAAAAACTCTAAAATGGGGATCACTCAATTTCTTTAGAGGAATATTTGCACTGAGCATCATGTTGCACGTGTCGTTTAGACCCGCACAATTAAATGAAGCGTCGGCTGGAACAACGTTGTAAGTTACAAAATTTTTATTCGGCGTGTTTCCGTGTAATAATGTTGTATGTCATGTTACCTTGCTATACTCTTTGGCTTGCAACTGTCCATCAGTGCAATACGTGAAATTTGTCCACTCAAAAGTTTGATACCCTATAAGAACAACGTTCTACGTGTACACATTTTTGCAGCTCCTGTAAATTTGACTAAATGTAACTTATAACGTTGTTCCAGCCGACGCTTCAAATGATGATGATGATGATGGTTCCTCAGATTTCATTTCAACGCATTTCCTGTGCGATGTACTGTTGCAATGTTTCTCTATAGCCTGAGTTGTTCTGGTTTTTATTTCAATTTTACATACATTACACACGATATTGTCTTCGTTAATACATAAAATTCACTCTCATACTTCTTAATTGCATTTCATATCTCTAAGCGAATTTAACGTTTTGACTTCGACATTATGAATGGATCAGCACTACACTATTCAACTCGTACTAAATACTTGAGCAGGATAACACAACTGCACATATTGCGTTGCAATGTTACTATGAACGGACCAGGTTTGCTTCGTTCTGTACGCGCTGTACTCGCCAGGTACACAAAAGACGTACAGCGCGGCACGTGCCATATACTCCGATACGAAACAACTTCACTTTTCCTTACTGTAAGTCATCCCGCATCCACTGTCTAGTCATATGGCATGTTATAATCTCTAGGTATATCCGTCCTTTACTCAGTTGATTTGTAATAAATAATTAAAAATATAAATGTTAAGCCAATAAAACTATTCGAACTCAAATGCCAAACAACAATGTCAAAGCTCATACGCACACCATAAGAGTACTTAGAAAGGAAAAACGAGTAAAATAAGGCTAATAAAATAAAATTAAGTATGATTATTTATTTCTTTTTATTTATTTATTTATTTATTTATTTATTTATTTATTCATTTATTTATTTATTTACTAGCCGTACCCGTGCGCTCCGCTGCACCTGTTAGAAATAAATATAAAGTAATTACATAATTAAAATAGGACGTTTGATCCAGGGAACAACTTTTACAACAGCGCAAGATAATCTGCTTCGCTCATTACCCAATTTTTAATAACTCATTTATCTCATTAAATATCAGTCCTATCAAACTTTTGTAAAGGATAAGACTTATCGGAAATCATTTTTAAAGAAACTTTTGTTATGTAACATTTTTCAGAAAAATCAATAATAAGCGAGATATTTCGATTTAATTCAGCACCCCTTATAACCCCCGTTTTAAATAAAGTGTTTTGGATGCCATATAGCCTAAAATCTAAGTTACAACGAACTTAATTTATATTCCAATTTTCATATAAATCGGTTCAGCCATTATCGCGTGAAAAGGTAACAAACATACAGACAGACATACAAACAAAAATTTCAAAAATGCGATTTTCGGTTTCAGGGTGGTTAATTATATATGTTAGGACCAATAATTTTTGGAAAATCGAAAATTACCAGAAAAATTTCGGCTACAGATTTATTATTAGTATAGATATAGATTTAACATGGTAGAGATAAGCCATGAGGCCTTCTCTTCCCCTCTACCAGGGGATTACAACTACAATATAAAGAATACAATTACAATTATAATTACAATTAATATTGAATTTACAAATACAATAAAAATCAAAGTACTAAAAGAATTAACAGACTAATGAAAGCTAGACAGTTCATTGTAAAAAATTAAGAAGAGAGAAAATATTTTTATTAACTAAGTAAAAATTAAACCTACTCTACGCAGTAAGAAAATACTTAATAAGTTTGCTTTTGAACGCTACTAAATTCCGACACTCTCTGATGACTCTGGGTAGGGTATTCCACAAGCGTGAAAGCGAGATTGTGTATGATGATGAATACGATGAAGTCTTATGTGTTGGTATGGCTAGTATGAGGCTATTTTGCGTGCGTGTGAAGAGACTATGATACGATGACAAGTAGCTGAAACGGGAGGCAAGGTAGGTAGGTGTAGAGGTGTGAAGGACTTGGAAAAGGAGAACAAGAGAATGAAAATTTCTACGTTCGTTAAGCCGTAGCCAGTTTAGAGTTTGGAAGGATGGGGTAATGTGGTCAGCGCGACGGACGTCGCAGACGAAGCGAACACAAGAATTATGAACACGTTGTAATCTTTGCGACTGGTTGACATTGAGGTCGGTCAGTAGAGAATCACAATAATCGAAGTGGGGCTTTACTAGCGTTTTCACTAGTATTTTCTTGAGTGATAGCGAGAGGAATTTTCGAATGCTGTTTAAGGAATGTAGTATGGAAACCACTTTTTGTTATAATATGGGTTACTTGATAATTCCAGTTTAAATGCGTGTCAAAGTAATCTCCAAGGTTTTTAACAAAGGAAGCAAAAGGGATTATTGTGTCGTTTAACTTGCCTGGAAGAGCAGGAGTAATGTTGCATAATAGACGTTGGTGTCCCACTAGGATTGCTTGTGATTTTCTTGCATTGAGAGTCAAACCAAACTTTCTGGCCCATGCAGATATGGATTGAAGGTCCTCATTAAGATTGTGTATTGCGTCATTGAGTGAGTCAGGGGTTGTATGGATATAGATTTGTAAATCGTCTGCTTAAAGGTGATGCTTACAGTGCAGTAGAGTCGAAGGGATGTCCTTTACGTAAACAGTGAATAGTAGTGGTGATAGAACAGATCCCTGTGGGATTCCAGAATCAACGATACGCCATGAGGAAGTTCGACTTCCAATGGAAACACACTGCTGACGTTCGCTGAGATAAGAGGAGAACCAAGAGACTGTGTTTTCTGATAGTTGGAGTAATTGTAATTTTCTCGTCAGTAAGTCGATATTTGCTGTGTCAAACGCTTTGCTGAAGTCAAGTAGTGTCAGTATTGTAATTTTACGTTCGTCCATAGCTTTTCGGATGTCTTCCGTTACTTCCAACAGTGCAGTCGCTGTACTGTGTCGAGTCCTAAAACCTGACTGATGTGTGTCCAAGAGTTCATAACTGTTTAGGTAGTCAATGAGTTGTCTGTGTACTATCCTCTCTAACGCCTTCGATAAGGTAGGTAGAATACTAATAGGTCGATAGTCGTTGGGATTAGTCGGCGTTTTAACTTTGGGCATTGGGCGCACAAAGGCATTTTTTCAAGCTTTAGGAAAAATGGATGTCGTCAGCGGAGCGTTGAAAATGTGTGTCAGTGTTGGTAAGATTACGTCAATAAGTTATATGTAAAGTTATATGTCAAGATGCGAAAGTTGGGTCATAAGACACGGGAACTATTTTTTTTTTTTGTGGGCATTCGAGCGTCGGTGGAAATTGAGAGATGCTGCTTTACCTGCAGACTTACTAAAGGCTTTACCAACAACCAAAAATGTATTTAAAAATAGGCTTAAGGACCTTACTAATAGACGGTAATTATACACAGTACTTAAAGGTGTAAACGATATGTTGTTATTGAAGTGTTGTATCAGTGAAGAATTATGTTGTGTCAGTGAAGTGTGTTGTATCAGTGAAGAAGTATGTCGTGTCAGTGAAATGTGCTGTGTAAGTGAAACGTGTTCCTGTCAGTGAAGCTGTATAGGTTATAGTGACAGTGCAAAGTATTTGAACAGTGAAATGTTTTTGAAGTGTTAGTGAAATCAGGATAGAATCAGTGAAATGTGTCGTAGTTCCAGTGCAGTGAGTGAGTTGACAGTTTAAATGAGTGTAATGTTGAAAGGTACTTGTGCAGATATGAACATATACTCGTGGATTTTAGTTCGATCTTAGTTTTAAGATACAAACTAGAATATTTCAAATGTTATTTTAAGTGATCGTTTCATTTAATTTAGTATATTCCCCTATTGTTGTTATTATTATTATTATTATTATTATTATTATTATTAGTATTAATTATTAGTATTATCATTATTGTATTTTTAATTAATAAGTTTATTATTGTCATTATTGAGTGTAATTAGTTACCACTGCCACCGGGTATATACCCATTGCAGTGTGAATAAATACATACATACATGAAAGGACAAGGACTGGACGAAAAGTACGGACATTTAACAACACGCCACTATTTTGTTCCTTATGTTTATTACAGTCGTTGCCATAACATTACAGGGTTCCTGTGCCAGAATCATTACAGCATTCATACCGGTTCTAAAGGCCCTCAAAGTAGCTACCCACCTCGCGATTGTCCGGTATGGAAGGGCATTATTTCCGACAGCTTCTACCAGCATTCTGTGGCATTCTCTGGCATTCCTCCCACGGAGAACAGCTATTTTGATATACGAATGTTGTAACGGTGTTACACTGATAACTGATTTAACATGATTCTCTGTTCTATCACAGCAGAGTCCGTGGATAGCCAGAGTAGCGCAATCGGCCGCCATTGTTATTCCATTTCAACCTCTTGGGGTAGGAACATTTAAAGTAAAACTCAATTTAGGCCAGTGTAAGTGGCCCTTAAAATTAAAAATATCTTATTCTGATTTAGGTTAAATAAGCCACATTCATTCCCTTACAACTGTATACGTCAAATAACGCGCGCTGGAATAACAATGGCTAATTTGTCGGCATTTCCGGCGAAAAGGATTGCGGTACTCTGGATATCCACAGACTCTGTATTACAGACAAGCACAGAGCCATCTTGTGTTGTGGACACACACTATGACTGCACGGCTTCCCTGCGATATGTGACATTTTGTGATATCAATCCTCACTTTTGAAAAAAAAAAATAATTGCCAAGACCTTACCCCATTATCTCCCGACTTAGTTGCCTCAAAAGTGATGCCTTATTGGTGTCATTTATGAGCTTCAAACCTGTCTTCTGACAATTGACTCAACAACAACGCTAATGCATTAACTCGTATGGGATTCGAAATTTAAATTGCGGTCTCCACGTACCGATAAAATAAAGAAGGTTTCAATGAAAAAAAAAAAAAAAGATTCACTTCACGTCCCTTGTCAAATAGTGAGATTATTGGTATTATCAATGAGATTATTTATTTATTTTATTGGGTTATTTTACGACACTGTATCAACATATAGGTCCAAAGATGTTGATAAAGCGTCGTAAAATAATCTACTAAAAAAAATCTAGGTTATTTAGCGTCTGAATGAAATGAATATGATAATGCCGGTGAAATGAGTCCGGGGTCCAGCACCGAAAGTTACCCAGCATTTACTCGTATTGAGTTGAGGGAAAAAACCGGAAAAAACCTCAACCAGGTAATCTGCCCCGACCGGGAATCGAACCCGAGCCACCTGGTTTCGCGGCCAGACGCGCTGACCGTTACTCCAGAGGTGTGGACTCAATGAGATAATGGTGGAAAGAATATGGCAGAATAAATCGAACTACTGGGATGAAGAACAGCTGATCGTAACACACTACTGCGATCTATCGGAATATTTGTAATGATGAGATGATACAACAATACATTTTCAAGACATTTTAGTGTTCAAGTAAGTCAATATTTTATTGCATTAGAGTACTTTATTTTTTCTAATCTTTATATAGGCTATCTACTTTCTTGTAATCGTGTAATGGTCAATTAAATCCCACTCGAGTTTTGATTTTCTCTAGATAAATCAAAACCTCTAGTGAGACGACTGTAGATACAGAACGTGACTTTTTCCGCTTTTTTGATCACGAGTCTCAAAGAATTAGTCTTTGTACACTTTATAAGGTACCAATCATTATTCCGTCGTACCATGTAAGAAGACTTCTCAGACAATGTGGCTTTTATTAACGAGTAACCGACGAAGAACGTCATCAACGAGATACAGGTACAACTGAATTATTATACTGAGAAATCCTTACTAATGAGATTGGAGTGCAATCCCTGATATGTCCTGAGCGATTTATGTTCGACAAAGCGACTGATAGACGGGTTTTCCTCGAATCCAGTTGTCTCCTCTTTCACTGTAGTTATCGGTTGCTTCAGAACACCACATCACTCAATGTAAGAATTAATACTAAATAATTTTCTCATATAGGGAGGAAAAATAAGTGAAATTTTCCTATTTATCATCGCATTACTGTGGAAAATTATATGTAAATTTGGAAGAGTGACTACAGATTTTTATTGCAACTGGAAGGATGTGTTTTTAAAAATTGCACTCAAATGTTTAAGTCTATGTTATATTCGTTGAATCGTTTACACATTAAACAATTAAATTAATTGAAGGATAAAGCAGAAAATGTAACCGACATTTTAATGAATCATAAATGGTGTCACAGTTTTAAACCCCTTAATAGTGATAGGCTACATTTTTTTTAAATTAACCATTGACAATGTTCTGTTCATTAAAACAAACACCTTATATTACTTACTTACAATTAGCTTTTAGGGAACCCTCAAGTTCATTGCCGCCCTCACATAAGCCCGCCATCGGTCCCTATCCTGTGCAAGATTAATCCACTCTCTATCATAATATCCCATCTCCTTCAAATCCATCCTCCCATCTACGTCTCAGCCTCTCCAAAGGTCTTTTTCCCTCTGGTCTCCCAACTAACACTCTATATTCATTTCTGGATTCGCTCATACGTGCTACATGCCCTGCCCATTTCAAACGTCTGGATTTAATGTTCCTTATTTATGTCAGGTGAAGAATACAATGCGTGCAGTTCTGTGTTGTATAACTTTCCCCATTCTCCTGTAACTTCATCCCTCTTAGCCCCAAATATTTTCTTAAGAGCCTTATTCTCAAACACCCTTAATCTCTGCAAATCTAGTCTTTCAGGTAAAGCTTCCTGTAATTATTCACTCTTAATCTCTGTTCCTCTCTCAAAGTGAGAGTCCAAGTTTTACAACCATACAGAACAACCGGTAATATAAGTGTTTTCCATTTTGAATCTTGCGTACACTACTTTTAACACTTGAATATAATTAATTGATTAACTAGCGGACTTACTCGTGTTAATTATGTAAGATTTGTGCGGCTTACAGCTGTTTCAGTGCTTCACGCACCATCCTCAGAGCCTACTAGATCACGGCGTCATCTCGAACTTCTCTGCCTGTTATGTGGGTGTGTTTGATTGTTGAAAGGTGTTGAAGTGTGGAGTCAAATAGTGTGTGTGTACAATACGAAATATACAAACACACTAAAACACACCCCAATCACATTCTCAACGCACATATCAATTTCAGTACACACACTATTTGACTCCACACTTCAACACCTTTCAACAATCAAACACGCCCACATAACAGGCAGAGAAGTTCGAGATGACGCCGTGATCTAGTAGGCTCTGAGGATGGTACGCGAAGCACTGAAACTGCTGTAAGCCGCACAAATCTTACATAATTAACACGAGTAAGTCCGCTAGTTAATCAATTAATTATAAACTGTTTCCTAAATTCTAACTTTCATATTTTTTGACAGCAGACTAGACGACAAAAGCTTCTCAACCGAATAATAACAGGCATTTCCCATATTTATTCTGCGTTTAATTTCCTCCCGAGTGTCATTTATGTTTGTTACTGTTGCTCCAAGTACATCTTATATTAGCTGATTTTATTTTAATTTGATTTTATCACGTTTATTAAAAACGGCCTCTTCATCTCGCAAACCAAGATGACATTTTGAGATTTCGGAAGACTATGGAATTATATTTTGAAATTTATTAAAATACATATTTTTTAATATTCCTGACTAATTTCTATTGACTGTTTATTCACATATTCTATTTAATTAATTTACAATAAGAGACAATTGACAAGATTTATGGCCATGTGGTTTTGCATGAATAAATAATGCTGTATATTAACATGGGTTATAATAAACTTTTGGAAGTAAATAATATAGCATACGGACTCCCCTTCTGAGTAGGAATGGACATTGTTCAGTTTATCTCGTGGGTAACGAGAAATACTGGCTATGGCGCGATGTCATATCCTTAGTCATAACATGACCAACATTGAATAAGTTTATATATAAATGCAAGTTTAACATGAGTTTAATATAGCATTTTCTTTGTTTTTTAGAACTTTGAACACGTATTTATACAGGGTGTTTCAAAAATACGGGGCATAATTTCAGGCATGTATTTCCCACGTGTAGACAATCAAAATAGTTCATTACAACATGTGTCCGGAAATGCTTTATTTCCGAGTTATGGCCTTCACAACATTGAAATTCACCGGAACGTTTTTCTTTCGCAATCAGCATGTATGGGCGTATGAAAACCCACGTGCAACTGTTCCATCTCATCACCAGGTTCGGTTCTCCCTCAACATGTGGGCCGGTATCATTGGTGATCGATTAGTTGAACCCCATGTACTTGTAAACAGACTTACGGGGCAGGCGTACACAAACGTCCTGGAAAACACCATACTTCATGTTTTAGAAGACACTCCACTGATCAATCGTCAACACATTTACTTCTTGCATGATGGCGCTCCTGCACACTTCAGTCGTACGGCTCGCCGGTACTTGGATCGAAGGTTTCCTGATCGATGGATAGGTAGAGGTTGCCCAATTGCTTGGCCTCCACGCTCACCTGATCTGAACCCTCTCGATTTCTACTTGTGGGGCCATTTGAAATCATTGGTTTATTTGTCTCCGGTTTCTGATTTGGAATCCCTTCGGAATCGAATTGTGGCATGTTCTGAGGACATACGCAATACTCCTGGAGTTTGGGATCGTGTTCGCAGGTCAATGAGGCATCGATGTGAGGTCTGTATTCAAGCAGGAGGTGGACATTTTGAACATCTTCTGTAATGACAACGACCT
Source organism: Periplaneta americana (assembly GCA_025594305.2). Taxonomy (NCBI): domain Eukaryota; kingdom Metazoa; phylum Arthropoda; class Insecta; order Blattodea; family Blattidae; genus Periplaneta; species Periplaneta americana. Next base: position 31,680,299 of record JAJSOF020000011.1, read on the forward strand.
GCGGAAAGAAAAACGTTCCGGTGAATTTCAATGTTGTGAAGGCCATAGCTCGGAAATGAAGCATTTCCGGACACATGTTGTAATGAACTATTTTGATTGTCTACATGTGGGAAATACATACCTGAAATTATGCCCCGTATTTTTGAAACACTCTGTATTAGGCGAGTATCAAGATGGCCATGACTAGATCAAAATAATCATGTGTCTCTGATTCGCGCCTTAGCCTGTCTTTCCCGTTAGCTATGAGTGTATCATGTGTGACGTAAGAATTTCCATAACAACTGAAATCGAATTTCCGTTTCATAAAATCCTTGCATTATTAATTTTATCATTATAGCTAATTTATGTCGAATATAGACTTACATAGATTTTGAGTTCATAGCTATTTTGTATTTGAGACAGGAAAATAAAAATCTCCCTAATTCCAATAAACCAAATTGTACAGGAGAGAGAAAAACTTATCTGTCTTACTAACTTCAAATATTATACATTTACGTATTAATATTGTGTAAAATTACATTCTCTATCAATTAAATACTTAAAAACCTAAATTCTTACATTTTCTTAAGTTACAATTTGGAATAAACACTGCTGGAGTTAGTGGTTTTCTGACTTCCACAATTTATGAATTAAGAAAAGTGAATGAATATGAGCCATGTGAAGAAAAAAGATAAGTATATCATAATTTCCTTATGAAACATTGGAATATACGAGAAAATGGAAGTTTATTATTAAGATTAACATTGCTACATTTTTTTTTAATTTCAAATATATGAGACAGAACATCACAAATTACCATAAAGCACATCAAAATACACAAATAAAACCACAAACAATATTAAAATGTTAACACAGTCTGATTCATGTTACAGATTCTGTTTTTTTCTCTCACTTTTATGTTCTTCCTGTGCATCTAGATTCTAGATTATTACTGTTCACAAACAGAGTTTGGTAATACATCCTACTTTCCTCAGAAATAAAGTGCATTAAATTTTGCAAGTCCTTTTGCTTTCTTCTTTCAATGGCAATGCTGAATTGTACTTTAGTTGACTGGGGAATAATGTATCTGTATTGTGTTTCTGGAAGTAAAATCGACTCCATATTATGCTTTTCATAGTCTTACTTAGCCTACATGGATTTCATAGATTTTTGTGAGATTCTGAATACCGTATCACTTTACTCAGCTGGTTGAGCGATAGTGTTGCCACCTACCAGAAAATTAAGCTTGGAATGCAAAAACTCTCTTATTCCATGGAGTAAGTGGAGTTCTGACTTCCACAAGTTTTAAAACAGCCCCCAGAATGCAGATGAAGGTCGATATTAGTGTATTCTTGCCTTCCACGCATTCGTGACAAACAAAAAAAACACCATCCAGCCCATAATTCAATTTTGTCAAAAATTGGAGTTAGTGGGTTTTTGATCTCCTTGTGTCATTTATGATCTCAAATAGCGAAACAATTTTACTAAATTTATTATACATGTAATTTATATGCATTATTCTGAAATAAATTGTTTTGTGTGTACTGAATACGAATAGAGTCTGTTCAGTACTTTAGAGACAATTGCTGTTTCAAGACACATAGACAAAGATCGTTTCCGAAACCACTTTTTGGGTACCAGCAGTGTTTCATGTATTTAGAAATCGGTTTCTTGTAGCTTCAGAATATTTATTATTTTATTTATTTTATTTTATTTAACGACGCTATGTCAACTACTAGGTTATTTAGCTTCGATGGGAGTGGCGATAGCGAGATGATATTTGGCTAGATGAGGCTAAGAATTCGCCATAGATTACCTGACATTCAACTTACTGTTGGGAAAAAACCAAACTAGGTAATCATCTCAAGCGTGGATCGAACCAGCGCCCGAGCGCAACTCCGGATCAACAGGCATGTACCTTAGCCGACTGAGCTGTACCGGTGTCTCAGAATACTTTGTTCTTCTTCTTTTAATGAGAAAGTAAAAATTGAACTAGTTACACAACTTTTGAACTGTATCTAAACAACATGGGAGTGGCGATAGCGAGATGATATTTGTCTAGATGAGGCTGAGAATTCGCCATAGATTACCTGACATTCAACTTACTGTTGCGGAAAAGCTCGGAAAAAACCAAACTAGGTAATCCAATTTTAATCCACTTTATTTATTACAGAAGAAAATAATTAAAATATGTCTTCATAAACTTATTGATTTTCCATATCAAAATTTGTTTTTAGACTTTAATGTACTTAACGTAAGACAAATTTATTATATTGCATTAATAAAATTCATACTTAAAAATCGAAGTAATTTTGAATTGTATTCTCATAGTTATGAAACAAAAGGTATGAATTCTTTAATATCGTTTGAACCAAAATGCAACACTGTTACAGTATTTAATCATAGTAGTAATTTAGGCCCAAGAATATATAACAAATTTATATTTAAATATCCTAATCTTGTCAATTCTAATAGTTCTAGTATTAAATTTAAAAAGTTATGTATGGATTTTATAAAAATTGAAAAATTGTAAATTTAAATTTATATATTATAATTACATAGTAGACATAAGAAAAATTGTATTGTATAATTATTAATTTCAATTCAGGAATCCGCCCCTGAGCACGAGTTCGACTCTTTCAGGGGCGAGCTAAAGTTTTTCTGTATATATTATATTTTATGCTCGACCATGCCGAAATGTAGTAATTATACACCTGGTAGCAGACCTTTAATGCATGTCATTAAAGTACACCTACTCATTAAAGTTCAATTGTTTTCAGCCAATGACAACTCAGCTTACAGGTGTTCAGCCAATAACGAGTCAGCTTTGTACCGTTATAAAACCGCAAGTATCGATTATTCTCGGATATGCAATCGAAAGAGAATTAGCGAAAAGTCACGGAGGCTGGAAATCCAATACTGTCGCAGAAGGTTATGTTCTGTTACTATAATAATTAGCGTTAATTGTAAATAATATTCAAATAAATTAAATTTGTCATCTCGTTTTTCAATAATCAAAGTTATACCAAGTTTAACGGGATTACACAAGGTCAATGACATTATTGTTCCTCGCAAAAAAACTTTCGCGTCTACGCACATCTCACAATTCACGACCTAGAACAAGGGCACTTCCAATCTTGTCAGATACAAATTAAATGTATACATCTGAATACTGTAATTTCAAGTTAGAAATATGGTCGAGCATAAAAAGTCGTATGAAACTCGCCTATAATGGTAATTAAGAAGCCCGTATGAAAATTATGAAACTCGCTTGCGCTCGTTTCATAAACATCCATACTCGCTTCTTAATTACAATCATTATAGGCTCGTTGAATAATGTACTATTATGGTACAATTATTAGCTAAATAAATAAATAAGTAAATAAGTAAGTAAATAAGTAAATAAATAAATAAATAAATAAATGAATAAATAAGTAAATAAATAAATAAGTAAATAAATAAATAAGTAAATAAATAAATAAATAAATGAATAAATAAGTAAATAAATAAGTAAATAAGTAAATAAATAAGTAAATAAGTAAATAAATAAATAAATAAATAAATCTCAAGCGTGGATCGAACCAGCGCCCGAGCGCAACTCCGGATCAACAGACATGTACCTTAGCCGACTGAGCTATGCCGGTGTCTCAGAACACTTTGTTCTACTTCTTTTAATGAGAAAGTAAAAGTTGAACTAGTTACACAACTTTTCAACTGTATGTAAACAACTTTGGAAACAATGTTAATTAACATATAGCTACTGGGCATAACGCTGATGTAACTTCTCCTGTTTCAGGTACTAAACTCTCCAGACAACGCGGATGAAACCCCATTATTCCGAGCCTTAATTAGCAGAAACGTGGAATGCGTCAAACTTCTTCTGGACGCAAGCGCTCGTCTGAGACTAACTTTGAAAGACAACACGACTGTCATGCACAAGGCGGCCAAATTGAACTGTCCAGAAGCACTGGAGGAACTCATACGACGCGATCAAAATTCTAAGTTCCCGTTAATGAACCAGCCTGATTTAAAAGGAAACACTCCGCTGCATGTAGCTTCCCTCTCTGGGAACACTCCTTGTGTGAAAATCCTCCTGGACGCTGGATGCAACATCAGCATCGGAACGACTTTCGAGACACACGACGATTGCACAGCTCTACACCTCGCCTCTTCAGAAGGACATCCTGAGGTCGTGAGAGCTCTTCTTGACCGTAAAAGTGACAAAGAAGTAATCGAAGCTAGAGACAGTTATGGATGGACTCCACTTCATTTCGCTTGCAACAACGGCCGAAGAGAATGTATAAGACAATTATTACTATCAGGAGCAGATTTATCAGCCAAAATTAAAAAGAAGAAAACAACTGCAATAAGCTTACTCTTCAGTAAAGTATCTCAACCTATCGTGCTCCTGGAAGAAGTCCTTGATGCACATATTCAAATGAATGATTATCCCGTCAATGATCCGAACTGTGTCATCCTGATTGATTACAAGTTGCTGGTACCTAGAGCCAAGTGCAACAAACAGATGAAAGTATTGGATGCTCTATTCGACACTGGAACCAACTGTAACCAGGAATCACTCGTGCTACATCCTGTTGTTGAGAGTTTCTTGTTCCTCAAATGGCAGAACTGGAAGGCTTGGTTTTATTCTTCGTTTGCAACATATGCCGCATTCTTGATACTCTTCAGTTTTCACATCATTTCAGTTTATCATTTGAAAGAAAACAGCCAATATATTCCAGAATGGCTTTCAATATATAGAACCAGACAAATAATTTTTGTTTGTTTGTTCTGGTTAGTAAATCTGGTGAGTACAGATGCTAATGATTCAGTTATTATGAGGCTATGAAGTGCAAAACTCGTCTTATCCAAAATTAACAAAAGAGTTACATATGGGATGTTGTACTACTTGCAGCTCTCTATCTACTGACACAGTAGGTTTATGCAAATCTTGTCCAATTCCTCTTCCATAGAGCTCAGAAAACTACTATTAAATATCCATAACGGTTTTTCCTCTTTTCTGACAAATCGCTTTACCTGGGTAAGGCGAGTTTTGCATTTGATAGCCTCAATTGTTACAGTTAACATCATCCTCGATCTAATGGCTACACGCTGAGTCCTGGACCCGAGGGTCGTGAGTTCAAACCCGGTCAATGTCGATGGATTTAAAAGACGACAAAATCCTTACCATGGCTTATTAAGAAAAGGATGTAAAGGTGAGTCTTGTGTCTGGTACGTAACCATCCCTGTCGCCGAAGAGAGCACCAGGCAAAATTTGTCGGTCATTTCGCTCCTATATTGAATTTCGATGTTGAATAATTTCAGCAGTTGAAAACTTAAACAAAATCGTGCCGCTACCACTACCATTATACCAGACATCTGATATGAGACTCGCTCCTTCAAATGCGGTCGAAGGCAATAAATTTTAAAGGACAAAAAAGCTCTTTTACCTAAGCACCATCGATATCTTATCATACAAGATGAACCATAAGTAGTATCATTAATTTCAGCGGGTTATTCTTTGAGACATTTCAAACAACAAACTTCAATACAATTTTGTTCGTTTTTCCTTCCTTTTAGAGATAAAAATTGTTTTATATGAAACATTTTATAGCGTGTTTCGGGAAAGCCATAGATTTAATTCCCAATATGCTCAGTCAATTTAAGACAGCAGATTATTATGATAGTAAATGAATGAAATAATTTCAGTTTTGTCTTTTAAATATGCAGAGATTTTATCCATAGAAATGCAAATTTTCATTCTGCAAAGGAATTTATCAATTAATTTATTCATTAATGTATTATTTGTGGACTCATACATAGGTAGAGCTCTGAGATAAAGGATTATGCAGGTAATGTTTAATAAAAGAAATCCATTGCCCTGTTGCAGTCTCTCCAATAGTACTTGATGACTGATGAGTAGACTTCGTGGAATTGCCACGAGAATCGCAAGGTTTACTGCGCACGCGGTATAGACTGTATGAGAAGGGGGCGTGCAAAGGATGGAGTACGCCAATGTTGTAAACACTGAGCAGTATACTGCGGTTACAATAAAACCTGTATCCTGCATTCAAGAAATATAATGAAAGATCATTGATGTAGGAAATGTGTAGATATATTAACTCTTAAAATTTAATGTAAGTTACATCATCCTTGAATATGTACATTTCAGTGAAGAGTTACGTACATATTGAGCGACTACAAAGTGAACCTCCACCATGGTCACTTAAACAGTTTTTATATTGGGAAAATATACGTTCAACATCACACGATGTAATACGTGCATATTTGAAGAACGGAAAGTCACTACTTTTTAGTACACCAATTTCAGACGTCTTGTCGTGATCTGATAGTACATCATTTATAATACAAAATTGTGAATAGGCAGACTATTTAGCAATAATGTTTCTCAACTTACATTTCACTTTTTCTGAAATTAGTGAATTGTTATTTTGGATAATGGTTTGTGATACTTTATCCACATATATTAAGGGCGTATGAGAGTTGTAGTTAGACGATTCTAACAGGGTGATGCTTTTGGACACGATTTTAAAATTATAATCAATGAACAGTATATCTTTCAATAGCTGTTCAGAAAGCAATGATCTTACAGCTGCAACAGCGGAACTGTCTGTGCTATCCAATGCATCAACTACCTCCATTATTTTTCCGTAATGTTCTGCATAATAATTAACAGAATCCAACTACGTTTCCCAACGGGTTAAGACTGGCTGCGGGGGTACGGTTATTGTTTTGAACAGCAACACTCTCATTGTAGTATGTTTGATTGAATTCTTGTCTGTACTGAACAAGTGTTAAATTTTGACTATTCCAACCACAGTAATGCAAAAACAAGTACTTAAATCGGTATACATTAGCTGTAGCTACTCTATCTATTTGAACCGGTCACAACTCTTAACATGAACTGTTTATACTACAGGACCGGGCGGTCGCTCACCTCCTCTATACTACAGTACATCGGCAACCTGATTGCATGCTGCATGTGGCAATTCAACGAAGTCTACTGATGAGTGTATAAAAACTTATACAAAGTTGGAACTTCTTGCTGTAAATAAAACATGGAAACCATAGACTGAATGGGAACGCAGAAGTTCGGAAATCGGAGCCTGTCATTATACATAGCATTTTTTAAGCTAAGAGCAACGCACCTTACATTATTTTTCGATACCTGGGGGAGACCGAATAGGAACACTCAAATAGGGGTTTCTTTACTTCATACTGTTGACTCTCAACCACAGCGACAAGAGTAGCATAAACATTTCATGGCAAGTGGTCATTCTTTTACGGAAGTAGGTTTTATACATAGTGCAATAGGGAACGTAAAGAAGAATGTTCACATTTTCAGTGTTCATGAAATCGAGACTGTTTTCCAGACGGCAAGAACCTAAAAGGGTGGGGGATTTTCCTTACGGTACACGTGAGTTCCAGTACAATGAATTAATGGATCTCAAGACCATTTTACAAAATAATTCACTTACTTACTTACAAATGGCTTTTAAGAAACCCCCAGGTTCATTGCCGTCCTCACATAACCCCGCCATCGGTCCCTATCCTGTGCAATATTAATCCAGTCTTTATCATCATATCCCACCTCTCTCAAATCCATTTTAATATTATCCTCCCATCTATGTCTCGGCCTCCCCAAAAGTCTTATTCCCTCAGGCCTCACAACTAAAATCATTCACAAACAAGGTAAAACATGATTATGTGTCTGGTTTATTTTACGACGCTCTATGGCATAGACGTGGTTTGGAAGTATTTGAAAAAAAAAGATTTGAAAGCGTGGGAAAAAGTCAAAGCCACATATTTGAAAAGGGTACTCGGAGTGTCGACGTTCACACCATGCAGGCTGGTCTATGTGTTAACAAGGGAACCCTTTCTGATCGAGGATCTACGGTATTCAATACTTCTGTCTTCCACAGACGCGTACAAACAACTTCTAGAAGAGAATACACAGAAAAGGAACAACATAGACGAAGAGTTCTACGCCACTAGCGCCATGGTCGACTGGGACTAACCAACGCATGAGGAACGTAGTCACAAGGCTAGCAGTGCATGGATTTCACTTCAAAGTGTGCAGCACAACGCAATTCCATACAGTGTCCGAGAAGTGTGTCTGTAAATTCTGTGGTGCAAGGTGTGACAAGTACCACGTCCTGCAGCGTACCGAGTGCCCAAAAACATTGACCGAACTTAGCACAGAAGACCAACGAACAAATATCCTATACACACTTGTGCGCATTTCTTCTTTATTATTTACGACGCTCTATTAACTTTGATGGCTATCTAGTATCTCAGTGAAATGAAGGTGATAATGTCAGGAAATAAAACCAGGTTCCAGCGCCGAAAGTTGTCCAGAATTTTCAGCATTTGTTTTTAATGGATTGACGGAAAATCACGGAAACTACCTCAATTAGGTAACTTCTCCCAACTAGGATTTGAACCCAGATCCGCTAATATCCGATCGGACATGCCAATCGTTACTCCACAGCAGCGAACATGATGAGACTGGAGTTAACTCGTTAAGAATAAAATGTTTTAAAATTCAGAAAGAACTTCCTAATGTCATTTAATAAAGATATGGTAGTAATAATTAAACTTATAAAAAGATGAAAATTTCAAAGCGTTACAGACGAATGAAACAGTCAGCTGCCAGACAATACCGTCACTGCATAACAAGCAGCTTTCAATCACATTTAAATAAATTATTAGTGACTAGCCGTACTCGTGCGCTCCGCTGCACTTGTTAGAAATAAATATAAAGTAATTACATAATTAAAATAGGACGTTTGATCCAGGGAACATTCGTGTTTGATAGAAGGATAAATAGTTTAATGTGTTACTTAATTTAAATTGCATTTAAGTAATTAAAATGCGATCATTTTGGTCCAGAGACCACTCATTTGGTGCAATGATAATTCCTTTAACATATTTCTTATTTGTTATTACATGCAAATAATTAAAATATGATCATTTAATTCAGAGCACATCCGTTTTTGATGCGACAATCCGTTTAACGTTTTTCTAAATTAGTCTTGATGCGTCTTTAATAAATCACTCCAAATTAATAGAGTGGATTGTGTACGAAGGTAATTTTTCTGTGCGTAAAGATCTATTTTCATCTTACCTCATTCCTTATATGTAGTATTACATCCATCTAGAGAAACTACAAATTTCAAATAGTGAAGGAATTATCCAAATTAGCTTCTGAGATTACTTCATACAAACAGACAAATTTAATATTCTCTGTATATTAATATTGATAAACGTCAAGGCCGCCTTAAATAGACGGAGTCATTTGTTTTAATTTCATTATAGCCATCGATGTTGTTCCTGCAATAACTCCTTTGTGACATATCGATTTTCAGATTTTTGCTCTATTAAATAACTTAAATAGTTATACAGCAAATAATACAATCTCCTACATGTAATTATATTTCTTTCTTTCGAAAATGTAAGAATTCACGATCTCCTAAGTACCACTGCCATAGAATGAATAAATCTGTTCTTTTTTTCCTACTGAAAAATTTTATATTTTGCACATAGGAATTACGGAACAACGACGCTATAATCTAAGGCGGCGTTGAAAATGTATTGTATTGTTATTTTAAAACTCTTGTATATCCTTAAATATCAGTCCTATCAAAATTTTTCTCGGAATAAACCTTATCGGGAATAATGTTTAAAGAAACTTTTGCTATGTAACATTTTTCACAAAAATCGTTAATAAGCGAGATATTTTGATTTATTTAATTCATGCCCCCTTATAACCCCCCCTTTTAAATAAAGTATTTTGAATGTCATATTGCCTAAAATCTAAGTTACAACGAACTTAATTTATGTTCCAATTTTCATCGAAATCCGTTCAGCCATTATCGCGTGAAAAGGTAACAAACATACAGACAGACAGACAGACATACAAACAAAAATTTCAAAAAAGCTATTTTCGGTTTCAGGATGATTAATTATACATGTTAACACCAATTATTTTTGGAAAATCGAAAGTTACCAGAAAAATTTCGCTTACAGATTTATTATTAGTATAGATGAGCAGAAAATCACTGACCTGTGATTTTATCACGGTGATCGAAAAATCACTATTACACCTGTGATTAAACAGCTCTTTAAACAGTGATCACAGTTCGGGGCTAAACTGCTGACCAGCTGAGACAGTTCAGGTTCTTTACTCACTGTGTGGGTTGCGCTGCTCTGCTTTTGCTACGTAGTGACAAAACTGGGAACAACTACGCCCTCGAACTGTGAACAGTGAACTCTATACTGAGCGGTGAGCGCCCGATTCCATGTAGCCACCTCAATAGATTTCAATTTCTTACAGCCAGAAAATAAACTATTGTCAGCCGACAGCCGAAAATATGGCAGGATTTTACATTACTTAATTGACTCCATTGTTTTAAGCAGTGAAGTGTCTACACTATTCAACTACAAAACTACAATAATAATAAAATTTTATCAAACATGACAATGATTAAAAAAATAACAATGTTTCATTCATCTTCTGAGTGATGTGTGAATTATGTCAAAATTACTAATTTTTCGTTTATCTATGTGGTATTTCATCAAGAATACTGGACAAGATCAAATGGACAATCATTATATTCGGTACCCAGACGACAAATGTTCATACGATGAAAGAGTAATGGAACGGAGAAAAATTCTCTCCGGCGCCGGGATTTGAACCCGGGTTTTCAGCTCTACGTGCTGACGCTTTATCCACTAAACCACACCGGATTCCACCCCGGCGTCGGAAGAATCGTCTCAGTTTTTAAGTTCCAACTCTTGGGTTCCCTCTAGTGGCCGCCCTTTGCACTACGTCATAGATATCTATGAACCTAGGACCGAAGTCCACACATGTGCTGAGGTGCACTCGTAATGAGTGACTAATTGGCCGGGATCCGACGGAATAAGCGCCGTCTTAAATCACGAAGTGATTTACGCATATCATATATATTATTATAATGTACCGAAGTACATATGATATTTCCATACAGATATTCTGCATCATCATACGATGAAAGAGTAATGGAACGGAGAAAATCCCGGCGCCGGAGAGAATTTTTCTCCGTTCCATTACTCTTTCATCGTATGATGATGCAGAATATCTGTATGGAAATATCATATGTACTTCGGTACATTATAATAATATAGACAAATGTTCAGTTTGTCTATAACATTAAATAAATAAATAAATAAATATATATATATATATATATAAATACTGACTTTCAAACCTTTAATCTGTTTTTAAAATGATAAAATGCTATATTTACAACTCAGTTTTGTGCTTACACTTGCCTTCTGTGAAGTACAAACGGATAACACCAACATTTCTCGCCTTCTCCTACATGTGCGAAATATCAAGAGCAAAGAGACGCCCTGATGAGAGGGGAAGAACGGACTGTTCAGTGTTCACATCAAACAAGTTCGCAGTTCAATCACTGTTTATCACTGTTTCACTGTCTAAGATCACCGTGATCATAAATGAGCAATCACAGGTCGAACAGTGATCACAAAAGAGCAATTTATCTCATTACTAGAAATTATGACCTTCAGTTATGCAAAGAAAAGTCATTTCATGTGAACTACACCACTGCACTGATATGAAAGACTCTCGACATCACCTCTTGCAGGAGATACAACTGTAGAGCAAGCATGTGATGTTTCTGATGAAGAAATTTAAACTACAAGTCACATAAATCGCTTAAAAGTATTGTCCTGAAATATTTTGTTATAGCTAAAATGAACTTGGTCCAAGAAGAAAGCAGATAGCAACTAAGTCCATGTCATTTTTTCATAAAAGCAACAAAATTGCAATAATACTAGCCGTACCCTTGCGCTCCGCTGCACCCGTTAGAAATAAATATAAAGTAATTACATAATTAAAATGGGACGTTTGATCCAGGGAACATTGGTGTTTGATAGAAGGATAAATCGTTTAATATATTACTTAATTTAAATTGCATCCAAATAATTAAAACACGATCATTTTGGTCCAGAGACACTCATTTTGTGCAATGACAATTCCTTTAACATGTTTCTTAATTTTTATTAAATGCAACCATAGTTTAATGAAGATTGACATCATTTGGATTTAATGTGTATATTTTATTTTACTTGTTATAGGTTTCCATTGAATTATGGTAATAACTTAATTTTAACCCTTGTTTTCTACGTATTCAGTAAATGGCGCTTGGCCCACTATGGCTCTGAACCCTTCAAATAACTCAAATTATATTATATAATATTACATATTATATTATATTTATTATATTATATTATATATTATATCATAAGTTATCGTAAGAACATTATAGCATTATGTCCATCTAGAGAAACTACACTTTCCAATGGTGAAATAATAATTAATTATACAAATCGGTTAATTTAGCTTCCGATATTACTTCATACAAACGCAGAAACATTCTCTGTAGGCTATCTTTCATAGATTTCGATTGTTGCTGTCCAAGGCCCCTTATAGACGAAGTCATTTGTTTTTTAATTCATTACACTGCCTTAGATGGCAGTTATTTTAATTTTAAAACTCATTTATCTCAATAAATATCAGTCCTCTTAAACTTTTTCAAGGAATAAAACTTATCGCAAATTATTTTTAAAGAAACTTTTGTTATGTAACATTTTTCACAAAAATCAATAATAAGCGAGATATTTCTATTTATTTAATTCAGGCTCCCTTATAACCCTCCTTTTAAATAATGTATTTTGAATGCCATATAGCCTAAAATCTAAGTTACAACGAAACTAATTTATATTCCAATTTTCATCGAAATCCGTTCAGCCATTATCGCGTGAAAAGGTAACAAACATACAGACAGACAGACAGACATACAAACAAGAATTTCAAAAAAGCGATTTTCGGTTTCAGGGTAGTTAATTATATGTCAGGACCAATTATTTTTGGAAAATCGAAAATTACCAGAAAAATTTCGGCTACAGATTTATTATTAGTATAGATATACTAGGCCTACTTCTTTTTATTGGGCAAGTCAATTCAGAACATATAAATAAAAATTTAAAAAAAATTAAGGTTTCTATCTTGACTCTAACCACAGTCTAGTATATAATAAGCTTATAGTCACAAAGCTTGAGTTGATGAGGGTAGTAGATTGTATTGATGAGATGATACTATGCCGAAATTGAATAATTCAAGAACTTCCGTTTTGAGATACATATTTGGAATTTCAAATGCATATTGGTTCCGTTAAGTTCATGTTATTTGAAAAATGAGTTCTATTCAGTCAATACTTAACATAAAACACAATAAAACATGTTATAATAACATTTACACGTCCACACCTGTGGAGTAACGGTCAGCGCGTCTGGCCGCGAAACCAGGTGGCCCGGGTTCGAATCCCGGTCGGGGCAAGTTACCTGGTTGAGGTTTTTTCCGGGTTTTCCCTCAACCCAATACGAGCAAATGCTGGGTAACTTTCGGTGCTGGACCCCGGACTCATTTCACCGGCATTACCACCTTCATTTCATTCAGACGCTAAATAACCTAGATGTTGACAAAGCGTCGTAAAATAACCCAATAAAATAAAAAAAAACATTTACACAGATTTAAAAACAAACGTTTTCGCCAATTTTGATTGGCATCTTCAGGTCGTGTAGGTCGAATGGAACATGTTATAAAAAGTGAACACTTGGTATATGACGTTAAAAACCAAAGTTACAACTGTAATATCACTTAAATACAGAGAATAGAATATAGCAAAAAGCCTCCACGATGTCTGTAGAATCACTGTGTTGAAAGAGGCGTGTGTGAACCAAGGAAACAGCAAAACTCTTCTGTCATTGCAGATACAGTTTTCAAGATAGATTTAAAGATGCTACGAACAGGTCGGTCGTGTGGTCGTTATGGAAAGCAGGAAAAATCCTGTAAATTGTAAGGATAGAATGAAAGAATATTTAGAAGCATTTAAGTATTATTTAAATCTTCTAAAACAATACTTACAAAAAATGGAAGAACGTCTTGAAATCCATGAGGCCGGCGATACGACTGATCTTTACATTAAGTGGTAGTATGACGAAAACTGTATACGTTGCACGACTATTGAATGAGTGACCGTTACTTGCGTGTGATTTTAAACAGCGGGTTACTTGAATTTGGGTATTGTTCGTTAAGGAGCGGGCTATCATTATTATTAGAAAAGGTGGTAATATATAGTTCCTCCGCAGCATTCATATAATTATGATTGTTAACAGTTTTTAAGACCTGAAGGGCTTCTTCTATGCCAGTAAGTTCGTGATTAAGGGAAATGAGATGCGTGGCAAACTTTGATTTATTCCTATTGAATTTGAAGTCAGAGACGTGCTCTTTGTAACGCGTGCGAAAATTCCTTTTTGTTTGGCCAACGTATTTACTGGGACAGTTTTTACATTGTAATAGATAGATACCGCTATTGGCAAATTTATTGTAATTTTTAATGTTATTGGGAATTATATTATTATGTTTGTTGTTGGTACGGTATGCTACGTTAATTTGTTCTTTACTAAACAGGTTACCTAATTTGTATGATACAATACCGAAAAATGTCATGGGTTTCCAGTGGGTGGTTTTAGTCTTTTTGACAGAACTTATTGAAGTGCTGTTAGTTTTGGACACCCTGGCCGGAGCAGAGTGGTTCTCGACGTTGGATCTCAAGTCAGGACACTGGCAGGTGGCGCTACATCCTGAGGACAAGGAGAAAACGGCATTCTCTACAGGCCAGGGACTATGGCAGCGTTCGTTATTGCACTCCACAAACGACAATGACAATTTATTTGGACTATTACGCACAACAATGAACTGTTAATCTTAACTAATATTTACAAAGCACTATTTACAAATCAGAATTGTCAGTTCTCAGTTCACAGTTCTTCTAGCTCAGTCACTCGAGTTCACAGTATCTCGAACCACAGACCTTCAGAGACAGTCCACTGTACTCGAACTCAGGTCCCTCCAACTGCGGTCCACTGCACTCGAACTCAGGTCCCTCCAACTGCGGTCCACTGCACTAGAACTCAGGCCTTCGGATGCTGACACAGTTGCGGACGCATACTCGAGTCGAACTCCGGCACACAACACTGGCTTGCTTGCTCTGGCTTACTCACTGAATGGATTAATAAACTGAAAAACTGCTCAAGTTCGCTCGCGTTTCTTCTTTTATAGCAAAATCATAGTTACGAGAAATTTCTACGGGTGTCCTCTCGAATTATCTGGATATCTCCACTTCGACGGACTTCTGGAAGAGTCGGGAGAGTCCGTCCCCCCTTCACTCCGCACGTAGCAGTTGCGCGCGCAATCTCCCCTCGTCGCGTTGACGTAAATTTATTTCAACTCAACAACAATGTAATTTATTGTCACAACAATAACTATTCACTCTCTACAATTTAACTTCACTCCCGTCAACAATGGGATTTGCTCTCCGCACAGCAACACAGCGTTCGTTATTGCACTCCACAAACGACAACGACAATTTACTTGGACTATTACGAACAACAATGAACTGTTAATCTTAACTAATACTTACAAAGCACTATTTACAAATCAGAACTGTCAGTTCTAAGTTCACAGTTCTTCTAGCTCAGTCACTGGAGTTCACCGTATCTCGAACCACAGACCTTCAGAGACAGTCCACTGGACTCGAACTCAGGTCCCTCCAACTGCGGTCCACTGCACTCGAACTCAGGTCCCTCCAACTGCGGTCCACTGCACTCGAACTCAGGCCTTCGGATGCTGACACAGTTGCGGACGCACACTCGAGTCGAACTCCGGTACACAAGACTGGCTTGCTTGCTCTGGCTTACTCACTGAATGGCTGAATAAACTGAAAACTGCTCAAGTTCGCTCGCGTTTCTTCTTTTATAGCTGAACTATCGTTGCGAGAAAGTTCGAGTTCTGGATAGTTCGCGATATTTCGACGCGTGTGTCCATTCTCGAATCATCTCGCACGCTGCTGATCCCCTCCTTCACCGCGCGTAGCCATGCCCCAGGAGGCAGATGCGTGCGCAACCCGCCCAAAACAAGGCCAACTTAGCCTCTCCTCCGTCGGTCGTGAGATCGAATCTCACGTGGGCGTCACAATATTAATTTGGTATTCTTGTTTAGCTTAATTGATTTCAAGTTATCAATGAGATGTAACGAATTATTTAAAGAGTATTTATTTTCAAGCTGCAAGGCATTTTTTAAGAAATTATGCAAGAATTTGTTAATTTTGTGATTAGGGGCCCTAACGCTATTCACCACTGGTCTCATGGAAAGTACACTTTTATGTGTTTTCGGGAGGTTCTTAAAAATGGTGCACAAGGGTTTTGTACCATATATTTATGCGCATTGGAATTCGGGATATTTGTTGAAGCTGATTCAATGGCTTGTTTGAAATGAATCTGTAGGATCACTTTTTAATTCTATTACATCATTTTTATTAATGAAGTCGTTGGTTTTATTAATGTAATCGTCTTTAGTCATTAAAACAATGGCATTATTTTTATGTGCCTTGACATGGATTATATTATTTTCTTTTAATCTTTTTCCTAGTTTTCTAATTTTGTTATTGACTAATTTTTCTTGTTGAGTATGTATATTTGAAGATTGGCTTTTAGAATAATTTTCGATAATTTTGGCTGCTTGGAATCTTAAATAGTCCTTGTTATGATGCGAGCTACTTTGGATAGTGGACTCCGTTTCGATAATGAGATCGTCTATGACCTTCTTAACATCATGGGCAGCATAGTTATGTTTATAACCCCTGTTCATGATTTTAGTTTCTTCCGGTGTTAGTTGAAAAGTTGTTAAATTGACAATATTATTTTGTTGTGTGGTATCAGTTGTCTGAACTATTGCAGGCTTTTGATTACGAATTAATTCATTTAATTTCTTGTTTAATGTGGAATACTTTTTCTCTAGTAGGGCATTAACTCTCTCAGTGCAAGTGGAATAAGCAATATCTGCGATCTGACCTAAATTTTTGTTAAGCTGTAAGTGAAGGTCATACAATTTGTTGTCAAGGTGCTCTTTCTTAACATATTGGAATTTTATTTCATTTCTGACCCAATATAACTGCGAAAAGCGTTTAGTTCTTTGGGCTACTGTGGATTTGTTGCGTATTTGAATAGTGGCGTATTTAGGAATGACCTTTAACGTAAGGCATTGCTTATTGAACCAAATGTTAGGTTTTGTTATTAAGAGTTTGGTTTTAGTATTCACAAACATGTTCATGATTTTTGCCTGACTGGCATTAAGTTGTAACTTTGGTTTTTAACGTCATATACCAAGTGTACGCTAGCAAAAAGGATTGAATACCACTGAGGTAAAACAAGGAAATTAAGGAATATTATGGACAGTATAATCGATCAAACGAGAATGAGTATTTAAGGGTTGTTAATTTATTATAAAATGGGAATCTGATACAACGTTAATACAAATTATTTTTATTTCCTAGATATAAATGTTAAATGTTATGTTTTATTTAACGACGCTCGCAACTGCAGAGGTTATATCAGCGTCGCCGGATGTGCCGGAATTTTGTCCCGCAGGAGTTCTTTTACATGCCAGTAAATCTACTGACATGAGCCTGTCGCATTTAAGCACACTTAAATGCCATCGACCTGGCCCGGGATCGAACCCGCAATCTTGGGCATAGAAGGCCAGCGCTATACCAACTCGCCAACCAGATCGACTCCTAGATATATGTTTATATACTGTACATATATATCAGGAAAATACAATAATAAATGAATGAATAAATAAGCAAATATATATATATATAAACTAATAAAGAAAGAAAGAAAGAAAGAAAGGCAGGAAGGAATGAGTGAGTGAAGGTACGAAGGAATGAATGAATGAATGAATGAATGAATGAATGAATGAATGAATAAAGGAGGGAATGAACGAATGAATGAACGAACGAATTAATGAAAGGAGAAATAAAGAAAGAAATGAATCAATAAAGAAATAAATCAATAAATAAAGGATTAAATAAAAAAAATAAATAAATACTATCTTACTCTCTCCAACAATATCCTTTACATTTGTGCCTTTCTCGAGGCATTTAATAATATTTATTTTGTCAGAAATACTCAGACTTGAAAGTGTTTGTGACATGATGCCTTACCGGTATGCGGAGCCTTGGATTGTCTTCACAACAGCAGACCACGTACTGTTTTCTGCTTTATTTAGGCTCAAACGCATTCTACTAAATCGACGGAGCAGTAGGTCTACTTGAAGTTATAGGTAGACTTTTGTCTCGACCCGTTTAAATTATTAAAAATGTTACTTTTATTTAACGACGCTCGCAACTGCAGAGGTTATATCAGCGTCGCCGCACGTGCCGGAATTTTGTCCCACAGGAGTTCTTTTACATGCCAGTAAATCTAGTGACATGAGCCTGTCGCATTTAAGCACACTTAAATGCCATCGACCTAGCACCCCGTTTAATATTGAAAATGTTAGAAATAACATTTATATAGGAAACCGAAACGATTGCGGAAAATTCTAGCTCAGAGTTGATTCATCAATCACAAATCACCAAAAATTCCGTCCGCAATAGAACACAAATTCATTTTGGCAAGAACTCGCCAGGTGGCAGAATAATTAGGAATTGATGCGGCAACGTGGCCAAGACGAATTAGATTCATTTTATTGCTTTCGTTACTATATTCCTTTTTCGTTATTATTTTTAATTCTCTTGGTGATGTTTTACTCTCCAACACAAACAAAAAATCGCATTAGTCTGATTTGACGCTGAAACACGAGCTGGAAGTTGCTTTTATACTTATTTTCAATGCCGGGCAATTAATTAAAGTGTGGGAATGTAATTGAAACTACGGCAGTAGAAATTAAATGTGAAAACGCTGTTACACATTCCAGATGAGAGATCGTGTTTCAGCATGACTTAACAGCAAACAAACATTCATCTCCCTTGATACACAATATTAATGTGGAGTTGTTTAGAAACTTTATAAAATTTTAATGGTATTCTATGACTTTCGCAGGAGCTCCAGTCATTGATTCGGCTTCCCAAATACTACTTCCTGGACCTCGACTCGTGGCTGAAATGGAGCAGCTACATACTTGCGTTCATAGTCGTCATATGCAAAGAGACAAATGACTGGAATCGATTCGTTGCGACCCTAGCTATTCTTCTCGTGTGGACTGAACTGATGTTTCAGTTGTCTAGAAATCCAAATTGGGGTTACTATATCAACATGTTCTCCAAAGTGGCAGTTAATGTTATAAAGGTGAGTAAACGTTCCTCACTCACTCACTCACTCACTCACTCACTCACTCACTCACTCACTCACTCACTCACTCACTCACTCACTCACTCACACACTCACTCACTCACTCACTCACTCACTCACTCACTCACTCACTCACTGTTCTCCCCCAGGGCAGGTCTTTCCCTGCAAGCCCAGCTTTCTCCATCTTTCCCATATTCTGTATTCCTCTTTGTCTCAGAGTTGAACAATGATTGTCCTTGTCTTCTCCTGGTTCTCCTTTCATTCCCCTTGTTATTATTGTATTCCCATTCCTTTCCTAGTCTTCCCCTTGTTCCATATGCACACCCTTGCTCTCCTTATATTCCCCTTCGCCTTCTATTACCGTTATTTTCCTAGTCTTCCTCTTTCCCTCTTTCCATTCCCCTTGTTCTTGATGCATTCTCCATATTCTCCTTGTCTTCCACTTGTTCTTCTCACATACTTCATCTTCTCTATGGATTCTCTTTGCTCTCATTCTATTGCTCTTATTTTCGTTTCATAGTCTTTATTCACCTTGTATTTTACTTTTTCTTTGTCCTCCCCTGTACTCCTTGTTCCCTTTCTACTAGAGCATTCGATAAGCAATGGCAATAATGCTGTAAATCAGTGCTCCTAGAGGTGACTATTGAAATCTTGTAATAAAGCAGCGATTGTTTCATAAGTTTGTAATATTGAAAGTCTCGAAGTAGCCATACTTTGTAAATACAGTGGCTGTTTCTGGTTTGTAGTAAACAACACAGCCCTAAATGTACGAACAAAGGTGCTTCATAAAATCCAAGTTGTAAGAGAAAAACTTGCAACTCAGTGCTTCAGGAGATTATAAGAAGCCTGTACGAGAGAAGTCGTACCCTACTAAACTATTGTAAGTTGGGTGGCAGCGAGGCATTCACTTTCAACCAAGAGTTGACATCCGAAGAGCTTTAGATTGATCAGTGAGAGAGATATCCAGAAATGCTGCTGCAGATGGAGTCCGCCATCTTCCAAGAACTTGGCAACGTATTGTTGACATGGCAGGAGACTATATTTGAAGTATGTAATATCAAAAGTAATCTAAATAAATTTAGTGTGAAACAGTAACTATGTTGCCATTACTTTTCGAATGCCCTAGTATTTTCCTTCTATACGTAAATATATATAGCATAATACGGCTATACACCTGTCGACCTGTGATTGCACCCACACATAGTACTACGTAAAGATATGCATCATAATGAAGTCATGCACTTCATTTTTTCCCAGTAACTGGATTACACTACTGGGTGTTCATTTCAAAGTGTCATGACGTCACTGTTGGTGAGTCAGCGATTTGAAGCGAGCTTCAGCTTTTATGCCAGAGAAGTTGCCTATTAATTAAGGCATTCAATCTGAACTTAAGAACGTGTACGGTATAACTTGAACGTCGTAGCAACAGATGGCGGTCTCTACGGTCTGTGTGCTACCATAACCTCTTTCGAACTGTGTTTTGCGCGGGCAAGTCGTATCCAGGGTATTTGTTATCGTCGGTTTCGTACGGCAACATTCCACAATACAAATAAAATGCTCCGTGTCCATGTTGACCGTCGAAGTTATTGTCAACAAATACTGTACATAAGTAATCGTCTTAACCCTCTCCCTATAACCCAATAGTAAGAAAAAACTCACCTCAGTACGTGTTTCCAAACAGTTCACATTCCTGCCACTACCGGCGTTACGGTACGTATCGGTACGTACTCTTCTGAATGAACGCCGTACTTGCTAGGCAACTTCTCTTGCACATAGGTAATACGCCTCTGCGGAAATGTAGGAAGAATGAATTCTCTAGGCTCATCGGCTAGCCACATGACGACATACAGCGAGCCACGACACATTTTGAACTGAACACGCAGTGCCTTGTGACGTCATCGTTCAGAGTATTCGTGCTCTCTTTTAAGAACATCGGCATCCAGAGCTCTGAGTGGCGAAGAGTAGCCGATTAGCTTCAACTGAACTCTACAGTAACGTCCTATACATCTGATTTCGTGCATGTGATACGTAGCCTACATACATACATTTCAGATAGTACTGATAGCATGGTAAATTAAGACAGATAGTTTTATTCCTCGAAATTATTACGTATTGACAGTAGAATTTCTACGGACACAAAATAGAATTACTGTAGCTACTGAAATGCAAGAAGCTTGTTTTCAATTGTTGTATTAGACCCTCCGATCATCTCGCTCACATTAATTTATTGGCATATTCATTGGCATGACATTCCGAATAATGATGCTAAAATTTAACTTTCTTAGATGCTGGAGTACCTTACAACAAATTACACAATTTGTCATTGCCCCATACTCCAAAAATATAAATAATGTTCCCACACTATTAACAATGATTATGCTGTGTGTTAATGGTCTTCCACTAATACTTTTTACGTCAAAGTTTCTACACTCACTTCAATATATAGACAAATTTCCACGTATAAATAAAATCAGAACTTCAACAATTCCCCGGAACTACCTATTATGCAACTATCTATACCAGCGGTGACCAAAACTCGAGCTGCAGTGATTACATGCGACAGACAGCCTATGAAGTAAGGAGACGGAGGAAAGGTACTTGGCATGAAAACTACAACGAGTAGTGGTTCCTGTACTAACATCTTGAACAATCCCACGGATCAAAATCTCAAGCTTTGCTGTATCAGTAATGTCACTGCTGTTATCAAGAGCCAGTGAATAATATACGATTTTTCTTGTTTCTTTTTTTAACCTTCCTCTTGAATATAATCAGAAATTTTCTCAATTCTTCTCTCGATACTTGGTCGAGAAATTCGTAGTTTTTCAAAATTAAAAACTTCTTATGGACAAGTTATTTAAGCTATTTTAATCATTACTCTTTTGAGAAATTCTGTTGTATTGAAAGGCTTTAGAGCACGAGATATTTCAAACCCCATTAGGTAGCTGACTTCCTTACATTTACAGACGTGGACAAATTATTTGCAAAATTTAAGATTTTTATTATATATTTTTACAAAATATGTTTCTTCAATTTAGACTACAGTTGACATTTTTGTGTATTTCCAAATTATTAGCAAAATTGAAGATTTGTATTGTATATTTTTCAAAATTTAACTCCTCAATTTGGACTACAGTTGATATTTTTGCATATTTACAAATTATTAGCAAAACTGAAGGTTTTTGTTGTATATTTTTACAAAATTCGATTCTTCAATTTGTACTACAGTTGACATTTTGGATATTCCGAAATTATTAGCAAAACTGAAGATTTTTGTTTTATATTTTTACAAAATTTGACTCTTCAATGCAGTTGACAATTTTGCTAATTTACAAATTATTAGCAAAATTGAAGACTTTTATTATATATTTTTACAAAACTTGACTCTTCAATTTAAACTACAGTTGACATTTTTGCATATTTCTGTCTACTGTAATGATGGAAATATCTAAAATTGTCAAATGTAGTCAAAATTGAAAAGTCAAATTTTGTAAACAGAATTATCATAAAAATTGTCCATTTTGTTAATAATTTGTCCACGTCTGTATTTATGTCATCTTTCTCTTCCTGGCTAAGATTTAAGACATGACAATTCCTGGCGTTTAACAGTTCGTTGGCACATAATATTGAAACAGTTATTATTATTAAATTGGTAACTAATAAATAGTTACCTTCATCTAAAGATTAAGAAGATTAAAATTGAGATAAAACCTAATAATTTTTATCGTTCTAGGGAGAAAATCTAAAAATATAAATATTCATGCACGTACAGAAGAATTATAGAAACACGTACTTAGTGGTCAGTAATAATAATAATGATAATAATGATAATAATAATAATAATAATAATAATAATAATAATAATAATAATAATACATTATTCAGCGTGGCAATTAATGTTTATATAAACTCCTAATTGAATCGCTGATCAAAGTAAACATACTACATTTTGTATGACAGAACAACAAAAAAGTTCTCATTCTTTACGAAACCACCTCTTACTGCTTGTAGAGACAGAGTTTGTAGAGCGATATAATACCTCCACTGCTTGCGTTCAGTACATGAATGAAACACACAGCAATGTAAGCTTACAGGAAACTCTTCGTACCCGTTTGAATGTCTGCGATTACACGATGTAATCACGACACCCGCTTTGGTCACCGCTGCTCTATACCGAACGTAAAAGCACTTTATTACAAATATTGAATTTTACATGAGGGCTAAATGAAACTCGGTACCATACGGCACATAGAGCGAAACCTCTCATTTACGGACATCGAAGGAACGTAACAATCTGTCCGCATCTGGGAGGTGTCCTATATTGGGAGGGAGGCTCCCCAATCTAACAGTAAATTTATATTACGCATTATATATCCCTTCACGCTTTAAGTGAAATGTATTATTGTAGTTTAATTCTAAATATAGTATATAGTACTACAGTAAATTCTTTGTAACTTTGAACTACAGTAGATAAGACCAAAAAAGGAAAATACAGTACTGTGCCATGCAATTTTATTCTAGGTCTACAGTTATGCAGTACTGTAATTTACAGTTTTAAACTTAACCTTTACGTTCAGGTGCCATGTCTCTCGAAACAGAACAACTGATTGAAGTGAAGAGAATAATCCTACTAACCCTATCATGTGTCGAATACAATTTCACGATCGCGGAAACCTTGGACCCATCAGACAGGTTAAATTTTATGATTTTGTTTATCCACCCGCTTTCAGCTAACAAGGGGTAGCCGGCTGGGCTAGTGGTAGCCTACGAGACCCTTATTGTCTTCTTTCATTTTAAGAACTTCTGTACAGTTCTCAAACTAAATTTTCCATTTTTGTAACACATTAGGTAATGTTTGGACTTTTTCCATTGCTGGTTGTCACAATCAAAAAATTAAGACACAACGTTTCGAAGGGTGGTTCTCCCTTCGTCTTCAGGTGGAAGGAAGGAGAGAAGAGAAAAAACCTACTGTTGGGATCGTTACGTGCAGCTATTCTGTATGACTGATCGTCGATTCATGGCTTCGGTGGAGTAGGTTTTTTTCTCTTCTCTCCTTCCTTCCACCTGAAGACGAAGGGAGAACCACCCTTCGAAAGGTTGTGTTTTAATTTTTTGATTGTGACAACCAGCAATGGAAAAAGTCGAAACCCCTCACCTAAACATTAACAATCCACCATTGCTTTCCAACCCCTCATTTAGATCAACACATTAGGTCTTGAAATCCAAGTTCTTTCCGCAGTCAGGAGGTAAAGCAAGTTTTAAGACTGTGAAACAGCTGTCCGTGTCCGTAAACGAGAGTTAAATTTATCATTATTTATATATTATTTCAGTTGGGGCATAAAAATCTGTCCGTATATGAGGAGTGTCCGTATCTTGGGGGTGTCCGTAAGGAGAGGTTTCACTGTAATTGGTTATTTTTACCAGTAGAAGTTAATGCTTTGCACTATTGAAGAGAGCGCGGAAAATGAAATAAAAGTATGCTAACACCTGAATTTCGTAAAAAAAATTGACATAGTGCCGTCTCCATCTGGTTTACAGAACTGTACTAGCTTGCCGCTGCGCGTTTGCTGTGGTCCTCTTCAGGAGCTCATCTGGTCTGACCTTGCTCCGACGTCACAAATGCACAACCTGCCGACCAGTGTACAATAATATTGAATCAATGTCTTTAAAATATGTTAAACCGCTTTAATAATGTGTATTCTCGTAGGTTCTCTCCACTTTCATCTTCCTCGTCATCGGTTTTGCCTTGGCATTCATGGTACAGTTCCAATCAGAGGCGCCGTTCGAATCTCCGTGGGAAGCATTCGTCAAGACCACAGTCATGCTGACCAGCGAGTTCGAGTACTCCAGCCTCTTCAGAAACAACGACAGCGTAACGTTCCCCATATTCGGACGCATACTGTTCCTGGCTTTCCTGCTGTTGGTGGGAATAGTTCTCATGAACCTCTTGGTAGGCTTGGCAGTCAGTGATATCAACACGTTGGAGACGCAGGGCAAGATGAACAGGCTTAGAAAGCAGGCAGACTTCCTCAGGATCATCCAGCCTAGCGATATAAACCTATGGGTGATACCTAAATTTATCGCAAAGAAGGTAAGTGGAATCAGGAAGGTGCAGCAACCTGTCAAGATTTTCCCAGGAAACCCACAACATAGTGAACACCCACGTCTACCGAAACACATCGTAGATGCTGTCATTTCAAGAGCAATGGAGCAGAAGAAAACCGAAATGAAGTGCTCGATGCGTGACGTTTTCAGTCAAATCCGCGACTTGGCCGTTTCTTTGAGAGAACGCAAAAGCGAGTCTAATGATTCGAGTTTGAAAACCCACGAAGAGCTTAAAACATATGCAAAACCGGCGAATAATATTGACAAAGCTTCTAATACTACGCCCAATAGCGTATGTGAATCACCTGCACTGCTAGAAGATACCAACAGGAAACTAAATGACGTACTGGTACAGGTAGCTGAAATCAAGAATGCTGTCAACGAGATAAGTCTCTTGATGTTTCAAGACTTCAATGTGCAAGTTCAATAGTACTTAAGGGAGTACAGAGGTGAAAATAGTGATTTTCCAAACTACACATGATAGAAACCTACTTTTTTCACAGAGTCTATTTGATACTAAAAGTAACGGTGGCATGTTTGAACTGAATATTTCAAATAGTTTTTGAGATATAATTTCTTTCTTCAACTTTTCAAAAAAAAAAAACAAACAAACAAACAAATATAACAAAAATGAAATATTCTCACACAAAAATTAATATTATGCTCTAAATTTTTCCTTTTCGATTTTTTAATATATTATGAATAAAATGTTCGACGTAATTTCTAATATCATTTTTAGTATTCGAGAAAAGAAATAAAGAAACAAAATGGAAAACTTACAAAAATTAGTTAACATTTCATTTTCTATTTTTTTAATGAAGTTCAGCCCTGACAAAAAATTTCACCGGTTATTTTGAGAAATACATTTTAGAGAATATTGTGTAACAATTTTAGAGTCCTAGCTCTCACATTTTGGGAAAATATACACTTTGGATGACAAAATTATCAAAATATTACAACTGAGAAAAAACATGTTTAAAATTTTGCATGTTATATCTGTAAGAAAAAATACATATTCACTGAATCTGTACTTTTAGAAGTCCCCAATTGTATAGATACTTCATCCCTCTTTTTGGCACCTTTTTCAGTCCTTATCTACGTCATATATGCTACAACTATACTTACTTCCCTATATTTAGGCCTACGTAAAGTACTTAAGGGGTGACCGAGGTGGAAATAGTGATTTTCCAAACTATACATGCTAGAAACCTACTTTTTTGCACAGACAGTCTATTTGACACTAAAAGTTACTGTGGCAAGTTTGAACGCAATATTTCAAATAGTTTTTTAGATATAACATTTTTCTTTAAATTTTCCAAAATAAAATGTAACAAAAATGAAATATTCGCACACAAAAATTAATATTATGCTCTACCTTTTTCATTTTCGATTCTTTGGTATATCATGAATAAACTGTTCGCCAGAATTTTGAATATCTTTTTTAGTACTCGAGAAGAAAATTAAAGAAACAAAATGGAAAACTTAAAAAAAACTAGTCAAAATTTCATTTTATATTTTTTTAATGAAGCTCAGCCGTGACAAAAAATTTCACCGGTCATTTTGAGAAACATATTTTAGAGAATATTGTGTAACAATTTCAGAGTCCTAGCTGTCACATTTTGGGAAAAGATACACTTTGGATGACAAAATTATCAAAATATTACAACCGAGAAAAAACATGTTTAAAATGTTGCATGTTATTATCTGTAAGAAAATAGTACATTATGCAACGAGCCTATAATGGTAGTAATTAAGACGCGAGTACGTTTATGAAACGAGCGCAAGCGAGTTTCATAATTTTCATACGATCGTCTTAATTACCATTATAGCCAAGTTTCATACGACTTTTTATGCTCGACCATATTTCTAACTTGAAATTATTCATAAGTATTCCTGTTATTCTTATCTGACTGGGGAGCGGAACTGACCTTGTGCAATATCTCGTAAATTGTGAGATGTGCGCACACGTGAAAGTATTGATTTTTTCCGAGGAACAAATGTCATTGACCTTGATATAATCTAGAGAGTAAAATGAACATTAATCTTGATATAACCTTGAAATTGATTTATACATTGAAAAACGAGATGACAAATTGAATTTATTTGAATATTATTTACAATTAACGCTAATTATTATAGTAACAGAACATAACCTTCTGCGACAGTATTGGATTTCCAGCCACCGTGACGTTTCGCTAGTTGTCTTTCGATTGCATATCCGAGAATAATCGATACTTGCGCTTTCATATTGCTACAATGGTGTTTTCTGATTGGTGGAACACCTGAACGTTAATGAATAGGTGTACTTTAATTAGGTCCATTACAGGGCTGCTACCAGGTGTATAATTACTACATTTCGGCATGGTCGAGCATAAAAATACATATTCACTGAATCTGTACTTTTAGAAGTCCCCAATTTTATAGATACTTCATCCCTGCTTAACTGTTTGTATACTTTGTGACCTGGTAGAGTGTAAGAGAAGGCCCTATGGCCTTAACTCTGCCAGTATAAATAAAGAATTATTATTATTATCCCTCTTTTTGGCACCTTTTTCAGCTCTTATCTTCGTCACATATGTTACAACTATACTTACTTCACTATATTTAGGCCTACGTAAATGTTTCGGTGTAAATAAAACACTCAGAAAACGATTATAAACACACACCACAAGCCGAATTCAATTTGTGAACAACAACATACCACACCGGTTCTCATGTGTAATGAAAGCTTTCAATAACAAGGTGATATCCAATGTGTTTATATAACAACTCTGGAAACGGCTACAAGCAAAATAAATTTCTAAACACAATCAACTACTGACTATCGAAAATAAATGATATCTATTTGAAAAATATGACGAATTATTACAAGTTGGCTACTGTAATTTGACAGCAGAGGTAACTCCAACATTGTGCATTCCAAACATAGGCGACGGGCAAGTTTCAGAAGTTGATGGCAGATTTAAATGCCTGGGCGTAGATGGTTTGTTATGTTTAAGTGATGCAGGCTTTCAAAAATGACGACGAAAACAATTGTTCCAAGTGTCATAGACAAATGAAATATTGTAAAGGTGTTCTTCAAAGAGTAAAGTATTTTTATGTAAAAATCACAAAATCGGAATTTTTTTTACCAACCAGTGGATACCACCCAAAGTACAATTAAAAACAACAGTTTTCTTTCAGTGTTTTCCGGAAGAAACTCAAAACGACGATGATACTCGCAAATAGGTACCAGATAAGTTTTTAGACAACTGCGTTCGATTGGCTGAAGTTTCAAAAAAAAAAAAAAATAGGAAAAAACTCATTGAAATATGTAGCTACTGATAGACTGTTGAAACTAGACTTTTCTTCGCATAGCATAAACAAGTTTTTTTTATCAAAAGAATACCTCGAGCTTGCAAAAAAAAAAATAGGCAAATTTATCAACAGTAATCTCACTGAGGTTTCTGATTTATCTAGAGCAGCCGTGGCGAAAATGTAACCGTGCGCCGAGCCACTGTGTAACCTGCAACGTGCATAGCACCTATGGAGGGAGGCGGATACCCGAAGGGGAAGTGAAGCAACTGCCTGACGGATTTTCATTTTCCTTACGTCAAACACTTAAATATAATTTTATACAGTATAAGTTTACAAACTATTGTTAATACGTGTAACGACGAAAGAAATGAACAAGAAAACATAGGACACATTACCACAACCAAAAGTTAACTGTCTTCAGAATGTCTCTGCGACAGAGTTTCAAAATCAGGAATTATGTCACTTACTGCCAGCCATCGTTAATCACGAAGGTATTTGTATATCAGTCGTAAACTAAATTAGGTTTTTACTATTTTAATTGTTGATAATAATTTTTCACAAACGTAAGTTGTAGCGAACATAGCTTCAACAGAGCAAGCGAAAGAACGAAGCTTCGGATATTTATTTTTTGGCAAAGATTTGAAAAGTTCAACATTTGTCAAGTCCTTACATCTAGCTTTCATTGTAACATTACATTGCAAATATGTGAGTTTAAATTGAAGACCTAACCGCATTATTCGTACATCTGCTGAAAAACGAACGAAATAATAATAATAATAGTAATAATAATAATAATAATTATTATTATTATTATTATTATTTTTATTATTATTATACTTAACCTTTTAATGTTTTTTTAACGACGCTCGCAACTGCAGAGGTTATATCAGCGTCGCCGGATGTGCCGGAATTTTGTCCCGCAGGAGTTCATTTACATGCCAGTAAATATACTGACATGAACCTGTCGCAGTTAAGCACACTTAAATGCCATCGACCTAACCCAGGATCGAACCCGCAATCTTGGGCATAGAAGGCCAGCGCTAAACCAACTCGCCAACAAGGTCGACCCTTTTAATGTTTCATCAGTAACACGTAGTACAGGGATATCATTTTATTTTTACTTTAACTTTTATTGTACCTGAATTTTTTAATGTACTTCACTCCCACCCCTTCTGCTAACGAACTGTCCTCCACACAGAACCAAGGCCGCAGTACTGAGTTAGTGATTATAGTACGTTTCAGAATTATGTTCGCGTTTTCCAGTGACGAAAACTTCCAATATTGAATCATATTTTCGCACAGGTACTGTCGTCCGTTTGCCTACGTCGCATCCCGATTTCCCCCACCTGCTTCTGCTGGCTCCACTGTAAAGACTAGTGGCTGGGCTTTCTTAGCTCTTTTCTGAAAACATTAATTTCTGTTAGGAATTAATTGGACGTCTACGTAATATTATGCAACTGTTTAAAATAACTTAAATAAAAGGGCTTTGTTAAGTAATTAACTGTCACGTGATTTCCCCCCTTTCTACGATCTTGCGGCATAAGCACTTGGACGGACAGTAGATAGCATGTCTGAGTAATTTTATCTGTGCGGGTCGGGCAGAAGTGAAGACTGAATTTACAGTACATAAGGTACTCTTTTATAGAGTAGGTACAGAATTATTTCAACATGAGTTACTAAGTATGAAGGACGAAACTGGTAATTGGAATTAGATGCAATAGTCTATAGTGCGATAATAGGCACAAAAGAACTGAAGCCTGTATCGAAATGAACGCCCAACATTTTCAAAAATGTATTTAAATATCTATATTATGATTATTTTTCATTTTAACTTCATTCTTTATATTGTACGCTAATGTGCTGTAGACAGTATAATATACACTGCATAATGAATACGTCCGCATGGATAGCTCAGTTCGTGAGTAAAAACACTTATTGTTAATACTGTACTGTATTTTGATTAAACAAAACCTAATGAAAATTATCACACTCAAAATCGCGATATTTTCTACTTTACGTAAATGAACTACTTTTTTTCCCTCCTGTACCTAGTAAAGTGATTTGTTTGTATTTTACGCCAGTATCATCGAACTCCAGTCGTGGAAGGAAATAGCAAACGGTGTTTCCGGGTCTCAATCATTAATCCAAAGGTATAGCCAGGTTAATATTAAAAATGTTAGTAAAAATAAAATGATGTCCCTGTATAATGCCGTTTTATGTTATACAACCGTTTTCCTCGTAATACTTGTGAACAAATCATACATTT
Organism: Periplaneta americana; assembly: GCA_025594305.2. Lineage (NCBI taxonomy): Eukaryota > Metazoa > Arthropoda > Insecta > Blattodea > Blattidae > Periplaneta > Periplaneta americana. The sequence continues at coordinate 31,711,224 of JAJSOF020000011.1, forward strand.
AATATTCTCACCATATTGGCAGCAAAAAAATGCGTCGTCCCACCCTACTTGAAACTTTCTTTGTTGTAGAGGTACATGGTTTCGAGAGAAACATTGCGACGATACGCCACTCGCAGATCAGAGACAAATAGAAATGGAACGGAGTTTGACTCCAGTGAGTGAGAGGGTGGGGGTTGGGGGAGCAAGAGTCATGCACAGCTATCATTGCGAGCCACAATGTGCTCGTGAGTTACATTTTCGCCACGGCTGATCTAGAGAAATTCAAAACTCGAGTGACATTTAATTGACTATTACACGATTGGAAGAAAGCAGAGCTGCGGTCTTAAGGCATGCACATTATTCCTTTCCGAGTAGTACAATAGGCCCATCCAAGCGGCCTAAGTGTGAGGGCAGTTCCCAGCTCGTGCCCCTCCCCTCAAGGGGAGCTGATAAACAGATGGACGGACGGACGGACAGACAGACAGGCAGGCAGGCAGGCAGGCAGGCAGGCAGACAGATCGATAGACAGACAGATAGACAGATAGACAGACCGATAGACAGATCGATAGACAGATAGATAGATAGATAGATAGATAGATAGATAGATAGATAGATAGATAGATAGATAGATAGATAGATAGATAGATAGATAGATAGACCCCTTCACTAGTACTCCATAAAATAACTAAGTAACATTATGTAAAACGTAGGACTGGCGACGATACTATAACTGCACGCCTATCAACAATGGAGACAGAGATGCCATTTAGAGAAAAGTCTGGACGTAATCTTGTCAGACTACTTAATTTACAGCTGTTAGAAAGTTAAGAACATTGATTCCACTTGATATTAAAATTGACTGAGCTTAATACCTTCATAATGCTATCTTATCTAAACGCCGCAGCACATATAGATTTTATCATCAGTTTGTAATCTTGCAACTCAGTGTGGACCACACAATAACATTACCTGCGTCGTATAGCTGACCATATCATCAAACAGAACGTCACCACAAGGCGTAAGTACTAATTCATATTAATAATGCTATGTGACGCAGA